>JALPQD010000049.1:2767705-3275405 GCA_023101885.1 Typhlomys cinereus
TTTTTCTTGTGTGTTGTGTGTGTGTGTGTTGTGTGTGTATTCTTATTTAATGTTCAGTAATAAAACAGGTGTATATTTAAAAACAGCTGGTGGTTAACTGAGTTGGTTAGAGTGGTACAAATACCATATTTAACAGATGAGGAAACACGGAGCTAAAAAAATAATGCAATAATGGACAAGTGAGATGTGAAGAAGAAGGAAGGAAAAAAGGGAAATTGGAACAAGAAGGAAAGGATGGAGTGAGGGAGTGAGAGGGAGTGCGGTTAGGCGTGAGTTAGGGTGGAGGGAGTGCTTGATTCTTTATTTATTTCGGGAGGGAGGTAGTTAGGCAGGGATGGAGGGAGGGATGCGGGATTGCTTTTAGATGGTATTTAGTGTCGTCAGGAATCTTTTCTTCGGTCTCTTACGATGCGTTAGCGCATCAGCCTGACCCTCCAAGACGCCTTCTTCCTCCTCCCTCATTCCTTCTTTCTTTATTTTATTTTTCGTTCTTCTTCTTTTTTTCTTTCTGATCTTTCTTTTCTTTCTTGCGTTTTCTATTCTTTCTTTTTTCTTTTTTCTTTCTTCTTCTTCGCTTTTTCTTCTTTCTTCTCTTCTTTCTCTTTTCTCTCCCTCCCTCCCTCCCTTCTCCCTCCCTCCCTCCATCTTCTTTCTTTTCTTTCTTTTCTTTTCTTTCTCTTCCTTTCTTTCTTTTCTTTCTTATTTTCTTTCTTCTTTCTTTCTTTCTTTTCTTCTTTTCCTTTTCTGTTCTTTGCTTTTTTCTTCTCTTCTCTATTTTCATCTCTCTTCCCTCCCTTGCTCCCTCCCTTCCCCTTCTTCTCCACTCACTCCATCCTTCTCTTTCTTCTTTCTCTCTCTCTCTTCCTCTCTTCTCTTCCCTCCTTCGCCCTTCCTTCCTCTCATCCCTCCTCCAGGGCCACTTGGCTGCCAAGAGACCTGATCCCTTTCTTTCTTTCTTTCTCTCTCTCTCTCCCTCCGTCCCTTCCTTCCTTCCTTCCTTCCTTCCTTCCTTCCTTCCTTCCTTCCTTCCTTCCTTCCTCTCTCTGTCTCTTTCTCTCCTCCCCTCTAAAATAAAAATAAATGTAATATAACTTACCTGAGGATAGTCAAGTAAGTGTCAGAGTCAATCTTAAACCATTACTTTAAAGCCTGTAAGGTTTTACCAGTAATAGTGATGCTGCCATGTTGAGTCCGAAGTACCTGTGAGGTAGGAATCTTTAAGACTGAGGAACTGAGAGGTAAGAATCCTACCATGATGTAGGAAGGAGGACTTAATGAGTCCTGTCCTTGTGGTAGCTTTGACATTTCAAATTTGAAAGAAGTGTGCTCGCTTTCTGTCTCTGTGACAAAATGTTTGAGATTAAGCAATTTATAAGGAGGAAAGATTTATTTTGGTTCATGATTTCAGAGATTTTCAGTGTCTGGTTATATGGTCACATTGCTTTAGGCCTATGGTAAGATAGACCATCCTGGTAGGAGCACCTTTAGTTTACCTCATGGCAGTCTGAAAGCAAAGAGAGCCTAGAAGGGTCCAGCATCCCAGGAACGCTTTCGAAGACACGCCTTTCAGCTAGGCCCTGCCTCCTCATGCTTCCTACTTCCTAGTAGCACCATGATAGCAACCAAGCTGTCACTTCCAAACCATAACTAGCAGCAAGGGAGATTTGAAGCCTTTAATTCCAAAACCAATCCGTAACGGAATAGATTGATCTTCGAACTCAGGTAGATAGGAACTTTGGTCCCTAATAAGCTATAATTGAAGCTAAAGAATTATTATTGTTTTTTTCTTATGGCCTCAGATAATCAATGGATTAGAAATATTGACTGTCAGACCCAGAAAGAACTGGTTCTAATCTGTCACAGTCCATTCTTCACTGATATAAGGAAACGGAAGAAAAGAGTAAATCAGGTGACTGGCCAAAGTCTAATAAAACCATAATGACAAGCCAGGAATAGAGGATTGAATCACATTCTTGTATTTGTTGTCCTGTTTCTTAAAACTCTGTGGGCTCCAGATTCAAAACTTCTGACACCTAGAAACTTCTTTACATCTGAAGTATTAGCTTTTTGTCCTTTCAGTCCTGAGCATCTACTAAACATTGACTTTGGGTCATTTGGCATGCCCTCAGATTATGATCCTACTATCAAGTCACCACTATGGGAATACAGCTGGAACACAGGACATTGAGCTGTTCTTGGAGTTAAAATGAGTTTCTTCTGAATTGTTTACATTTTTTCTGTAAAGTAGATAGCACAGAAGCTGGTGTAGTTTATATAATTTTTTGTTGAAGTTGCTTACTCCTCACCTAAATGTTAAGGATCTGCAGTCATGTCCAGTAACTACTACTCTGGAAATGTATATATCTTCTAGGACACATAATGGTAAAAGTGGAATTATATTGGAACCATGTTTTTAACTGATAGCTCTACCATTTCTTTTGCTTTACACAACTTCTGTCAATACATGTTCTGTTCTCAAATGCAATATAATTTCAGGTGTATTTAATTTCAGAGTCAGTAAAGAAAAGGAATAGTAAAACTTTCAGATGAAGTCTAATTTAATTCAAAGCTGTGCAATAAAAACAAAAGTCATACTATTTGGTTTAACCTGCCAATATGATATATTTTCTTGGGCTTATCCTCTTATTGTTAATCTAAGTTTCCTTAAAAGTCATCTTCTTCCATGGTTTAATAGCAGTCCTCTTCTGTTTATTTAATTAAATGTTATATAGAGATTATAAATAAGAACGCCTAATTTTTTTGGTTAATTGCTAACATATATTTTTCCCAAGGATTAGTTTCTTCTCTAGAAGTCTTCTGACTTTGACTTGTTCCTAAAAACTTCATTATGATGTAGATCATAGTGAATGGATATCTTGCAATGGAAATTAGATAATATATTCCTATAAAGATAATATTATAGTTAAGAATTAAAATCCTTCTAAAGTCTCACCATGGAATAGGCAATACTTTAGGTCAGTAATATAACTAACCCCTATAGATATAAAATAACACATCGAATACTGTAAATTGGACATTTTGAATACATTGATTTATGTGAGTTTTCACAAGAATATTGTATGATCAACATACAGCATGCAAAATTTTAGACTTATTATAATTTCTTAGGCTCTTACTTAGGCCAGGCAGGCACTGTAGTCAAGTCAGACTTGCCCAAGAACCTGAAGGCCAGGAGTCTTAAAAGAGGTGAGCACCCGGATGTGAAGAAGCTGGAAACAGTGATGCAGACAAAGAACTATATTTGAGGAAAGAGAGATTCTCATTTTTAGGTGACGTTCATGATAGAGCTGTTATTTCAGCTGAACAATGGAGAGTTGAATAATTGAAGTAATGGAGTTAAAGGTGGAAACTAGTGCATTTCCAATTAACACATTAAGTGAGGAAAGAACATGGTATAGTAATGACAATAAGACCCTGAGATTTAAATCCTTCAGCCTAACAAGGTAACTGTTCCTGTTTTCACTGTATAGATCAGAAAATTGAAGGAACAGAGAGGTCAAGCCAGTACTAGCATATGGATCCCCACCCAAGTCCATCTGATCGCAAAACCATAGTGACTGTTGTATTGTGCAGTCTTTTCCTCAGGAAATAGCCAGTAACACAGCTCACCTGGAAGATGGAGGGTGCAGATGTATGGAGTAGGAAACTGTTTATGGGCAGTTTCTTTTTTCCCTATAGAGAACTTGAAGGAAACTTTTAGAACTGGGAAAAATCAAAGGTAAATAGATTTTTCCTATCTGATTGACTGAAGTAACAAGGACATCATTAACATATCAAACAGTGATGAGAGCCCCAAATGTGGTGGCAGGTACATGCCTGTAATCCCAACAACTGGAGAGGCAGAAGCAGAAGGGTCACTGCAAGTTTGAGGCCAGTCTGGACTCTATAGTGAGTTCAATGCAAGCCTGAGCTATATAATGAAATGCTGTAAGAATGAAAGGAAAAGTGTCGGGCTGGAGAGGTGGCTCAGGGGTTAAGCCTCCGCCTTGCAGGCGGAAGGTCCTGAGTTCGGATCCCAGATCCCACGTATAGACGCCAGGCAGAAGCTGGGGCGGCCTGCGTTTCCGGTCCTGGTAGGGCGGAGCCTGTGAATCCCGGGGCAGAAGGAGGTGGAGGCGTCCATGGTGGTTCAAGAATTCGTCCGTGGTTCTACACACACACACACACACACCACACCACACGCACGCACACGCACATACACACGCACATGCACACACACACACACACACACACAGGCGCGCGCGCATACACACGCACATGCGCACAGTTGAACAAAAAAAAAAAGAATGAAAGGAAAAGTGTGGAGGAAGGAGGGAATGGAAAAATGAAATAATTTTAGCCATGTGGTATTAAAACAGATGAAAAATGCTTTGAGGCCTTTAAGCAACCAATATAGTTTGTCATTGAAGGAGTTTGTGGTAAAAGGAAGACCAGAGGGATTGGACAGATGGCTCTGCCTCACAAGCAGGAAGTCCTGTATTCAGATCCCAGGCCCCACGTAAAAACACCAGGTGGAAATGACTGCGCACTTCACTTCTGATCCTGCTGGGCAGAGCCTGGGAAAGCCCAGAGCCAAGGTAAAAGGAGGTAGAAGCAATCCAGGATGATTCCTAAAGTTATCCTTTGTTCTCCATAGGGACACAGTGTCCTATGAGACACCCCCCCCCCACACACACACACAATAAATTAAAAAAAAAAAGACCAGAAGACAATAAATGGAGATTACTGAAAGCTAAAGCCCTTCTGCCGACATTGACGTCTTTTTTTTTAATAACATTTTTATTATTATTTCCGCTCATACAAACTTAGTAGGTACACCGGTTAACATTGACGTCTTGACTCCAGCAGGCTTCGTCTTACTAGGGTCTCCTCAACCTTCTATATTTTGACATTAGATTGTTTCCCAGAGCTCCTCTGTGATCGTGGCTTCCTTACTTCAACCTCTCCATCCTCCCTGTGGTTTCCAGTCCCTTAACACTTCTGTGTGCACTAGGGTGAACCTACCTTTCTCTTTTCGCTTGCCTTTCCTTCTGGTCTAGGACTCTAGTCATTTGAATTCTGGTGTCTTATAATACCTTTTTCCTAGATACTGTCATCCTTTCCTCTATTCCACTTCAAAAGAGTCTAATCTTTTAACTAAGGGGAGCAAACCTATGATCATAATTCCGATTATCTCTATAAAATTAGCCTCTGCAATGGAAATTAACATCGGCAAGAGTTTCTGGTACTTGCAGACCTGTGCTGTTGGACTTTTCTTTAGTGGACACTGAATCCAGGACCCCATACATATTAGGCAACTGCTCTACCATTTGTCAACACCCCCTACCCTCCGTGGTACTCATTTGTTGTTGTCGTTGTTATTTTGCAACAGGATCTTAATATAATCCCGCTGACCTCAAACTCACTAAACACCCTTCACTGCCCAAGTGCAGGGATTGTGGACACACATCATTAAGTCTTGCATCGCTATGACTCTCTTATTGGATATTATACTCTAGGAGTGAGATAAGTAATGGCATAAACCATTCTTTCAACTTATATTTTATTTCTGAACTTATGAAGTACGCAGATAGGAAGACAGCTCTGAGGAGATAATGCAGGAATAGCTACAAGGTCCTTTATAATGTGACAGTTGCAGGGCTGGAGAGATGGCTCCGGGATTAAGACAGCCTCACAAGCAGAAGGTCCTGAGTTTGGATTCCAGGTGGATCTGGCAGTGGCTTGCACTTCTGGCCCCGGTGTGCAGAGCTTGGGAATTCCAGAGCAAAGCAAGAATGGAGATAGAAACAATAGTCCTAAGTCACCCTTAGTCTTCCAGGATGCACTGTGTGCCCCCTGATATGATTTAAAAAATAAATACGTAGAGTGACAGTTGTAAAGGAAGGACATCTTGTTTCCTCCTGACACCAGATCTGTGAGGAAAAATCAGCATTGGACTAGTCTTGGCTGAGAATCCTGAGTCTCATCTGAAGCCTGGGAGGGGAGGCTCCTGACTGGCCCCTGTGGAGCAGCTTCCAGGGCTGCAGTCTTGTGTTTCTGTAGTCTGGGTCCCGGAGATCTTTTTGTGCACCGACAGCCAGCAGAGGGAGCTGTGTTCCTGCAACCCTTTCCAGTTCTTTTTAATTTTGACTTTAAAACAAACAAACAAACAAAACACATCTTCTCTGGCTTCATCAGAGTTTCCCAGGCAATAAGAATTTGACTTCAGATGGGCCGAGCTGCCAGCCCCCTGGTGGGAGCGGATGGGTCTGCATAGCTATTTGAATGTGAAAGTCATAAGGAACTCTGGTTTCAAGGAAACGCCTGTTTACTGTACTGATCCAAATCAAGCAGCTCTTGAGAAAGGGGAGTGTCTTCTTGACCTCAGTCTTTATTGATCTTGGTATCAGCACTTTCAGTGACGTGTCCTGAGGGTCGGGAGAAAATTAACCAGTCCCTTATACACACAGCCTGTTGCTACAGTGGCCACAGAGGAGCGGGGCAGAGTGGGTAGAATTAGACAGTGAGTGTCTTGCAGGAACTGCGATGCCAGAGTGTGGAACTTTACATATATTCGGATTTTGAATCAGAAACAGAAGGCTTGGAGGTTGCTTGGTAAAGGTTTTGTTAGGCTCTTGACTAATAATCTTGATTTGAACAGGAGGCTTCTGTGAAAAGAGACTCTGGTTCTCTTCACCCCAACCTTGCGAATCACTAGGTTTGGATCGGCTTGGGACCGTAGTGGTTCCAAGGCAGCTTTCCCTTTTGCTTCAGGACATACTTTACACAAGCCTGCACTATGGAGAAGTGGGACGGTAATGAGGGCACCTCGGCTTTTCACATGCCCGAGTGGATGGTGAGTTCTCTGGTCGCTTTGTTTTTCCAAATTGTATTTCTTGATAATGAAAGGGCAGCCAGTTCTGACAAACGACAGTGATCATCTGTAAGAAGTTCCTGTGGGGATGTCACAGTTAAATAATTACTCGTTTCTGGTTAGTTTCTATTCACTGGGTTACCTTCCTTTCTTTTTTCCTTCTCCCCCCCCCCCCAGCAAAGCTAGGGAAGGCAGGTTGAGAGGAGACAGGCCAGAAGCAGCAGACTGTCACCTATCACTCTAAGAGGATTACGATTTGATAGTTTTGCATTCTCCTAGCTGGTGCTTTGTTATGCCTGAGATGGGTAAGGAAAAGCAATATAGGGCAGGGGAACACAAAACCAGAAAATGGTGCTCTCTCAAGTCTCTGAAGAGATTTAAACATTTCTCCCTTACTTATCCTTTTTTTCCCCCTCTGGTTAAACCTTTCTCCAACTCTTCTGTATATTTTTATAAGGCAAGAACTGTTCTTTTCATCAGTTCTTCCAAATACCATAGTTTTAGTAAAATGATAATGAAGACTTAATTGTTAATGCAATCCGCATAAAAACCTGACTTTCTGGAGTTGAAGTGGTGGCGCACCTGTAATGCCAGTGCCGGAGAAGTGGGAACAGGAACATCAGTAATTCAGGGCGAGTCTCAGCCATCATTGTAAATGTGAAGCCAATGGACTGTAGAAAGACTGTTCCCAACAGATCATGGCACGATGCACACATGCTCACGCGTGCGTACACACAGCACACACGTACATATCTGCGTCCTTAGCTTTTTGGGTCATTTCAACTTTTAATTTTAAAAATTGTTTATTGTACTAACTGGTTTCTTCTAGAATTTGCCTGATTTCTTGTACTTTGCCTGTATATTTCCTTGTGGTAAACTTGTTAGACTCTATAATATATTCTTAATTCTCTTTAGTGTTTATAGAATTAGGGACTTGAAGACGTAATTATTGAGATAATGAGATTGAATATATAGTAGCTTAACTAAGGTCCAGTGAAGATCATATCTTTCAGTTGTTTTTACAGCTATTATATGTCTTTTTGTAGAAGTTATTGCTAGTGTTGCTGCTATTGCTTTAGAGCCATATATTCATTTTAAAAACATTTGATGGATAGAAATTCTCTTCATTCATAAAGGTATTTCAATTAATTATTAGTTTACATTAGTGGGAAAGGTTCATTTAATACTTCTGGCTCACTGTTTTATTTATTTACTTATCTTAAAAAAACTTCAGCCACTTACCAATAACAAGACAGAGTAAGGAATTTGATTTTTTTTTTAATGGCTACAATGATGGCTGTTAAAACACAGTGGGACACATAACAAAATCAGAAGTCACGAGCATGGGTTTGAAAGAAGTACAGCAGGGGGGGAGAAGACAATAAGAGACGGTGAAGGGGAGAATAATGAGAATGACAAGAATGTACTATATATGTGTAAGTAACTGTGAAAGAGCAAAATTGATAAATGTTAGAAAAACTTAAAAAAGAAACTTGGTTTTCTTAGAGGAGGCACTGCATTAAGACAGTGAGTTTTGGTGTTTCTGCAAAGGAATGCTGTAGAAGCATTTTAAGAAAGTTTTATGTCTCTCCTGCTGAAGTCTTGTCAAGAGAAGCTGCTGCTAAATTGCTGTATTTATCTTCTTCTGTAAGCTGCCCTAACAGAGTTAGGGCTGTTGCTTAAGGACTATGACCCCAGGCTTCCTTGGTTTTTAGAAAACATTTTAAAATAATTACTTAGCTCTGCTCAGTTTTTTAATATAGTATATTCGTCAGCAATTTTTTTACCCTTTCTCTCAAAAGACAGGAAAACACCTTTGATTAGCATTTTAAAAAATAAACAGCAGAAAGGGAGAGGCATGCCATAGTTGATTTCCGGTCTTTTCTTTAAAAGACTATTGACACTTTCTTTCAGATACCACATAAGCCATTAGCTTCTGACCTGGTCTGAAGGTGCCTCTGAAACCTCTAGCCAGCAGTTGGCCACTGTGCACTCCAGTGCATTGCCTGTAGGCTTCCAGACCTCACCTATAAACTGCTAACATGCCTTTTAATCCCCAGGAGGAAACTCCACAGCTAGCTCCCGTGTCGTGCCAAAATACCAAGAAATTTTTAACACATCTCTCTGACATATCAGTTTGTATATTAGTGTAATGAACTCCTCACTAGAATTACACCTGCTGCCAAAGAAAACAGACCTCTCCTAAGTTTTCAGGAGGACCATCCAGCAAAGAAAGTGTGTCTTCTTTCTACCCCTTGTTAGGAATATCCAACAGAGGGGGATTGTGTGCTCTTGAGGGAATAGGCTCAGACCACACCAACAGCACAAACTCTCTGAGACCTCTCGGGAATACAAGCCAGAACAGCTCTAAGAAGTGACAGGATAGACCTCAGAGGTGACTTTTCCATGTCACTGAAGAATTTCTGCTAGAGTCTCTCTGCTTCTTAGCTACTTTCATATAAAAGATTTTCTTAAGGCCAGAGATATGGTTCAGGGGTTAAACTTCTGCCTCACAAGCAGAAGGTCCTGAGTTCAGAATCCAGATCCCATACAAAAACGCCAGCCAGAAATAGAAACGGCTTATACTTCCCATCCTGGAAGATGGAGCCTAGGAAACTCCAGAGCAAAGGAAATAGAAGGTAGAAGCAATCCAAGGGGGGTTATCAAAGTCACTCTTGCATCTCCACAGGCATACACAGTGCCCTTACACACACACACACACACACACACACAAGCATTAGAACCTAGTTCCATCCTGAAACCTACAATAGGTAGATGGAAAGAATGAACTCCATAAAGTTGTTCTCTGACTTCACACACACTATAGCATGTACACCGTCACTCACATCGTACACATAGATCCATATAATATAGATCCTAATAATAATAAATATAAGCAAATTATAAACAAAAATAAGGAAAGTGGTAGGGAGGGAGGAAAGAAAGGAAGGAGAAAAAGAAAGAAAAAAAGGAAGAAAAAAGAAACAAGAAAGAATTAAGATACAATAAGAGTAAAGAAATGTAATGGGCAAGGCAACTCAGAGGGTGAAGGTGCTTGCTGTCTAGTGTGACGATCTTAAGAACCCTGGAATCCACGTTGTGAAAGGAAAAACTGATTCTCACTAATCATTTTCTGATCTCCACGTGAAAACTGTGGATACTTTAAAAAGAAAAAGAATGGAGTGAGAATTGATTTCCTTGGAAACCAAGCTGAAACAAATATACCTGCCTGGCTACCTTAAGGGGCGACCTGAGCTCTTGGCATCATTAATCTCCCCCCTTTTCTCTTAATAAATTCTTCATTGTTTCAGTGACTCTGTAGTTAATTTTTTTCCAGTGAGACTAGGTTAACTAAAAATCATCTGACATGGAAAAGGAGGAGGTAAAGTTAAAAAATGAACCCAATTAACAAGTTAATTATAGCACACAGAAAAGTGCACAGGTTGTATAAATAAGCTGTTGTTATGTACATGCAAGCTGGGCCTTGTCTAGGGGCTTGTTAAGGTGTAAAGGTCAGAGGATCCAGGTGATTACATGTTTAGAAAAAAATAATCATAAAAGCAAAACAACCATCAGAACTAGGAATGGCGATGAGCCACTAACAGAACTGCTTTCTTTAATCTGGGCTGTACTCTAAAAGAGTTGTTGGAGCTGCTTCAGGGATTTCAAGAGAGGATAGCCACCCCCTTCAAAAGAAAAAAAAAGCAAGCTGAAACCAGAGCCAACAGAACTGCTGATGAGGAAAGTTTAAAGGCCTGGCCACAAGGGTTCTCGGACCAAAGAGGTGGCAGTAGAGCTGGTAATGTCACTATGCTAAGCAACAAGAAGAAATACATTGTTAATAGCAACTCTGGGATTAAAGCCCAGGTGAGGCTCAGCTCTTCTTACCAGTGCTGCCCAACGAAAGCTGCTTGTACTCTCCTTGCCCTCCTGTCCTGCTTTTATCCTGCCTGAGCACCTCAAGCTGCTGGTCTCCTAACAACATCTCTTCCCTCCCCTGCCTTGGTGCTTGTTGGAATAGGCTGTGCTAAGATGGAAAAGGAGCACTCTGGCTTCCAGCAAGGTAGGCAAGTTAGATAGACTCTCGGTAGAATGTGTCAGGCACCACAGCTGGGGTGGGCAGATCACTGTGCTATAAAATACACTGTTGGGGGAAAAAGCAGTTGTTTAGCTGCTTCAGGAAGGAGGATACCAGAGATGACCACTTAACTCATGTTTTGGTTGCCAGTGAAAGATAAATTTGTTTCTTGGGGAAAATGTTCAACTTATTGTACTAAGTGAGTCTTTCCCTAATATTCTTCTGTGTTAAACAAATTTAGCCAAGCATGGTGTCTTGCCCATATGATCCCAACACTTGGAAAGCTGAGGCTAGAAGCTCTACTGTGAGTTTGAGACCAGTCAGGGCTCTATAGTAGGTTCTAAACCAGCCTAAGATATAAAATGAGACCTTGTCTCAAAACAGCGGAGAGGGGGCTTAACCAATTAGCAAGAACCCTGTGTTCTAAAGGAGGAAAGTCTGTACAAGCCTATTCTTTAGTGTCCAAAGAGCCCAACCTTGTCCTAAGTAAAGGGATTGCTGTTATAAAATGAAAAAGACAAAGAGCTCAGTTTCATGAAACTGAATTGAGACTACAATGAGACTAAAAGGTTTCTGTATGGCTTAGTGTTATTGGGATAAATAGAGGTTTATTCACAAGGATCCTACAGATCTAGAGAAGGGGGTGACTGGCTCCCTCTAGTGGTTGGTGTGTGTGTGTGTGTGTGTGTGTGTGTGTGCACGCATGCACGTTACACATGTTGCACAGGTGTGTTGAGCAAGGAAGGTAGTGTTGTATATCTGAGGCCAGCTTTATCTGTTTGGCTTTTTAAAGGGGGGAGGCATTGCTGAAGGTACTGTCTTTAGTATATGGTGTTAGTGTGGTCAGTTATCATTCCTTTTCCTTGATGGGCCTCCAAAATGAGAATGACATGTGAGTGTCTTGCGATCTGAACACAACTGCTGTGCATGTCTGCAGCTTCCTAACCCGACTGCTGTGCATGTCTGCAGCTTCCTAACCCGACTGCTGTGCATCTCTGCAGCTTCCTAACCCGACTGCTGTACATCTCTGCAGCTTCTTATCCTCTTTCCCGTGTCATCTTTTTTGCTCTTAAAATGTCTTTAACTCGGATTTTAGCTTTATTTACTAATGCTGAGTCAAATACAAACAGTGAAGATAGAACAAACAACCTCAGGCTCATTGATTTGGCATGTGACTGAGTGCCCAGAATGTGGCACTCATGGATTCTTAGGCAAGCCCTCCCTTCTGGAGCCTGTACCTTGCGGAGAATGCAGACAGGTAGACAGACTCAGTGCTAGGAGTGTTGTGCTAGCAGTACATGAAGGTTCTTGTTCAACTCATGGGAGAAACAGAGAAAGGACACTTGGTCCTTTTGGAATAAACATACTTTAGCAAAGCAATCAAACTTGTCACTTTGCATTTTACTTCTAGTTCAGTGAATTTTCCTGTTGCTGAAAACAATTTGCAAATTCCTGAGCACTGGACAGGTTTTATTTGTTGCTAAAGTTATGGAAATGCTATGAATTCCCTTCAGAGGCAGTAAAAGCTAATTTGATTTAGCATTGGTCCCCTTGTCTCAATACTCAGGGGACTCAGAGTTACCTCTGAGTTCAAGAAATATAACTAGCAGCTGCTGCCTTCATTCTGTGTTCTACCCATCAAGGATCCTTCTTTTTATCATTAACGGTAGAAACAGTTGTCAGATTCTTGCTGCTTTTCAGTCGTCTTTTCTCTATGCCACCTTAGGTCCATAACCAGTAGCTAGTTGTGCAAAACATTCAGTAAGGAAAAAGTTAGGTTCACAGATTAGTGCATTGTTTCTTTTAACCCTTTCTGAAACTTGTTGGGAAGTAATTTCATTTCTGTCATGTTTTGGGAAAATGGTGCTCACAGAAACATCTTGATCAACAGCACACAGCTACTGAGCAGAAGCAAAAATTTCAATGCAGTTCCAGAATCTTCTATCTGAACGAAAGCTTTTTTTCAAAATTAATATGCTGCATTGAGAACCTTGAAACCTGAGGCAGGTCGTTTACCTTTTTGTACTTTTCTCATCTAGCGATGTGGCTATTGATGCACAGATGATAATTCCAGAGATTTTTTCCAGCTTTACTATCAAAGCACCCCTTTGTCTCCTTTCTATCATAAACTTTTGTTTTATTGTGTGTGTGTGTGTGTGTGTGTGTGTAGAGTTCTCCACCCAAGATGTGGCGTCTCTACACACACACACACACACACACACACACGCACACACTAGGGTACGGCTCCAGGCCATAAAGATAGGTACGTTTGGCTGCCCGCTCCTCCGCCTCAACTCCCCAGAGACTCAGATATGGGCAGGGAGTTTGTCAGAGCAAATCTCAATTTACTGGGGGGTAACAACAGCTTATATAGACAAAGGACCACAAGGTGTGAAACGGGCAGCCAGTTGTGTCAAAGGTCAACACAGCATACAAGCCTTACAGGCCAGATTCGATGTATCTCAATATGGAAGGCAGGTCAATTCCTGAAAGCCAATTAGGGCTCTCTGTAATGTGATCAGAGTTACGCCCAGGACACTAGCTCTCAGCGCCATCTCTGGTCCCATGTGCTCGGCTATGCCCTGGGGTAATTCCTGGGCGGGCCCAACGTGTGTGTGTGTGTGTGTGTGTGTGTGTGTGTGTGTGTGTGTGTGTGTGTCAGTGTCAGAGGGCACTGTGTGTCCCTGTAGAGGACTTCAGGAATCATCCTGGATTGCTTCTACCTACTTTTTGCTTCGCTCTGAGATTCTCCAGGCTCCACGCACCAGGGCCAGAAGTGTAGACCACCACCATTTCCCCCTGGTGTTTTTTTGTGGGATCTGGGATCAGAACTCAGGACCTTCTGCCATCTTACCCCATGAGCCATCTCACCAGCCCCTCTTGTCATAATTTTAATTTAATAGGTATATGATCATTAAATCAAAGATTTAAATTTGATAGAAATACAATAACAAAATTATTTTCTCTAAGTTATTTATTTGTTTAGACAAGGTTTTACTATGTATCCCAAGCTGGCCTCAGGTTCATGGTGATTCCCCTGCTTCAGTCTCCTTAGCACCGGAATTACAAGTCTTTTTTGTATGCATGTGCGCTGGAGATTAAATCCAGGATTTATGCTAGGAAAGTACTCTAAAACTGAGCTATACCTTCAATCTATCCTTCCTTTCTTTATTCCTTCTTTACTTCCTTCCATTCTTTTCTGGTCCTAGTCTGGCCTCAAACTCCTACTTTAGCTGAGAATGACCTTGAATTTCAGATTACCAGTTCTCTTGCCCCTACCTCCTAAGTGCCGGGAGGTCGCAGGCATGCACCACCATACCTGGTTTACATGGTACTAGAGATCAGACCTGGGCTTTGTGTATGCTAGGAACACAGTCTACCAACTGAGCTACATCTCTAGCTCCCAAAGGGTCTTAATATTCAAAACAGGGGTTTGTGCAATCAGATTAACTGCATGAGAAGATAACAATCTATAATAATACAAGGCATGAATTGCTGCCTCAAAACAGAGATTCTTTTTCTTTATATAACAGGAATTCTTTTCCTTAGCAGATCCAATTTGCTGACCAGAAACAGGAATTCAACAAACGGCCCACCAAAATTGGACGTCGCTCTCTATCTCGTTCCATTTCTCAGTCATCTACTGACAGCTATAGCTCAGGTGAGTACTAAACTACATGAACCCCTGACAAGGCCTAATCCCTGTGATCAGAGACACCCATCTATCCAAGGCTAGCCTGTGCCTTGAACAATTATTGTGAATCAAAATTTAAACTAAAATTCTGGATAGAATCTCTGGAATTCTTAGAAACTCATAATAGAACTTCATGGAAGCCTCTCTCTACAATAGACTACTAATACTCAAGACAGGAGCATGTAGTTTACTAGCGACCTTCAGTGCATGGCATATAAAAAGATATTTTTCCCATCCTTTGAAAGTAAAGAATTTCTTACCTGTCCATCTGATACTTTCAGATTACTGGAAAATCTTAATTACCCCCAAAAAACAATGAAGCTTATGAAGCTGTTTGAAGCACCTGGACCCTTTGCCTTATCTCCAAAGTTTTGACATTGTCCTGCTTATTAATTCCCTCTTTGTCTCTATGATATTAATTTAAATATATAAGCCCTAAAGCTGTGTTGTTACTGCCATGTCAGGTGAGCTATTACCCTGTACAGTATGTATCAGCCATTTGTGTGATAGTGTCCCATGTAATTTGAAGACATTTAGTTATTTTATCTTATTTTTCCATTTTTATCTTTGCATGTATGATGTATGTGTGTGTGTTCATGTGTATGAATAAGTGTTCACACACATGGAGGTCAGATGACAACCTCAGTTGTTAGTCTTCATTTTCTACCTTGTTTGAGACAAGGGTCTCTTGTTTGCTGTTACATATATGTGCCAAGCTGGCTAGCCTGGGAGCTTCTGGGGATTCTCCTGTTGCTTCCACCCATCCTGCTATAGAAGTACTGTAATTACAATTGGGTGCTACTGCATCTGGCTTTTAAGTAGGTTCTGGGGAATCTGAACTGAGGTTCTCATAGTTGTATGGCAAGTGCTTAACCACTGAGTTCTCTCTCCAGCCAGGTCTGTTTTATTTTGCCCTTGTAGGAGAACTTGGTAGGGAACCAAGAGTTTGCCCTGGTTACCTCTTCATGTTATAAATAATAATACTCACTAGAAAGTTTTAATAGGGCTGGGAAAATGGCTCTGTGGTTAAAGCCTTTGCTCTGCAAGCAGATCCCACATAAAAATACAGGGTGGGTATGCAGCCTGCCTATAATTCTAGCCTTGGAAGGTAGAGTCTGATAGTCCCCAGAGCATAGTAGCCAGCTAGACGAACCCTAATGATGTGCTCGAGCTTAATTAGAGACCCAGGCTGACAACAGTAAGGTGGAAGCCACTGAAGAGGATTCCCTCCAGAGGCCGATGCACTCACGTGTGCTCATGTGCACACACACCTCAAACACCCCAAAGAAAAGGAAAAAGTAAAAAAGGTGTTTTTTTTTTTAATCAAGTCCTGAATTTTTGCCCATCTTTTTTTTTATATACATACAAATAAGGAAGTAGTGATATTTTATCCAATCAAAGGTTGTTTGGGAAACCATAGCTTTTAGATTAATGGTTTAACTAATCAGGTCAGGGCTGGAGGTATAACTTTGTGGTAGAGAAGTTGCCTAGCATGCTCTGGGCCCTGGATTAGATTCCAGCATTTTCAAAAGGTGAAAGAAAATTATTAAAGTTGCATAAAGTAAGTCAAGTGATACCACTTCACTGCTTAAAAAACTCTTAGTGGCTTCCTACTCCTACTCTAGATAAAGTTTAAGGTTTTTTTGTTCTTTTAGTGTTTTATATATGAGCATAGTGAATTTATGTTATTTTACTTTATTTAAAAAAATTTTTTTATTCAATTGTGCGCGTGTATGTGTGTGTGTGTGTGTGTGTGTGTGTGTGTAGAACCACGGACGAATTCGGGAACCACCATGGACCGCCTCCTCCTTGTTTACTCTGCCCCCGGATTCACAGGCTCCGCCCTACCAGGACCAGAAGCGCAGGCTGCCCCTGCTTCGGCCTGGCATCTATATGTGGGGTCTAGGATCTGAACTCAGGACCTTCCACCTGCAAGGCAGAGGCTTAACCCCTGAGCCACTTCTCCAGCCCCATTATTTTACTTCTTAATTCCCAATCCCATCTTCCATCCTTTCCCCAATATAATCATTTTTGCTGTCTGCTAGTCTCCCTCCTATTTTCTTGTCTTTTTGCTTGAGTGGCCCACTGAGTTTCACCTGGGTTGACTTTGAAGGTATGTGCCAGAATACTGCCTGCAGCATGGATTCTAAACTAGTGGCATACTACTGAGGAAAGCACATACACCCCCATCTTTAACCCTTAGCAGTCTCTCAGGGCAGGTGGGGCCTCTTGAGATCTTTGCCCTTCCACAGTGAAAGTTAAGGTTCTTACAATGTCCTAAAAGTCTTTATGTAATCCAGATCTCCATCATTTTTTAAAAAGTATTTATTTGAGGGGTCTGGAGAGGTGGCTCAGGAGCTAAGCCTCTGCCTTGGAAGCTCCTGAGTTCCGGTCCTAGACCCCACATATAGAGGCCAGGCAGATGCGGGGGTGGCCTGCGTTTCTGGTCCTGGTAGGGCGGAGCCTGTGAATCCCGGGGCAGAGTAAACAAGGAAGAGGTGGAGGCGTCCATGGTGGTTCCCGAATTCACCCGTGGTTCTACACACACCCATGCACACACGCACAGTTGAATTTTTAAAAAAGTATTTATTTGAGAAAGGATGGGTGGAATAACAAGTAAGTATAGAGAGAGAAGGGAGGAGAAATAAAGGAAGGAAGAACACACATGCATGCCATGGTGCACAGGGCGTCCAAAGGATAACTTTCAAGAGTCAGTTCTCTCCTTCCTCCAATGTTGATCTTTGGGGATTGAACTCAGGTCACAAAATATGCACAAAGCCTCAGGGTATTTTTGTCACACCTCTGCTTCCTCCAACTTCCCTTCTCCCCTGTCCATTCAGTTCCCTCCAGCTACACTTAGCCTCTCTACTGTTACTTTGAAACATGTCAGGCATTCTCTGGCTTCAGACCTTCATACTTTTTCTTTTGCCAAGAATGTTCTTTTCCTAGCTACTGGCATGGCTAATTATCTTTCCTTCTTCAATGCTTCACCAAATGTCATCTTCCCATTCAGGTCTATCCTAAGTATTTTTTCTAAAATTATACAAAGCAGGATAACTACTAAATAACAATATATTATGTTCTTGAAAATTGCTAAAAAGTAAATTTTAAGTGTTCTTGCTCCTAAAAAGCAAAGTAATACATTGTTAGTTAATTGCACATTATGTTCTTTTATTTTTATATATTTTTGTTTGTTTGAGTTTTTTTTTGGTGTGTGTGTGTGTTTTGTATATGAATGGATATATGTGTGTGCCAGTGTGTGTACAAGAGGATGGTTAAGCACATGTTCCTGTGGAGGCCCAAAGGTGACAACATGAATCACCCCAGATTGCTCTCTTTCTTTGCTCTGGTGTTTCCCAGGCTCCACTTTGCAGGGCTAGAATTGTAAATTATAGATATATCTGCCTGGCATTTTTATATGAGGTATGGGGATCTAATCTCAGGTCCTTTTGCTTGAGAGGCAAAGGATTTAATCCTTGAGCGCTCTCCCCAGCTCTATTTTTGTTTATTTTTAAACATTTTGTCTATTTAAAGGACACACAGAGAAAGAGAGATTGGATTGGCATGGCATGCTTATGGAAGTTCAGGGACAACTTTTGGAAGTCGGTTCTTTCCTTCTACCATGTTGGCTCTAGGGATTGAACTCAGGCTGCCAGTTTTGCATGCAGGGGCCTTTACTCCCTGAGCCATCTCGTCAGTTCTCTTCCTATTTTTCTGTTTTAGTATTTTTCTTAACATTTATTTATTTACTTATCTGTGTGTGTGAGAGAGAAAGAGAGAGAGACAGGCAGGCAGACAGACAGAAAGAAAGAAACAGCATATGAAGTTCAGAGGGTCACACTTTCAGTAGTTAGTTCTCTCTTGCCACTTGAGTTCTGAGCATCAAACTTAGCTTGAAGACCTTTGTTAGTCTTCAGGTTGGCGCAAACATCTTTACCTACTGAGTATCTCACCAGCCTAACATCTTACATGTTTTAAAGTAGGGCTTACTAGAAAGAAATTAAGCTCCAAAGTACCTTGATTTTTGTGTTATTGTACCACTCAGGTCATTTTGCTTATGAGGCAAAAGCTTTAACCTCTGAGCCATCTCTCTAGCCCCAATATATTTTTATTTTAAGCATCATGTTGTGGGGCTGGAGAGATGGCTCAGGAGTTAAAGCCTCTAAAATAAAGGGACCTGAGTTCAGATATGCAGATCTCACATAAAAATACCAGGCAGGTGACCTGTCTGTATTCTAGTCCAGAGGCGCAGCCTGGAAATCCCCAGAGCGAGCTAACTATATAGGCGGCATGGTTCCAATGTGAGTTGTCCCCATAGGCCTTAGCTGAAGTTAATGTTTGGGAAGGATATGGCACCTTTAAGAGGTGGAGCCTTGCTGAAGCCTTGAAGCCTTGCACTTCACCGGGTCAGTCTGTGAGGTTGGGCAGCCCCACCCTGCTTCCCCTAGGAGTCTACTCTTGCAGTTTGCTGCTTGCCCCTTTTTCTCTATGATGAACGTTATCCAGGCCACCTTCAGTTTCTGCTGCCTGCCATGCTTTTCTGCCATTATATAATAGACTATAACCTCTCTGGAACTGTAAACCAGATAAATCTCCTTTTCTCCCCATAAATTGCTTGAGTCTGAGCATTGTCTCAGAGCATCAGAAAGTGCAACGTCAGACTAGACCTAATGGCATGCTCTGGATTTAATTAGAGGCCCAGAATGACAGTAGTAGGATAGAAGAGCAATTGAGGATGATTCCCAGTATCACCCTTGGGCCTACAAGTATACACACTCTAGAGCACTTGTGTACATACACTCGCCCATATATGCCCATCCACATCATACGCAAACATCCCATACATACATGAAAGAAAAAATTATGTTGTATAGACAATGCTATATATAATCTACTCAAAATTAATTATGAATAAGATTGTGTACTTTACCTAACATTTATCAATTTTTTTCATTTATTTTTCCATAGCACTTATTTCTTTTAAGCTTTTTAAAAATTTGTGTGTGTGTGTGTGTGTGTGTGTGTGTGTGTCAGAGGGCACTGTGTGTCCCTGGAGGACCAAGGATGACTTCGGGAATCATCCTGGATTGCTTCTGCCTTCTTTGTGTTTTGCTCTGGGCTTCGCCCACCAGGGCCAGAGGTGCAGTGCGCAGTCATTTCCGTCTGGCATTTTTCTGTGGGACCTGGGATCTGCATCAGGACTTTCTGCTTGTGAGGCAGAGTCTTAACCCCTGAGCCATCTCTCCATCCTTATAGTACTTATTTTTACATAGTATATATTTTGATAATTTGTTTTTTGTCTTTCTTCTTGATTCTCTGAGTGTTGCATCAGTAAGAGCAGAGATTTTTTTTTAATTTTTATTATTATTATTTATTCAACTGTGTGCATGTGCGTATGTATGTGCGCACGCGCGTGTGTGTAGAACTACGGACGAATTCGCGAACCACCATGGACGCCTCCACCTCCTTCAGCCCCAGGATTCACAGGCTCTGCCCTACCAGGACCAGAAGCGCAGGCCGCCCCCGCTTCTGCCTAGCGTCTATACGTGGGATCTGGGATCCGAACTCAGGACCTTCCACCTGCAAGGCGGAGGCTTAACCCCTGAGCCACCTCTCCAGCCCAAGAGCAGAGATTTTACTTATTTCATGTTATTGCATTTTTGGCATTTAGAACCGTGTTTAGTACAGAAATACTCAATAAATAAATCTTTTTTTTTTTTTTTTTTTTTATTTTAAAAAACATTTTATTGTTTCATATATAATTATAATGAATTTATGATAATTTCATGCCTTCATTCCCAGCATATATTTTTTTTTTGTTATTTTAATTTTTATTAGAATTTTTTTTTTTTTTTTATTAAAAATTTAATTATACATTTTAAAATTTTTTACCAGTTCCCTCCCTCCCCCCTCCCCTTCCCCCAGTGTCTCCCCCCCAATTCCCAGAGAGTCCTTTATTGTGTGCGCCTAACTCTCCACTGGGTCCTCCTCTCCGATGACATATAAGGACCCAGTGGCATTTCCATAAGCCCTTTCTCTTGTTCCCCTTAATCATAAGATTACTACTATGGCTGTCAATCCCTTGCCTCCAGGGGTCTCGGTGCCCTTAACAGATGCTAGACTTTATGAGGGCAACAGTGCGCTGGACATTGCGCAGGGCATGCAAAGTTCCATTATGATTGCTTTGGCCCCAACTATTGTTGAGAATCTTGCAAATCGTTGCTCCTCCCATCCTTTTGCTCTTACAATCTTACCGCCCCCTCTTCCGCAAATGTCCCTGAGCTCCAGGATGGGGAGAGATTAGGCTGTCCTAGTTCTATGTGATTGATATAGAGTCTCTGAAGTTCTGGATTGTGGTTTGTTGATTTTCTTTTGCAGTTTTTCTGCTCCTGCAATTCCCTTCACTCCATTCTGCTGGGCACTGTATGTCACCCCCTGGCCAGAGACAAAAAGCTGTTAAACTGGAGTCTTGTTGTAATAGCACATTCAAGGGTAGATGTAATAAGAGTAGGAAACCTCACTGAGGGCGGGGTCCATTACCCATTTGCACAATGATTACTTTTTATCTGCTAGACTATATGCCCTCCCCTTCTGGTGAGATCAGGAAAGAACGTCTGTGAACTTAACCAGGTTTCTCATTACTTACTTGCAGACCTTGATGGAGGCCTATTTTCTCTGCTGTAACATGGTCTCCTCTCTCCTTGTTTCTGGTGTGGCCCTCCTAACCCATCTCTCTTGTTCATAATCCTTGCAATTACTGTGTTACATAGGTTTACTTTTGAGTGTCCCAATGTGGGCTGGGCGAGTTTGGTACTAGGAGCCACCTATTAGGGAGTACATACGGCGCTTAATTTTCTGGGTTTGGGATACTTCACTTAATATAATTCTTTCTAATGACATCCATTTCCCAGCAAATTCCAGTAATTCATCATTTTGATGGCTGAGTAGTACTCCATTGTATAGATGTACCACAGTTTCCTTATCCACTCGTCAACTGTTGGACATTTAGGTTGATTCCATGACTTTGCTATTGTAAACAGTGCTGCTATGAACATGGTCGAGCTTGTGCTATCGAGGCGAACCTCTGCTGCTTGGGGGGTTATTCCCAAAAGTGGGATAGCAGGGTCATACGGCATTTCAATCTTTAATTTCTTTAAGAATCTCCAGACGGCTCGCCAGAGTGGCTGTATGAGCCTGCATTCCCACCAACAATGTAGGAGAGTTCCCCTCTCCCCATACAAGGTGTTCAAGGCCATTCTTATAGGTACTCAGTTAAAAAAAAAAAAAAAACTCAGTAACAGATGTCCAAGGACATCTTTTTTGCAGTTCTGGCAATAGAACCTAGGGTTTCTTGCATAATAAGCAAGCATTATACCACTGAGGTATACCCCTAGTTCAGAGACATTCTTATAACTTTATACCTTTGTTGAGGTTTCTAATGTCCTCTATGTATATGAATACTCAAAATGAAGTTTAATGCATATATTAAAAAAGATATCTTCTTGTCTGTAACACTTGTTTCATTAAATATTGAGGCTTAAATAAGCTGTGCCCCGCCCCTTCCTAATGAACCTGATGCTGAGTTGAACCGTGCTTCCACTTAAGATCATACTAGTCTTTCCCATGTAACATTCCTCATCTGTCCAGAACACAAGAGAATAATGAAAAATTGCTTCCCTATCCTCCAAAACAGGACATAGTACTTTTCTAGTTGTGTATGGAAAGAAATGAACTCATTATAAGCAATGGATGTGTCAAAGCTTAGGACTTGGTACTTGGAGAAGCCAAGTTAAAAACGGCTGCACTCTTCCAAGAAACAGACTTCTACAAACTCCTCCCCTAAGAAACAAAACTCATAAAAGCAAGTGAACAGAAAAATCTTTTCTCCAAATCATGCCATTCTCAGGGATGCATTTATGTAAAAGCTAACTTTACAGTGAATTCATCTGTTAAGGATGAGGAAGAGATCTGAAATGCCTCATTTGTATTTAGCATATGTACATTTTTAGACATCTTCAAATTTTTCAAAAAAAACAAGGTTGATTTGTTTATGGTTTTGGTTGCTAATGTAATTTTTCAAATATTTTTGGAATGTTACTCATCAGTGGACTCTGAACTTAGTGAAACTCAGGTTTCCACTGTCGCTTCCGTTAGCAAATACATTGGGCCCAAGTGGAACTGCCCGACTGTAAGTAATTTAGAAAGTCTGCTTGGATTTCTGAAACATTTAGACATTATTTCATTTGTCTTAGGATTTTTCTAGTGGTAAGTAGGATGAGCACGTGGAAAAAGGAGATCCATAATATTACACTCTTTATTTTTTATTAGCATAAATTGGATCTAGGTCGTTTAGTAAACTAGGAGTAAAGCTAGATTTAGGATCCTATCTCCAGTAGCTTACTGATTGCTCATTTTTAGAAGGCAGCCATGTTCACCACTTTACCACCAGTACTGTTGCAATTACTTTTCTTTCTGCTGCCATGATATGATACTCATACACAAGGGAGATTTATTTGGCTTATGGTTCCAAAGGGGGTATAGACCATTATGGTGGGAATCACACAGCAAAAAGCATGGCTGTAGGCGGAAGCAGAAGGCTGGTTCAGATCACTGAAAACAAACAGAACAACCTGAGAGGAAGGAGGGTTGGGCTATCAAACATCAAGGCCCTCCCCTTGCGATGTCCCTGCCTCCATCAAGGTTCCACCTCCCAAAGGTGCCAGGACTTTCCCAAACCTTAGCATAATCTAAAGAGTCAAACACACAACTCTGTTGGTTGGCAATCAAACCGTGGCAAGTACCAAGCCATTTGTTCATTCTTTAATAATATTGTGACTGAAATTCAGAGTATGCTGATGATTACAAATATGTTAGAAGCTGTTCAGAATATAGTGACAGGTGAGTCTTGGTTCCAAGCCAGCCTAGCTACGTGGTAAAACACTGTCAGAAAAAGTGGTAGGAATCAGTGTCTTCAAAAATAAATGAATGCATATCACATTCATTTAAGAATAAATTTTCCAGGGCTGGAGAGGTGGCTCAGGGGTTAAGCCTCTGCCTTGCAGGTGGAGGGTCCTGAGTTCGGATCCCAGATCCCACATATAGACACCAGGCGGAAGCGGGGGCGGCCTGCACTTCTGGTCCTGGTAGGGCGGAGTCTGTGAATCCCGAGGCAGAAGGAGGTGGAGGAGTCCATGGTGGTTCGCGAATTCGTCCGTGGTTCTACACATACACAGACACACACACACACACACGCGCACATGCACACAGTTGAATAAATAATAATAATAATAAAAAAATTAAGAATAAATTTTCCAGGGGCTGGAGAGGTGGCTCAGGGGTTAAGTCTCTGCCTTGCAGGCGGAAGGTACCGAGTTCAGATGCTAGACCCCACGTATAGACGCCGGGCGGAAGCGAGGGCGGCCTGCGCTTCTGGTCCTGGTAGGGTGGAGCCTGTGAATCCCGGGACAGAGTAAACAAGGAGGAGGTGGAGGTGTCCATGGTGGTTCCCCGTTCATCCGTGGTTCTACACACACACACACACACATACATACACATGTGCACACACGCATACATGCACAATTGAATAATAAAAAGAATTTTAAAAAGAATAAATTTTCCACCATGTTTTAAAAACACTTTGTACAGGTCTAGGACCATGATGCATCTGCATAACAATGCCATCTAGACAACTTTTGTTGTTTTTTCTGACCTTTAAAATAAGAGAACAATGTAATTGTTTTGTTCTTTGAATTGGAAACAAAAAATCAAGTAGCAATAAAACCAACTTGAGCCCAAATTTGGAGTTTTCCTTTTAAGGGAGGACTTAATTTACTATAGTTTAGTTTTAACTCTCCTCTGATTTATTCTCTGAAGCTAAGAAGCATGAGAGGGTACAGCTAGTATGGAAGGATTCTAGTCTCAACTTTTAGTCATTACCAGCCAACCACCCATTGCTTTGATAGATTAGTAGAAGATGGTGAGGGTTTAAAAAAAAAGAAACTGCTAAATAATTTTGTATGTCATTCTTTTCCCCATCAAAACCTTGAAACTGCATAAAAATGATTAATGTTATTTACATCTGATACTGAATTTGAAATAGATGCAAAACCAAGTAATATGAGGTGTCATTTAATAAATGCTTAGTTTAATGTTAGTCATTTTATTTACAATGTCTTATTTAATCTTCTCAACAACCTGATTATGAGAAACCTTTTATTTTGTTTTGTTTGTTCTGTTTTGTTTTGTTTGAAGCACTGAGAGCAAACCCAGAACATTGTGTGTGCAAGCAAGGGACGTGCTCTACCACTCTAGCCTGGCCCTGGTATTTTTTGAGGCAGGTATCATGCTGTGTCCCAAGCTGACCTCAAACTCACCAGCCTTCTGGCTTGGCCTCTTTAGTGTTGGATTTACAGGTGTGTGCCACCACATGCAGTGTCTATTATTTATGATTTTACTATATTTTATGTCTTAGATTTTGAGACAGTCTCACTCTGCAGTCTAGACTGTTTTTGAACTCCTGATCATCCTCCTCTGCCTTCTGGATTCTGGGACTGCCAACATGAGCCACCGTGCTTGGCTTTGCTCACGCTATGTTTAAATGACCGTTAAAGAGCAGAAAAACTTATCATAGTGCTGAAAAAAAAAAGACTTGAAATTCCAAATATTCTGGATGTTAACCTTTCTCAAAACCTGTTTTCTTGTAAATTTGAATCAGGTTTGGGGAAGCTGGTCTTTTTGGAGGAAGAAACATGATTTTTCTAAGCCTGTAATTCCCAAGCTATATCAAAATATTGATTAGCAAAACATGTGACTGCCCTGAAAGCTATTTGTGAAAGCTTTATTGCCCAAAGTACTTTGAGCTCTCACCCTAGGAGGGGGAGTGAGAAACACTTTTTGTACAGATTAGCTCCTTTCAAGAACAAAAGTCCCTTTGCAGGGGGTTACTAATCCCTCACCTCCCCTGGAGCCGCTGTTCATTCCCCTGCCCTCGTGTTAGGACTTTGCTCCAGGGCCATTTTCCAGCGAGAAAGAGATCCTCAGGCCCCTGCTGACCCCACAGTGTTCAGTGCCATGCTTGATTAACTGGGCAAGGTCAGACTTGCCTTTTACAGTCTACCTTGCCCCAGTCCCCAGCCCAGATAGACCCTTTATAAATAAGCCCAGAAATGCCTTAATTCTCTGGGTATAAGTAGATCATAGGATCATCCACTGTAGGAACTCTGAGCTTTTACAGCTCTCTCCCCTTTAAAGTAATGGCAGTACTTACTGCATTGAGAGGTATAAAATGATTTACAGTGTTATATTTTTACTCACCCCAAAACTGTGAGAGTTAGGATGAACCTACCCTTTAAAATATAAACATAAGTGAAGGAAGGAATTTGCTCCAAATCATCCAGCAAATGAGCATCAACTGCAGAATTAAATGAAGATCGAAAAGACCTCAAGTAAGCTTGTGAACTCAGTACTAGTAACTATTGGCTACAACTGAAAGTCTGGACCTTTCACCCTCTAGTATGTATTGCTAACAGGAATCACTCAAGCATTGTATTGTTGTAAAGGAGAAATTTTTTTCTGCTTCAGGAACCTAAAATACCAAGGACCCTTTCTTCCTGAGACAAGAAAGCTAACCCATTGCATACTTCATTATCATGTCTGATTGGCTCTGCAGGAATAGTTTTACCTCATCTGAGCCAGTCCTGAAAAAGAAAGCTTTCTATGTCAGACAAATTCCTTTTGTGTGATTTCTTAATTATTTCCCCATGGGTTCCTTGTTTTCTGGGTCTCATCTGTTCTGTTGTTTACTGAGAGCACATTACTTCAGGCATTTAAGCAGTAGGCACAGAAGAGTAGTTGTGATGCTCAAAACCCAGAGGTTAGTGATCATGGGATTGCATTAGGAACTTTAACCTCTGCCCCTTTGCACATTCTTGTACCTCTGTGTATTTAGATCCCATAATAATGCTATTCAGGGAGAATTTCTTTGGCAGTCTCTCTCAGCCTCCTCTTTCTGACCTGCAAGAGAGCATTTTCCATAGGAGATGGTTGGTACAACTCTGTGACCTCATTAAGAAACTTCCCTGGTGTGTGGATTTGTATGGTGCTAATGACTAGAGAAGCTTCACTTCCCTCTGTGGTTTGTAATTTAGAAGTTAGTCTTCTCCCTGAGGGTTTTTTCTTCTGTCATTCCAGCGGCTTCATATACGGATAGCTCTGATGATGAGACATCGCCCAGAGACAAGCAGCAAAAGAACTCTAAGGGAAGCAGTGACTTCTGTGTCAAGAACATCAAACAGGCAGAGTTTGGACGCAGAGAAATTGAAATTGCTGAACAAGGTTAAAAAAAAAGCACGCATCTTTTCTTTTTCCACTTGCCTGTGATGTTTCGTCTGTGTTAATCTCTTGTGCATTTTGAGATATGGTAGCTTGTAAGATTTAAGTGTAATACTAGAGAATCTGTGTGTCTGAAATAGGTTCTTACTTTGTAGTCAAGCTAGCCTCAAACTTGAGGCAATTCTCTTGCCAAGTGCTGGGATGATTGATGTGTGCTACCACGCCCAGCTCTTGATAAATGTTTAAAACAAAAGAATCTAAGTTTAGGGAATGCTGTGGGGAAGAGAGGAACTCTGATAGGTCTGGAAGGAACTACTGGATAAGATTATTGACATAGAGGGAGTCAAAACCTGAGAGCATTTTCCTCTGAAAATCTCGTAGGAAATTCAGTTTTAACATCTCCATCCCCTGAGAAACCTCCTCTGACAGAGCCTGACCAGGGGAAGTATCTTAACCTTAAAAAGTGAGTTTCCTGTTTATTATATTATCTCTTATTGTCTCCTTTCTCATGTTGCTGTGTTTGTGTTTGGGCTTTTCAGAAATGCCTGCGCTGATGGCTTTGAGGAAGAGAGCCCAAGGAGAAAAGCCTTTGGCTGGAGCCAAAATTGTGGGTTGTACTCACATCACTGCTCAGACCGCCGTGAGTTTCCTTTTCCTCCTAAATGTCAGTAGCACTCCCCTCACAAAACACCATGACAACCAAAATGCCCCTACGATGTTCAGAATAATTCCCTTCTTTGGAGCCCAACATACTGTGGGAAAACTGGTGTATTGGAATATGTTCTAACATGTTTTATGGGATTTGTAAGGTTTAAGTAATCTCTTTTCGTTTCTCTTCTCTTCCTCTTCCTTTCTTCCTCTCCTCTCTTCTCTTCCTCTCCCTCATCCTCTATCTTCCCTTTCCCCTTCCTTCCCCTTCACCTTCCTTCCCCTTCACCTTCCTCTTTTTTCCCCTTCCCCCTTCCTCCCCTTTCCCCTTCCTCCTTCCTTTCTTCCCCCTTTTCCCCTTCCTCTTCCCCTTTCCCCTTCCCTTCTTTTTCTAAGATAAGTTCTCACGTAGACCAGTCAGGCCTTAAACTTTCCTATATAGCTGTTTGGTTTTGATCTCATCTTCTTGATTCTACTTCCCAAGTGCTGGAATTACAAGTGTGTAACACCATACTCTGACACTATTCTCTCTCTCTCTCTCTCTCTCTCTCTCTCTCTGTATGTGTGTGTGTGTGCATTCATGTCTTGTGCATGTGTGTGTTCGCGTGTGTGCAAATATCTGTACATTGGAGGCCAGAGGTTGATGTTTGAAGTCTTTATTGATAGCTCTCTGCCTTATTTTTTGAGACAAAATCTGAAGCTTACTGATTGGCTCAACTGACTGACTGACAAGCTGTAGGGATCTTCCTGGCTCTGCCTTATTGGCCCTGGTGATAGATGTGTTCTACCACTCCAGGCTTTTATGTGAATGCCTGGGATCCGACTCCGTCTTCATGTTTGCAAGGGAAGCAATTTACCCACTGAGCCATCTCCTCAGCCCCCTTTTTACAGTTATTTATTTCTTAATGTGTTTGGAAGGGCCAGTATGCACACACTGTGGTGCTTATGTGGAGGTCAGAGGACAACTTTTAGGAGTCAGTTCTCTCCTTTCTACCACATGGGTATCAGGGATTGAAATGAGGTCTTCAGGCTTGGCTGCAAGGGCATTTACCTACTGATCCATCTCACCAACCCCACAGCTCCCCACCTGTTTTCTTTTTTCTTTTTTTGAGCTAGCATGTAGCCGAGGCTAGTCTTGAACTTGCTATCTAGTACAGGAGGTTGACCTTGCTTGAACTTCTGATCTTCTTGCTCTACTCCTAAGTATAGGATATAGGCATGTGCTACCATATTCAGCACACATGTTAAACAAGCACTCTGTTACTGAACTACCCCCAGGCCCTCAGCCAACTTTCAAAAGATTGACTCTCCTATACACGCACCTACACGGTCACATGCCTGATGAAGGACAAGTGGAGATTCCTCAAGAACAGGTCATTTTTGTATTCACTGCAAGAGTTTTCTGAGTTACATGTTCTCTGAAGAAAAGACTATCCTGACTGCCTAAAATTAATATAATAAATTGAAAAGTAATTTGCTTTTGAAGTTACGGACTAATGAATTGAGGTAGAAATACTCTTGAAACCTTACCTGGGCCTCTTTAATCTGTGACATTAGAGTTCAGTATTTAGCTTAAAATAGTAAGTCCTGCTCTACTGTCTCATGTTTCTAAGTTGTAGCAAGTTTATTTTTTTATACCCTGGATAGCTGACTATTACCAACTGTCGCAGTCAGCCTGCATGGCTCCTGATAAATGACAATCAAATGGCGTAAGAGAACAAGGGATTTATTCTCTCTTACGATTACTGGTTATAGTTCTTAATCCAGCCTGACGGGAGAGCATGCACCAGAGCCAAGGGAACTGCCCACACCATCGCCACATAATGGCTGAGAGATGCACAATCCTTATTTGCCAGACCAGCATGTCTGGCCAAGTGTACAGAAGGATGCCGCCTTTCTCAACCAGCTCTGTATTTTATTCACCTGTTCAGAGCCTAGTCCCACCCGCCATAAACTGGACCTTCCCCATCAGCTAGACAATCTCCTGCAGGTTTGCTCTGGGCTTAACCCAACCACTAATTCTCCACAAATGTGCCCAGAGCTCAAACCCTGAACAGTCAAGTTGATACCTGTGCCTAACTATGACACCAACCTTTGGTGTTCTCTCTCTTTTTTGCAAATGGGTTAATCATTCATTAGTTTGCCAATCTTAATGTTATTTTATCGTTCCAACACTACATTTTTTCCTTTATACTTATTAAAGTATTTTGCTTTCTTTTGTTTTAATCTCTATAAATTTTCTGATCATACCTCATGTTAATTTTACAGTATTTAAGCATTAGGTTTCTTCAATATATAATGTAGAAATAGAATGCCTATGGGCTGTGGGTGTAGCTCAGTGCTAGAGTGTTTGTCTAACAAGCACAAAACCCTGGGTTTGATTCTCAGCACACCCTGTGATCCCAGCACTTAGGAGGTGGGGACAAAAGAAATTGAAGTTCAAGGTTATCCTTTGCCCATAATAAGTTAGAGATTAGTCTGGGCTATGTGAGACCCTATTTCAAAAAAGAAAGGAATGAGTGGCTGGAAGATGGTTCAGAGGTTAACACTGTCTTGCAAGTAGAAGGTCCTGAGTTCAGATCCCAGGTCCCACGTTAAAACACCAAGCAGAAACAGTGGCGGCCTGTACTTGAAGCCCTTTTGGCGGAGACTGGGAAATCCCAGAGTGAAGCAAGGAGGTAGAAGCAATCCAGGACAATTCCCAAAGTCACAGGGACCTCCACAGGGACATACAGTGTTCTTTGATACACATACATACACACGCACATGCATACACACACACACACACACACACACACACATAAAATAAATAAATATAAAAAAGAGAGGAAGGAGTAAAAGAAGGGAAGAATGGGGAGAGGGAAGAAAGAAAAGAAAAATTAAGTCCCCTATAACCCAACACTCTAGAAATAACTAATATTGGTTAATAGTTAACTGTCAAAGTTTCAAATCGACATGGATCTATTTATATATTTCAGGTGTGCTTCCTTAGTTCTTGTAACCTGATTCTATTGCTACTCTTTCTAAATGATAATGATTTAATTCTCTCTAAGCCTTGTCTTCCCAGAACCCTGCCTACCTTTATCTGGGCTGAGCCATAACGGCCAACACTTTACACTCACAATACTAGGACTGCAAGAATGTGCAACCATACCTGAGCTCAGTTTTATAAATTGAAGCCAAAGGAAGTCAGGATCAAATCAGTAGAGCTAGTTTTTAAAATAAATTCTAAAAATCTTAGACATAATGTACACTGAACTCCCAAACATTTGGAAAAATGAAGCATAAGGATTGCCAAGAGTTTGAACCAATCTGGGCCACATAGTGAGTTCCCAGCCATCCTGGATTAGGATTGAGATAGTGTCTTAATAAAACAAACCAAAAAAAAGGTGAACTAAACAGTGTGTTAGCTGTCACTGTGATAAAATATCCAAATAGATCAGCTCAACGGAAGATTTATTTTGGCTCAGGTGTCAAATTTTAGTTGGTGCTATGTCGTTCTACCATTTGGGGGCTGCAGTGAGGCAGAGCATCATCGCAGGGAGCACATGACAGGACAAGATTACCCACATCTCAGTGGTCAGGAAGCAAAGTGAGAAAAAAAAGGGGGTGGGGGTTAAGAACCTAAATATCTCTTCCAAAGGGACATATCCAGTGCTCTAATTTCCTGCCATCAGGTACACTTCCCGAGGGTCCACCACCTGACAGTAATCAGCCTTTGGACACATGAGCCTTTGGTGAATCATTTCAGAGTGGATCACTAACTAATTCTCCTTGTTAGGCCATTTGGATTGCTGTAACAAAATACCTTAGAGTGGGTAATTTATAGTAATTTGGTTTTTACCATTCTAGAGAACAGGAAGTCCAAGGTTAAGGCACCAACAAATTTAGTGTTTGGTGAGGGCCTGTTTCTTGTAACAAGGTACTTTACTTGGAGAAAAGGGCTAGCAAACTCCCTCAACTCTATTTTATAAAACAGTACTAATCCCATTAACAAAGACAGAACTTTTGTGATTTAGTTAACTCCTAGATGCTCCCTTCTTAATATATTACTTCAGGATTAGGTTTGAACATAAATCAGGAATGGGGGCTGGGACCACATACATACATACATTCAGATCATAGCAACCTCTAAATATAGCCATGTACATTTTCCACAAACAACATAACTATTGTGATAATTAATCTTCATTGTCAACTTGACTAGTTCTGGAATCGTCTAGAAGGCACACCTCTGAGTATGAGTTTTAGAGTATTTCTACAGAAGTTTAATTGAGAAAGGAAGACCACCCTGAATCTGGATGGTACTATCTCTTGGTTTTGTGTTCCAGACTGAATAAAAAAAGAAAAAGAAGGAAGCCAAGGACCAGTATTGACTTCTCTGTGCTTCCTGATGTGGGATGCAATGTGACCACATACCTCACACCTCTGCTACCAAGTTTTCCTACTATGGTGGACTATATCCACTTTTAAGCCATAAGCCAAAATAAATTCTCTTTCAGTTCTGTTGTTGTTGTTGTAATCTTCCACCTGAGCTATACTTCCAGTTCAATCATAGTTCTTTTAAAGTTCTTGACTGATCAAACATCTGACTTATTGGAGAGTCTAGCTGTGTTGATTGCTTTGTTCATTGGCAGTTGATTGTTTTTGGTTTTCACTTTTTGTGTGTCTTGAATTTTTTTTAAGTGGTTGTTGCTTGGTTTACATATTGTCACAAATCACACCAGATTCAGATTTTTGTTGGTACTGTAGGTTGCATATTCCCTCAGCATGAGCTGCTAGTATCTGTAATCACAAATCACTAGATCCTCGGTTTCTGCTTCATGTGAATCTCTGCTTTCAGCTGTTCAGCACTTACATGCTTCAGGGGGGTGCATTGCAGTATCTGCCCCACCCACAGCCATAGATTGCTGCTCTCTTTTCCTCCCTGGAATAGCATCACGGTCACATTCTTAAGTATCCTGGTCTAGTCAGGATTAGGCAGGCCATTATAAAGACAGGCTGTTTTTGCATCTGCCTCTTCTTCTGTAGTTGCTGCCTTGTACTTGGGCTCGACAGACAATATTCTCCTGTCTTTCCTAGAGAGAAGGATGAGTACCAGATCTTTGCTTTGTATCTGTGAACTGCTCTGTACCAAGAAGGGTATCCTGCCACTTTCCCAGGCACAGACAGGCTTTGCTACTGTCTTCCCCCCAGGAGTGGTGGATCTTACTGGGAACCCTGGGTAGGAACTCCTGGAAAAGAGCTTCCTGTGAGAGCGAAATCTCCTTGCATCTGGCTAGAGCCACTAGAAATTCCACATGACACACTTTTCTATAATTCCCTTTTAATTAAAGTCTTAGCTAATTTTCTTGCCTTTATATGTGGTAGCCATCTCTTCTTCCATGCTTTACCAAAGATGTGTGTATCTCTCTCTTTCTCTCTGTCACAACCTCAAACTTTTAATCGTCCTCCTCCCACTTTTCCCAGCACTAATCTTACCAGGCCTCTGCCACCAGGCCTAGTTTTAATAGATACTGGGAACTGAGCTCAGTACTTCATGCATACTAGGCCTACCAACTGAGCCACATCCCCCAACTCATCTAACTTCTTCATGTTGTAAATATGGAGCTCTCTTACTTTCTGTGTCCTAAGAAGAAGCAGAATTATATGTTATGAAAAATAGTTTAACTCTGAAATCCAAAAGAGTAATTAAATCTTACTGGAAAGAAGCAGAGTCTCATTTAGGAGTCTATGATCATGTCTCCTCCCCTCTGTTGAGAATACTGAAGAGGTTCTGTGAAGCACAATTTAAAAAAAAAATCTAAATTATTTCTCATTATCAGAGATATATATACACTAGGGCCTTGCAAGACAGATCAGCAGGTAAAGTGCTTCTTCTTAAATTTGACAACCTGAATTTGAGTTCTGGAACCCCACATGATGGAAAGAGAAAACTGATTTCAAAAAGTAGTTGTCTTCTGACCTCTCTCTGTATACTATGATATGCATAGGTTCTCTCTCTCTCTTTCTGTCCCTTCCTTCCTCCCTCTCTACCTTCCTCCTTCCCTCCCTTTTTTCCCTCCCTCCCTCCCTCCTTCTGCCCTTCTTACCCCATTCCCTTTCTCTCAAAATAAATAAAATAGTAAAGACATTTTAGTACATTCCTATCATCTCCGCCCTTGGGAAGTAGAGAAGAAACCAGGTTCAAGACCAGCCTGAACTACACAAAAACCTATCTTTAAAAAAAAAAAAAAAAGATAAACTTAATCTTGACCTATGGGGAGAGAGGGGGAAGGGGAGGGGGAACAGGGGGGTCGGGGGGAGGTGGAGGGAGGGAGGGGACTGGTGTACCTGTTAAGTTTGTATGAGCGGAAATAATAATAAAAAAAATTTAATCCTGACCATTTGTTTGATCCAAGCTTGTTCCACTCTTGACTTTTCTTTAATGCAGGTGCTTATGGAAACTCTGGGTGCTCTGGGGGCACAGTGCCGATGGGCTGCCTGCAACATCTATTCTACTCTTAATGAAGTGGCTGCTGCTCTAGCAGAGAGTGGTAAGGTTTTGTTGTGTGTTCTGTGTCTTCAACTGACAGACTCTCCAAGAGGTTTTACTGTGTGCAAGTTAGGCAGTCTGAGTTTGATCCCTGAAATGCGCATGGTATGAGGAGAGAACCAGTTTTTGAAAGTTGTCCTCTGATCTTCATAAGCATGCCATGACATGCATATTCTCTGTGTCTCTCTCTCTCTCTGCTTATTGACTAAAACTAAAAGGATAAATAGACAGTGCCTTTGTCCTTGGAATTTTATATTGTGGTAGAAGAGACAATATTCTTACATAAATCATGATGAGACAAGGACATATTTGATAAAAATCACAGCAGCTCATAAATCCATATTTGAAATCAGGCATGATGACATATGCTTGTAATATGAACCATTTAGGAAGATAAATCAAGCAGATTACAAGTTAAGAAACTACCTGTGCAACTTAGTGAAACCTTATCTCAAAATAAAAATGAAAAATGGAAACCATGCTATAGTAGTTCATGTCTGTAATCCTAGCAACGGGGAAACCAAAGTAGGAAAATGACATGAATATGAGCCCAGCCTGGCTCAAAACTAAACAAACAAATAATAAATAAAATAAACAAGCAAATAAATAAAAGCAGGGAGAAGGGTATAGTTCATTGAGAGCATTTCCTAACATTCATTCTCACTACAGCAACAAATAAATAAGTCTACAATCAGAGGCAAGAGAGATGGAGCAGGGGTTAAGACTGTCTCCCCAGGACCTGAGTCCAGATCCCAGATCCCATGTAAAAACACCAAGCAGAAGTGTCAGTGGCCTGTATTCTGATTATGGAAGGCAGAACCTGAGAAATCCCAGCATGAAGCAAAAAAGGAGATAGAGCAATCCAGGATGATTTCTGAAGTTGCCCTTGGGGCTCCATAACCACACATGTGCCCTCTGATACACAAAGACGCACAAACATATACAATAAATAGATTAATTAAAAATAATTAGTTAAAAACAATCCACAATTGGTAATACACAGATTGGATTTAGAAAAATTCAGACTCCTTTATTGTACACTTCTAGCTAAATTAAGCAGACTTCAAAAGGAACATGAAACTATTTTAGTAGATAGAATATTTGAATTTTCTTTCAAAGAAGGTAGGATTACTAATCCAAAGAAGCGGGGAAAAAAAAAAAAACCCTAAAACATCATTGGTGAAAATGCCAGTTTGACTGGATTGGGTATTTATTTCTGGTTTCTTCTCTTTTCACTTTAGTTATATTTTTTAGCAACTGTTACACTCTTGTCTCTTTGCTTATTCTCTTTGTGCCAAAAAAACAGAATTACCACCAAAGGCAAAGGAATGAAAAAAGGGGTTTGAAGGTAGTATTAACTGGTGAAGAAAATTAATTGAAGGAATACAGCAGAATGAGAGAATTTGAAATGAGGAAAATCGGTACTTTCTTGCCAAACTTGGGAGTCAACTCTTTTTGTAGCCTTTAATGGTCTCTTCCTCCCTCCCTCCCTCCCTCCCTCCCTCCCTCCTCTAGGATTTCCCGTCTTTGCCTGGAAAGGAGAGTCAGAAGATGACTTTTGGTGGTGCATCGACAGATGTGTGAATGTGGAGGGCTGGCAGCCGAACATGGTAGGTCAGATATCAGTTAACACAGTTTTCTAAGGGGCAGGGATGATGTGCAAGATTGACCCTGGGTAAAAATTACTTGACAAGAGGGAAGGAAAACGGCTCCATTCTTCTGATACACCTAGATTTCCAGTAGAACTTGATACATCTGCTTAGAATGTCCCAAGTATTACACAGTTTATGACTTTAAAGGGCCTTGATGAACCCGGTGTGGCAGTGTCCATCAGTAATCTCAGCACTTGGGAAGTCGAGTCAGAGAGAATCATGGGCCAGTCTGGGCTACATATTAAACCCCTACCTCAGAAAAAGAAAAGAAGTGTCTTAATTGTCGATACTGATGTTGGAAATATTCATATTCTTTAGTAACATTAAAATGATACCTAGGATTGACATATGAGTGGTTAAAAACAAAGTGTAATGCATTTCTGTTTCCTGTGACTGTTCACAGTCCCTCCAAAAATAACAAATATACAGAATCCCACAGCTTCTGAGGTACTTAGCTTTCTCTCTAGAATCTGTGTACTGAGTTCATAGTGTGTCTGAATTGCTTCCAAATTCGAATGTCTCTTCTCTTAATTCATTCCCTATCTTAAAAAATGGCCAGAAAGGATTTTTTTTCTGCTCTTATTTTTATTTTTGTTTTCATTGTTCAAAAGTTCTGGGGATATAATACAGCCTAGTGGTAAAACATGCATAAAACCCTAGGTTCAGTCTCTAACACTGGAAAAAAAAAAGGATATACAGACTGACAATGCATTAGATTGGTAGAGAAACCAAAAGCTAAACAGAAATATTACTCCTGTATTGCAAACATTTCTGTGTAATATTGGCAAATTAGAAAATCAGCTGAAAAAATGCTTCCTCGCTGCAGGTCAGGCTTCACCTGGTAGTTGGAAGAGAAGCAGCTCCTCTGAGGTCTGTGGTGTAGGTCATGTAGCACCAACAGCTTGTTTGAGGAGGTTGAACTAAATAAAGGCTTCTTATCCCAGAGGGCTGAGGCGGGGGGATGACAGTGGCTCTGAGATGAGTCAGTTTCTTTCAACGATGCGACAGGAGGGAGTCTGAGTGACAGATGATAAAGAAAATAGGCTGGGGAGGGAAGGGGTTCTCCCGGAAGTAAAACGCTAACTGTATAGTCAGAAGTGCAGGGGAGGATATGGCATTGTATCCAGTGACATCTTACAGACCAGAGCCATCACAAACTGGTAGAAAAGTTTTAAACAGTTAAATGAGGACAAAAATAGTTGTCACCCCAGAAAACAGGGTCAATATCTTTTTGGAGCCTGCCCAGACCTGATGCGTTTTCTTGCTTTCCATCTCAGGAAAGCTCCCTGATGACAATTTTCTGTAGTAGGAATGCACAAGAAATTTATGGTTATAATCATTAGATAAATATTACAGTTATCAACTGCTTGTGCATATCAGCCTTTGTAAAAGGGGAACATTGGAATTGGGGCTGTAACTCAGTTGGGTTTCTACTTGTAAATTTGGAGCAAGGGTTAGAGTTTTAAAGAGTCGTCCTGCCTTGGTGTCTTTCAGGCAAGATTTGACTGAGTCAGAAAATAACAGTACAGAAGCAAAATAAGAGATCAGATGATAAACCTGAAGCTAGGGGTTTCGTGTGCCCTGAGATTCAGGATAAGGGCATTTTTTTTATACTTTTGATGGTGTTGATAACAGCGGAAGTGCAGAATTGATGCATGCCAGAGAAGGACAACTCAGTTTTGTGGGGACTTTTAGGGGGATGTGGGTGACAGTTTGGAGAGTCAAGCGAGCACTTAATAGTCCAGTGAAGAGCCAAAGCACTATGCCTAGTACCTCATAATATTCTAAACTGAATTTTCTGTGCTTATTTATAATTCAGAAACTTTCCTCTGCTGATGAAAGCTCCAGTGGGCACAGCATTGTATTTATCTTTAATCCCAACCTGAAATAGTGATGAGCTGTTCAGAAGCAGGCTTGCACACCTACATGCTGCACGGTTCCTTGGTTATTTTTAATTTGGCTTATGCAGAGTGTGAGGTTGAGCTAGGCAGAGCCCTCCAGTGCTGTCTGATACATGGGGGGAGAGCGCCTGTGCTTTGTGAGAAGTAAAGGATTAACAACTACAGTTTTAAAAAGCCATTGTTCCGAGAGAGAGAGAGAGAGAGAGAGAGAGAGAGAGAGAGAGAGAGAGAGAAACTAATTATCTGCCCTTTTATTTAAATTAAACCTTGGCTGAATTTATTTAAAGTACTAAAATCAGCAGTTAGATGTCAAGTTTAGATTTTCTCAGTATATTCAGGAACTAGTGGTCTAGACAACCGTTTAAACTCTAACTATCCACAAGAAGATCCTTATTGTGTTATTGTGTGTTTGGATATAGTAGGTAGTGAGGGTGGAATAGTCACTTAGCTGTGAGAATTACAATTGACCTTTTATCTCTAGTCTTTACGTGAGAATTATGACTTATTTGATAGGTTGTTGTATTCGTTCTGGCTTTAATTTACTTTGTATAACTATATGGGATATATTTATGAAATATCTGTCAATGAGTAATTAGAATTGGGGTATAGGACCTAGAGAGGCTCTAAAGCCTACGCCTTCCACAAAATGAATGATATTCCTATGCCTTTGCTGCAGATATTGGATGATGGAGGAGATCTTACTCATTGGATTTATAAAAAGTATCCCAACATGTTTAAGAAAATCAAGGGCATAGTCGAGGAGAGTGTTACTGGAGTCCATAGGTAAGATTTAACAATGATCTCTAGCTTAGATGTGTCATCTTATAGTCACATGTCTATAGAACATGTTGTGCTGAAAATTGAAGCTTGCTATCAGATAATCAGATCTGAGCCTTGACATTTTTTAAATTAACAATACAAATTGCAAACTTAAAGTAGTGAGGAGGCTCAAATGGAGGAACAAGTGGAGTCCTTAGGTTTTCTTGTCTTTAAAATGAAATGACTTTCTCCTTTTTAGACAAGTTTATTTATCAATAAATAACAACCAGGAGCTGTTCTACGTCCCAAGGATCTAGCAGTGAACAAACCTGTCCCCCACAGCACTTCCACACTCACGTGGACGGCATTTAGGTTCTTTTTACAAGTATCTTGTGATCTTTATAGAACTGTAGATTATTACATATTTCAGATTCTTCAGGATGAATTTTGAATAAAACAGGTACTTCTGATTTTTAGTGGACTCGGTTTAAAACTCCAATATATAGAGATAAACACATTTAGGTTTGTTTACTAAAATTATGAGTTTGAGACTGTTTGAAAGTAAAACTTGTTAAAGTAACAGGATTATGCTAGATTTTTAAAATAGCACTTAAAGTTGCTTCTTTTATCATAAAAAGGTATAAAATTTATACACCATTTAGAATTTTATGTTTAAGGCCTTAAAATTTGGTTAGGTCAAGGATTTTTTTAAAATATATATAGCACATAGAACATAATCTGTTTCTTGGCACCTGCTTAACAGGTGAGGTTAATTTTATCTTCTACTCTTATATTCAGTGTAGTCACCCCTATACCTCAATGTATACTCTTATATCATCAATGTATTTCTAGACTCTGATAGGAAACCTATAGTATTGTAATATCTCATTATTTTACCTTCTTCTTGACTTCCCTCATCCTAGGCTATACCAGTTGTCCAAAGCTGGGAAGCTGTGTGTTCCAGCCATGAATGTCAATGATTCAGTCACTAAACAGAAATTCGATAACCTCTACTGTTGCCGTGAATCAATTCTTGATGGGTAATGCTTATTTATAATCTTTGAGATAAATTTGGGTTGAGGAATTTAAGGTTCTAATTCTTTTGGCTTGGATTATTTCTGGAAATGATTCATATGACACCCCTAGATCTGTCATCACATCACACCCATACTGTATAACCCAGAGCTGTGTTGTTATCAGTATTGTAAGAAAATCTCTTTTACTTAAAAAAGTGAGACTGGCTCTTATTGATAGACAGAATTCATACTTTACGATCCCGTCAGGCCTGTTGAGTCATTAACTAAAATCACTTTAAAGATGATTTGGAAAAAAGTTCCAGATGGTCCTATTTCAGGTCATTCTCCTGCTCTGATATGTGGGGTTTTTTGCACACTCACTCATTTGTGTGTGTGTGTATGTGTGTGTGTTGCCTGTGGAAGTCAAAGAGTGACTTCAGGAATCGTCTAACATATAATTCTTAAGTTCTGTCAAATAATTCTCTTGCTTATTAGTCATTTGGGCACCGCTGCTTTGGGGCCTATGGTTAGGCAGCATATGATGGGAACATTTGATGAAACAAAGCTGCTCATCTCATGACAGGAACTGGGGTCTCACTATCCGTTCAGGAACATCATCATCCCCCCCCAATCCAGAAGATCTCCCATTAGACTCCACCTACTTAAGTTTTTATTACCTTTCATTAATGCCAAGTTGGAGACCAAGTCTAACACATGAACCTTTGGAGGACATTATAGATGCAAACTGTAGCCAAGAAGATTTACATTGCCAAGGGAATAGTTTCTTTCAGCTTCTGCAGACCACATTCCTAATGAGTCCTTTTGAGTCTCAGGCATTTTACTGGCTAGTGCTACCATAAGACTGGATCCAGTAAGACCCTGGTTTAAATACTGTTTCCATTTATTTTTTAACTGTATTTATACAGACAGAGCACTCAGCCTCTATACATATTTCATCTATAAAAATGGTAACTTTGGACCCCCTCAAAATATTAATAGTAAATTGTATGTTTCATTAAAATATTTATTTATCATACTATCTTTTAGACTTTTCAAGACCCAGATCTGTGAGCTTAAAGTCAGCCTATACCAAGTTCAGCAGAAGATTCATAAAGTGCTTATACTAGTTCAGAAAAGTGAATAGAATCCCTTCTAATAATAGTTTACCCTTTAGTAAAAAGATTCTAAGAATTGGAAAGTATGAAAATGACAAAAATAGAGGCAATGGAGCAAGAATTATGATTAGATTTCGTAGTGAAGAAACATGAAAAAATCAACTTGTCACCATAAACTTGCTAAATGCTAAGAGCTCTTTGATCCTAGCAGACAGTAAAACATTCCATCTAGGTCAAGGACAGTTGTTTTCTCTGTAGAGCTGAGAGCAAAAGAAATGTAATGAAAACTGCAGTAGAAGCTGGGCTAGGTGGTACACGCCTGCAGTCTCAGCATTTGGAAAGGTGAAACAGGAGAATGAGTTGTTCTAGGCCATCCTCATCTGCGTATCATTTTAGGCTAGAATGCTATATGAAGCTCTATCTAAAAAAAATAAAATAAAACTGCAATAGAAAAAATAGGACACTCATGCTTAGAGAGCATCCATATGAGGAAGATATTGGTGATTTACTTTCTATAGTTTTGAGGTGATTATATATTATATCACTTTCTACATTGCTAATACAAAATACCTGTCAAAAGCAACTTTAGGAAGGAAGGATTTCACAGTTCAAAGATAGAGTCCTTTAATCTTTCCTGAGTAGTCACAGTGGCAAGAACCTGAGCAGCTGATCACATTGCATCCAAAAAGCAGATTGATGGGGGCTGGAGAGGTGGCTCAGGGGTTAAGCCTCCACCTTGCAAGCGGAAGGTCCAGAGTTCGGATCCCAGCTCCCACGTATAGACGCCAGGTGGAAGCGGGGGCAGCCTGCGCTTGTGATCCTGGTAGGGCGGAGCCTGTGAATCCCGGGGCAGAAGGAGGTGGAGGCGTCCATGGTGGTTCGCAAGTTCGTCCGTGGTTCTACACATACACAGACACACATACACACATACACATGCACGCGCGGGCACATGCGCACAGTTGAATAAATAATAATAATAAAAAAAGCAGATTGATGAATGCTGAACATGAATGCAGAAAGTGAACTCACTTTTCTTTTTTACTCCCATGGGAGTCCTGCGCATGGAACGGTACCACCTGTATTTAGTATCGGTCTTCCACCTCAGTATAGAAGCTGCCTCATAGAAGTTTGTTTCCATGCTGAGTATGAATTTCATTCAGTTGACACATGCCACATTTTGAGCAGCAAGGGAGACACTGCTAATTCCTAGAGGATTCCTCTGTAATTGGGTTGTGGTAGCCCAAGATTCCACTTTGCAGGAAGAAGGTAGATGGCCCAGTCAGGATTTTCAAATCACAAAATTGACAGTATTGGACTGGAGAAATGGCTCAGAGGTTAAGACTTTGTCTCAGAAAGAGAAGGACCAGAGTTCAGATCTTATGTAAAAATGCCAGGCAGAAATGGCAGCCACCTGTATTTACAGCTCTAGAAGGTGGAGCCTGGAAAATTCCAGAGGGAAACGAAAAGAGAGGTAGAAGAAATCCAGAATTATTCTGGAAGTCACCCTTGGTCCTCCACAGGGACACAGAGTGCCCTCTGATACACACACACACAAATAAATAAATAAAATTTTAAAAAGCCTCTTACAACAGTGCTTGTCATATGCTAAGTATTCCAGGAATAGTAGCTGCTAAAAAAAATTTTTTTTTGACAGTATTTCAGGAACTCTTCTAAGAAGGTTCCAGGGCTAGAACTGAAGAGAATTCAAAAAAACCTAGCATGACTCTTTAACAGCACCAGAGTCCCAGAACACGCTCATTCCCACGCCACAATTCTTTCTGGGCTGAAATCTTTTCTGTTCCTTATCCTCTATTCTCTGTCCTTTATCAAGGAAGATCTAGGCCGCTTAGATCACAGAAAAATCATTCCCTAACTGTTATCTATCGATGTCTAAAGCCCGAAGATCAGTGTGGATAAAGTTTCCATTCTGAAGCTGGAGAAATGGCTCAGGGTTATGACTCTGCCTCTCAAATACAAGGTCCTGTTTTCTGACCCCAGGTTCCATGTAAAAAGCCAGGCAGAAATGGTAACAGCCTGCACTTCCAGCCCTGGTGGGCAGTCTGGGAAATCCCAGAGTGAAGCCAAAAGGAGGAAGAAGCAATCCAGGATGAGTCTCAAAGTCACCCTTGGTCCTCCACAGGGATACAAAATGTCCTCTGACACACATACACACACACACACACACACACACACACACACGTTTCCATTCCATCATAGCCATTTTAATCACAAGAAGAGGTAACTTCTTTGTAAGGAAAGGAAACTCAGACATACAGCCTCTTAATTCTCTCTGCTAGCCATTACAAGATCACTCTCCTAATCTATGACTTAAGTACTAGACATACTTTCTCCCTGAACAAAAAGTATCCTCCCCCCCCACACACATACACACTTGTTACTGTTTCATGTGTATGGGATGTGTGCAAGTGTGCACGCTTTGCATGTGGGCAGGCACGTGTGTGTACATGCATATGAGTACATTCGTGTGGAGAACCGGGAGTCATAGCAGGAATCATCATCTTCCTTATTGTTTTGAGCCTGGGTCCTTAATTGAACCTAGGGCCTGCCATTAGGAACTCGTCTGGCTCTCCTACTTTCTCTGGGGATGCCAAGCTCTACTTTATGGGACTAGAACTACAGGTAAGGCAAGGCCTGCCTGGCATTTTTTATGTGGTCTCTGGGGATTTATATTCTGGGCCTTTTGCTTCAGGAGAAAGTGCTAAGCCATCTTACCAGACTTCGAAATAGGCTGGACTTTAATTGAAAACTTTAACTAGCCCAAGATTCTTGGAGAAAGAAGTCTCATTGTACTCAAAGAGAATTCAGAAATCATTCCTTCAAGTCCTTCCCCCAGACCCTGGAAAGAGTAAGGATCAGTTTCATAGAGTCAGATGCAGAAAGGTGGTACATATCTGAGCAAGGACCAGAGAAAGCTCACTCCATTCATGTAATCAGCGCCATCTTGTTCGAAGTTTTCTCCACCTTATGTCCATCACTCTTCCTGTTGGATTAGTACAGGACTTAATGATTATTTTCATGTTTGTTTGTTTCTTTTGTTCCCAAATACTATATATTCAAAACACATAAGTGTACATTGCTTTTGTGATTACAAGCTACTATATAATTAATATCTTCTTCCCTTCTGTGATATTCCCAAGAAAGAGAGAGAGAGAGAAAAACAGAGAGGGTCCATATAGATAGAATTGGTTGGGTGTTCAAGGAGAAAATACACACTTTATTCAACCTTTCTTTCTAGTTACTAAATTGTAAAAACCAAGTTTTATATATATTTTTTTTCTGATTTAACATGTTTTTCCCCCCCCAGACTTAAAAGGACAACAGACATGATGTTTGGTGGAAAGCAAGTGGTAGTCTGTGGCTATGGAGAGGTAAAATTTAATCTTCCACTTAGTTAGGTGTTTCAAATGTATTTTGGTGAATGTAGAATTTTTCGTATATATGGACATAAGCATACATCATGTACCACTTTGGATAAGAACAAATAACTTTAGAGTCCCTCTAATTAAAATGTCTTTCTTTTTCCCTTTGTATTTTTGCCATTTTTTTTTTCTTAAGTTGATTTTCTGACTTGTTCTGGCACCACTGTTTGTGATGTTCTTTTAGCTTGTGTTTTGATTATAAGTCATGAATGTGGGTGTTTTAATGCATATAAATTGTGCTAAACAGAGGCCAGGGTTTTGTTTACGAACTACATTTATTTATTTTTCTTCTCTTTCTACAATCACGAATCTATTCAGTGAAGTTGCTTTTGGGGGTGGAAAGGAAAGTGCCCTTTACCAGAAGCTTTGAGAACTGGGTGCTCACTGACTTCATTTTTTTAAATGTGCTTTCTACCTCTTCAGGTGGGAAAAGGGTGCTGTGCTGCTCTGAAGGCCATGGGCTCCATTGTGTATGTAACTGAGATTGATCCCATCTGTGCCCTGCAAGCCTGGTAAGCAGACTGCTCATATTTATACTGCCGTCTAATATGCCAATTTGGAGTGTCTATACAACATCGTAGAGAAACCCAGATCTTGTGGAGGGTTGCTATAACTCCATGATTCCATTTTTCAAAGGCCAAGGAGTTCTGCTGTGAGAGAAACAAAACTGTAGTTGTTTTGTTTTGTTTGTTTTTAGAGATAATAATGGGATGCTTTGATTCAGGAAAGGAATGTTCCCCTTAACTTTATGTATAATCCCCTGCCTCTCTGAAAATTATGATCAGAAAAGAAAAGGCATAATCTTATAATCCCAGCACTCTCTCAGAGTGCATGAACCAACTGAAAAGCTAGACATGCTTGTAGTACTCAGGAAACTGAGGCACGAGAATCATCATGAGTTGCAGGCCAACTAGAGTTATTGAATGAGTTGCAGGCCACTCTGGTGAAATTCTGCCAAAGCAAGAGAGCAAGATTAGTCCTGAGGATATAGCTTAATGGTTGAATATGCACTTAACATATGTAAGACCTTGGGGCTGGAAAGGTGGCTCAGGGGTTAAGCCTCTGCCTTGCAGGCGGAAGGTCCTGAGTTCGGATCCCAGATCCCACGTATAGACGCCAGGCAGGAACGGGGGCGGCCTGCGTTTCTGGTCCTGGTAGGGCGGAGCCTGTGAATCCCGGGGCAGAGTAAACAAGAAGGAGGTGGAGGCGTCCATGGTGGTTCCCGAATTCATCCATGGTTATACACACACACACACACACACACACACACACACACACACACACACACAGGCGCGCGCACACACACAATTGAATAAATTAAAAAAAAAAAAAGTAAGACCTCGTGTTCAATCTTCAATAAGGAGGAGAGGATAAATGAAATAGACTGTATCAGATACCTTCTGAAAATACACTAGAAACAATCTGTCTGTGGTATGCCTCCCAAGAATACATACTTAAATCATGAGGACGTGTCAGACAAGTCCAAATTAAGTATAAATTTTGTTAACTCTCAAGTAAAAAGTATGTGGGAATTTGTTTGTATTTTTCTTACAATTCTTAAGGTTCAAGTGATTTCAAAGACTTTTGAGAGTTAAGTAAAATAAAATATAAATTATCATACATTATAAATTATCATACATTATATAATAAATACATAATAGTGCTCAGTACTGCTGTCACAAAATAGATCCTCACTAAATGTTACATGATACGAAAATTATCTCCAGTCTTAGTAAGATAGGAAGTCCTACAGTTGCTAAAAGCTATGGCAGAATCCAAATAGTAGTCATTCCCCATACATTGTTTAACCATAAGCCTCTAAAAGAAGGTTGAGTAAGGTTGGAATGAAGCTAAATCCCTCTGTCCTGCCATTCCTATGCCCTAGTCACAAACCTGCAGGTTCCTCAGTAGAGTTTGCTGGCTTTCTCTGAGTACACAAGGGAATACTCAGAAGTCATACAAAACTGAGTAAGATACTGACCACAATATAGTTCAAATTGTTTTACAGCCATAAACCAGTAGCTTACTATGTATTGTAGATTATGAACCAGGCTATGTGTTGAAGATTAGTAGAGGAATGAGATAAGACCTTACTTTTATAGAAGAACATGGACAACCCCTGTGCAGTGTAGTAAGCACTGTTGTGGAAATAAGCAGCAGGAGCACAAAGGAGAAATGTCTAATAGACAGAAATGTCAATAAAATCATTGTTGTTCTTTCTAATCTGAAAGTATGCAGAGCAAGGAACAAATACATAGCTTCCAAGGAAAAGATAACCCAGCTTATTTAAGAAGCAATAAATAGGGGCTGGAGAGGTGGCTCAGGGGTTAAGCCTCTGTCTTGCAGGCAGAAGGTCCTGAGTTCGCATCCTAGACCCCACGTATAGACGCTGGGCAGAAGCGGGAGTGGCCTGCGCTTCTGGTCCTGGTAGGGCGGAGCCTGTGAATCCCCAGGCAGAGTAAACAAGGAGGAAGTGGAGGCAGTCCGTGGTGGTTCCCGAATTGGTCCGTGGTTCTACACACAAACACATATGTACATACACACACACACGCACTATTGAATAAATAATAAAAAACTTTTTTAAAAAAAGTTGTTCCCTGACATACACCGGCACACTTAATAATAATTGTAACGATAACAGTAAGCTAGAAACACTCCAAGTATCCCCTAGAAGTGACATTATAATTGCCAAAGAAACCTGGTGGTAGCTTTTAAACAAAGGTTTCTCAGATACCTGTTTTAGGTTCATTGATCCTACTTTATTTCTACAGTATGGATGGATTTCGACTGGTGAAATTAAATGAAGTCATTCGGCAAGTGGACATTGTTATTACCTGTACAGGTACAATTATGGCATATTAAAGGGGATAGTACTTGGGAATGCTTTCATAAAGCAAGTGAAAGATGACTGAAAATGCCCTGAATAAAACCAAATTGTAAAAGAGGTGATGATGGAGGGCCGGACTCAGGGGTTAAGATTCTGCCTCACAAGCAGAAAGTCTTTGGATCCCGAATCCCATGTAATAACACCAAGTGGAAATGGTGGTGGCCTGCACTTCTGGCTCTGATGGGTGGAGTCAGGGAAATCCCAGTGTGAAGCCAAAAGGAGGTAGAAGCAATCCAGGATGATTCCCAGAGTCACTCTTGGGCCTCCACAGGGACACATAGTGCCCCCCCCCCTCTCTCTCACACACACACACACACACACACATTGAAAAAAAATTAAAAGTGTACAGTACAAGGCTGGAGAGATGGCTCAGGGATTGAGACTCTGCCTCATAAGCAGAAGGTCCTGAGTTTGGATCCCAGGTCCCACATACAAACGCCAGGCAGAAATGGCTACAGCCTGTACTTCCAGCCCTGGTTGGCAGAATTCCAGAGCAAAGCAAAAAGAAGGTAGAAACAATTCAGGATGATTCTTGAAGTCACCCTTGGGCCTCCACAGGGATACATAGTACCGTCTGATATATACACACACACACACACCATCAATAAATAAGTATACAGTACAGTGACTTTTAGTAAAGATTTTCAACATTCTGTGTATAATTTTAGAATATTTTCATCACACCCATAAAAAGTCCTATACCATAAATGGTCTTTCCTTACTCCATTCTTCATACTCTTGTAACTCTAAAGCAGCCATTCAGCTTTCTATCTGAATAGATTTTCCTCTCTGGACATTGCATATAGATGTAATCATATGATAATGTGGTCTTTTGTGTTTTACATTATGTTTACAAGTTCCATTCCTATGATAACATGTATTAATACTTCATTGCTTTTGTTGCTGAATAATGGTATAACTATACCATGATTTATTTATTTACCAATTGGTATATATTTGAGTTGGTTTCACTTTGGGGCAGTCATAAACAATACTTCTACAAACATTGTATTCATGTTTTGGTGTGCAAATGTACTTTCAGTTTCATATATCTGTAACCAGGAATAAAATTGCTTGAGGATTCTAATTTCTCTACATTCTCACCAACACTGTCTTTGTATTACTTTCATCCCAGTGAGTATAAAGTAATAAAATAGTTTTGATGAGTAATGATGCTCACCATTCTTCTATGTGCTTGTTGGTCATTTTGTATATATTTTCTAGAGAATTATCATTCAGATATTCATTTTTAAATTGAGTCGTTTATCTTTATTGTTGGTCTAAGAATCACTTATATACTCTAGAAACAAATCCATTTTCAGTATGACTTGCAAATACTTCGTTCCATTCCCTAGATTATCTTTTAAATACTTTATTAAGTGATATCATTTATAACACAAGTTTTTAATATCAGTGTTCTGTGTATCTATTTGGGGGGGAGGTTTCTTGTGTCTACAGTATTGTACCTAAGTAGACTATTGCCCAACCTGAAGTCATAGGATTTATTTTTATGTTTTGAATATCTAAGAGTTTTATTACTTTGCTCCTACATTTAAGAATAGTTTCGAGTTAGTTTTTAAGTTTGTTTATTTTGTATGGATGTGAATGTGGATGTTTGCATTCCATATCTCATATGTGGAGGTTGGAAGAAATCTGTTCTCTCCTTCTACCTTGTGGGTCTGGGGATTATATAACTCAGGTCATCAGATTTGTGTAGCAAGTGCCTCTGTCCACTGAATCATTTCGTTGACCCTAGAGTTAATTTTTATGTGCTATATGAGGTCAGGATCAACCATCATTGCTTTTCACCTGAGTATCTCTTCTGTCTTTAAGGTAACAAGAATGTGGTAACCAGAGAGCACTTGGACCGTATGAAGAATAGCTGCATCGTTTGTAACATGGGACATTCCAACACAGAGATTGATGTGGTAAGAAATAATTTACTAATTATTACTGGAAACTTCTTTTCTCTACTTCTTTCCCAAGTAAGAACTAGAAAAGGAAAAGCAGGGTCATCAGCTATCCTAATAACTGTGCTAGAAAAGCTATTCATACTGTTCACCATGGCCCGTGCTTATGGACGCAATGAAGCTTCTCCTCTGAGTGTAACCATTTCAAATGACTGTCTTCTTGTACCCACCCTTCAGACCTACTCACACTGTAGTTGATTTTCTCTTTGTGTTGAGGAGTGAGAACTGGGTAAACTCAGTGTGAGTCAGAATGGTAGTATTTTGGGGATATTTGGCTTTAGGTAAAGATAAGTAGGTTGGTTCACTTATGGGAGAGATCTGTGGGCTAGGATGAGTACATTGCCTTAGAATGACTATGTCTGTCAGATACTAAGTTTCTTTTCTCTCTTTCTCTGGGCTAGGTCTCCCTTCTGCAGATTTTTCAAACTATGATAATTGGGTCTGTAGTTAGCACATTTATTCAGCCCGGTGCCACTGTGTAGTGCCATGTACTCCTCAAGCTTGGAAAAGCTGTCACTTCAGTTCTCAAATTTGATTTTATTCACCTGACTCCTAAGAAGTTGTCCAAGGAATAGTTAATAGAAGCTTTATTTCTTTCTTTTCAGACTTACCAAAGTATCTTGTCAGTATGTTTTGACTCTGGCTTTAAATTCTTTTATTTATTTATTTATTTATTTATTTATTTATTTATTTATTTATTTATTATTAAAAATGTAATTATACATTTTAAAATTTTTTTACCAGTTCCCTCCCTCCCCCCTCCTCCCCCCCGAACCCCCTTCTCCCCCTCCTCTCCCTCCCCATCCCCCAGTGCCTCCCCTCCAATTCCCAGAGAGTCCTTTATTGTGTACGCCTGACTCTCCACTGGGTCCTCCTCTCCGATGACATATAAGGACCCAGTGGCATTTCCATAAGCCCTTTCTCTTGTTCCCCTTAAGCATAGGAGCACTACTATGGCTGTCAATCCCTTGCCTCCAGGGATCTCGGTGCCCTTAACAGATGCTAGACTTTATGAGGGCAACAGTGCGCTGGACATTGCGCAGGACATGCAAAGTCCCATTATGATTGCTTCGGCCCTAACTTGTGTGGAGTATCTTGCATATCATGGCTCCTCCCATCCTTTTGTTTTTACAATCTTACCGCCCCCTCTTCCGCAAATGTCCCTGAGCTCCAGGATGGGGAGAGATTAGGCTGGCCTAGTTCTATGTGATTGATATAGAGTCTCTGAAGTTCTAGATTGTGGTTTGTTGATTTTCTTTTGCAGTTTTGGCTTTAAATTCTTATGGCATTCTTATGGCACAGCTATCTTTCTCTGGGCAGCTGGCTCAACCATAGCATGCTTTCATCTCCTCTGAGAGCCGCTGTGATTGAGCTTCTGCGTTGCCAGGTAGGGGTCAGCTGACCATAAGAGTCTTATTGGGGACACCTATTTCGTGTGGTTTTTCTTTTTAATTCTAGCGCTATTCTTCTGTTAATAAAAACCACTAAGGATGTAGCTCAGTGGTAGAGTATTTCCCTCATACATAAGGCTCCAGGTTCAATTTCCAGCATCAGTACAGAAGGAAGGAAGAAAGGAAGAAAAGGAGTAGGGATAGTGGATGTCCCAAGCTCCGAGGCTCCATAGCTTTGTCTTGCCACTGTCATTTAGTTAGCTGCCATTTGCAGTTAATAATTCAGTTGCTTCTTTTAAGAGAGAGGAGAGAGTCTCCTTACATTTTACTTATGTGCCCTACTATCCCTTTGCTAAAAAATCAAAGATAGAAAGGAAGTTTTTTTTTTCCTTTCAAAATCTCAGGAAGTTCTAAAGTAGCTCCAAATAACAATCATCTAACTTTCATATTATTTTTACTTCAACTCCTTGTATCCCATTCACTACTTTCAACTGGAGAGGTAAGGCATTAAGTACACTGACAAGTCATACAAGTGATCAAAATGAAATTGAAACATAAAATCCAGGTGTTTTACTACACGGCTTAGTTGTTTTTCAATATGGTACATTCTGACTGATAGTTCAGATACAAGTTATTCCTCAGGATGAAGCCAGAAGACAGATTACCTTTAATCACTAATATTTTTTGTGTAGTCGCTGTGTGCCAGCTCCTGTCTAGATGCTTAGAATTAGTGAACACAAGCTCCTACCCTCATGGAGCTTGTACTTTGTGAAAAGAAAGACTAAATGTAATAAGCAAAAATTTATAGTAGATTAGAAGCTAAAAACACCATGAAAAAAGAAAAAGTAGGACTGGAGAGATGGCTCAGGGGTTAAGACTCTGCCTCACAAGCAGAGGTCCTAAGTTTGAATCCCAGATCCCATGTGAAAATGCTAGGCGGAAATGGCAGTGGCCTGGACTTCCTGCTCTGAAAGATGGAGCCGGGAGATCCATAGCAAAGCAAAAAAAGAAGGTAAAAACAATCCAGGATGATTCCAGAATACACCCCTTGGGCCTCCACAGGATTACACTGTGACCTCTGATACATACATACACATACACACATTCAAAAAAAAAAAAAAAATAGGGTATGGTAAAGGGAATTGAATGCTAGGCTGTAAGGATTAGACTGTGAACCTCATTAAGGGGATGTTCAAATAGACTTGAAGGAATTAGCCATGTGGCTTCTTAGATACCAAGCACTTTAAGCAAAGAAAATAGTGAGTGCACGTGTCCTAAGGTGGAAGCATACCTGTCATTTCTACATGAGAAACGACAAAGGCCATTATACTTAGCACACCATGAGCACAGACAGGAAAGGATGGAAGACGAAGTCAGCGAGGTCATAGCCCAAATCTCCTACGGCCTAACGCCCATTTCTAAGAATACCCTATTATATTCTGAGAGGAACAGAGCTGTTTGCAAGGTTTATAACAATCTTAGTTTTAATACAGTACATTTTATTTTAAGATCATCATCCCAGATACTAGGTTCAAGACCAGACCATTTATTGCTAGGTAGACCCACACACACCCCTCTGCCACAATACCAGCCAAAAACTATTTTTCATGGCAGAAAGTACATGGCTAAATTAAATGGGTCAGAAAGGGAAATACTCAGAAGGACTAGGGAGATGGCTTAGTGATCAAAGCCTTTGCTTCACAAGCAAATGCATTCCTTATTTAACAAATGTATACTGAATAGTTGCTCTGTCCTGTGCCAAGTTCTAAGTATATGAAGAAAAAGCATCTTTCTCATGGATTTTATATTCTAGTGTGGGAAACACATTAATAAGCAGACAGTCATTATCAGATCATTATCAGAGTGAATGAATAACATTTAGGGGTAAAAAAGCTGAGTGATGTGAAAAAGCAAGTCCTCTGAGCAATGTATTTAGAGATAACAGCGAGCTAGGAATGTAGCTCAGTAGTCGAACCCTTACCTGAGATGCATAAGGTCCTGGGTTCAATCTCAGCATTGAAAAAGAAAAATGAGAAAAAAAATCAGAATTGCCAAGTAAATGACCTTGAGGTAGAAAGCTTTGAAGAAAGAAAAGAAACGATGATAGAGTGACAAGGAAGGGGATAGGGATAGAGGAACTCAAGGAGGGCTATACAGACCCTTTTGGGCTATTATAAGGACTTAAATTTTTTTTTTCTAAATAGAAAGGAGACCATTAGACTGCTTTGAACAAAAGGATATCATTTATCTGACTTGTGTCTGACTTCTGTCTAAAGAAAACATTTCTGGAGCTTAAATATCTGGGATATTCTGGTGTAGGGACTACAGAATGCTCTTTCAGATGATAAACATGGTGCTGTGGCTTGGATTGGAAGGGTAAGCAATAGAGGTGATAGGAAGAGATGCTGTGACCAGTGAAATTTGCTAAATGTGTTGCATGTAGTGTGAGGAAAAGAAAGAGGAGGTTGTCTATGAATCAACTTATCAATGAAATTTAGGAAAATTTTTTGTTAAGTACTTCTCCAGATATTTTTATAATCAGATTTTTAGAGTACTGTTAGTATTTAGAGGACCCGAGGCAGTGGGACGGTGAGGTCAAGATCAGTTTGGACAAACAGAAAACTCAAGACCAACCTAGGATATAGAGTGAGACGGTTTCCATCTACCATAGACCCCAATATTAAGGGTTTTTTCTTTTAGGTAGAACTTTATGGTTTTACTTAACTTTAAGATACTTCTTGCTGCTTATTTTAGGGAGGAATAGATCATGAAAAATGGAGAGATGGCTCAGGAGTTAAGATTCTGCCTTACAAGTAAAAGGACCAGAGTTTGGATCCCAGGTCCCATGTGAAAAACTGAAATGGCAGCAGCATGCACTTCCCACCCTGTGGGCAGAGCCTGGGAAATTTCAAAGCAAAGCAAAAAGGAAGTAGAAGCATTCCAGGATGGTTCCCAAAGTCACCCTTGGGCTTCCACAGGGACACACAGTGCTTCTCTCTCTCTCTCTCTCTCTCTCTCTCTCCCCCTCCCCCTTCCCTTTCCCCTTTCCCTCTCCCTCTCCCTCTCCCTCTCCCTCTCTTTCACACACACACACACACACACACACACACACACACACACACACACACACGTTTAAAAAAGAAAAATGCTGAAACACTCAGAAAGCTGCCTAAGTTTCCTGAAAAATACTCGTGCTATGAATACCCAGGGAACATGCTTTCTGGCTACTTTCTGGCCATCTTTCTTTTATATTTTTCTCCTTAAATAGACAGCCTACAAGATTATAAGATTCATAGTACAACTTATAACCTATTAAATACACACGCTTTAAAAGGGTTGGTTTTTTTTTTCACCAAAAAAAAAAGATTTCACCTGAGATTTGTGCTCCCTGAAAAAAAACTAATGTACATTGTTCTAGCTCATAGAAGATCAATCTATGCCAGCATGGTAAATTTACTATAGCAGATGTCCCTACTTTGGGGTGTTATCTATATATGTTAACACTTTTTCCAGGTAGGTTGCTTAGTGGTTATAAATTCAACACAAAGCCAATTGGGCGTCTTTTTATTTTTTGGAGTGTTGGTGTCAGAGGTAGAACCAGATCCTTGTGCATGCTCAGTATGTGCTGATCTACGTTCCAGACCCAGCTGGATGATTTTTTTAGAAGTATTTTGGTGCCAGTCGCAGGGTAATTCTCAGAGAGTGACTGCAGCTTATAGCGAGGGCACTGAGGCTCCCTGGAGGGAGGTACAGATAAGTTAACCTAGTTTCTCTTCAAAACCCTTCTTTAAATTAACCTTCAGGATCTTTGGCCTACACCATAACCATTCTAATGCTCTGCTATGCTGCCTGTACTCACCATTGATCATTTTCTTAAGTTCATAAAAAGTATCCTTTCCTTGATTCCACCATATCTTTCTTCCCAAGGAATACTTCCTATGACAGGAGACTCTCGATATCATGTTGTCAGCTCTTTGCTCCCAGTCACCAAGATTGCTTTTCCTCTGGAAGATTAATGGTATGAAACACTAAATCCCAGACTACTTAATATCCCATCTCAGTAAAAATGCCAGTGTCACCAAGGAGTTGTATCTCTTCAGTGTAACTCAGTGTTCTTCTCCATGTGATATTTCCAAAGGCTAAAGGATTTACTTTGTATATCTTTAACTCCCCCCAAATGGTCTGCTTGTTTCAATTATTTTTAACTCTATTCACATTATTCATTTATGATTTTTTTATTTGTGTTGGGTGCTGGGGATCAAATCCAGGGATTTACATATGCTAGGCAAGCACTTTACTACTGAGCTATATACCAAGCCATTGTTATTGTTATTATTTCTCCTCTTCCTTCTTCTCTCTCTCTCCTCCTTCTCCTTCTCCACCATTATTACTTCCCCCCACCTCCATCCTCAACTTCTTCCTTTTCCTCTTTCTTCTCTTACTCAAGAGTTGCCTTAAATCCACAGTATGAAACTGACTTACTTAGCTGTTCCCTTGCTGGTTTATATTTACTTGCTATTATAAATAATACCAGTGTAAGCATTCTCTGTGTTTTTTAAGGCTTGGTCTCATGTAGCTCAGAGTGACCTTAAACTCATATAACTGAGGATGATTTTGAACTCTTGGTCTTCCTGCTTCTGCCTCCCAAGGGATGGAGGTTATAGGCATGCACCATCATATCTGAGTTAAATTGAATATTCATAGGTTGTAGACATTCCTGAAAGTGAACAAGTGTCTCTATAGGAGTCCTAAAAATAAAGTTAATCGGTCAAAAGTTAGGTACAAGGAGCCAGCTAAATGGTATAGTGGGTAAAGACAGTTGCCGCACAAGCTTGATAACCTGGATTTGATCCCTCGAACCCATGTATAGATGGAAAAAGACAACTGACTCCACAAAGTTTTCCTCTGTCTACCATATATATATGGCCACACACACACACACACACACACACACACACACACACACAAAATACATTAAAATTAAAATTAAAAAAATAAAGGTTTTTAGCTATTGCTAAGTTGCTCTCTAAAAAATTGGACCAGTTTGTGAAACCTGTTTCTTAAATTTTATGTTTCCAATATACCTAATAAAGAAATGTTCCAGACTCCGAATACACTTAAAAATGTTTTTTTTTCCCATTAGATTTGTATTTCTAAGGGAGAGAAACAATGATTTTTCTGAACATTAATTGAGCACCCTGTTGTATGTTTAGATAGAACTTGGGGATTCAAAAATGAAAAGGAGGCTGGAGAGATGGCTCAGAGGTTAAGACTCTGCCTCGCAAGCAGAAGGTCCTGAGTTTGGATCCCAGGTCCCATGTAAAAAGGCAGAAGTGTCAGCGGCCTGCACTTCCAGTCTTGCTAGGTGGAGCCTGGGAAATCCCAGAGCTAAGCAAAAAGGAGATAGAAGCAATCCAGGATGATTTCCAAAGTCATCTTTGGTCCTGCACAGGGACACACAGTGCCCTGTGATGCACGCACGCATGCACGCATGTACTAAATGAATGAATGAATGAATAAATAAAGTTTTAAAAAATGAAAAGGAGATACTGTCTATCAGAAATTGTTCATTTTCTAGTAAAGGAATCCACAGGTTTTTTTTATATATGCATCCTTTACTACAATATGCCTAGAATATGGTGTGTAGTCCAAAAATGATTATTGTGTAATAAAAAGTGCTTATCTCTATTTTTCTGAAAATTAATATTTAGCAGAATTTTTCAGTTTACCAAATGAGTTAATGGGTAGTTTTGGAATATGAACTCCCTTTGTGTTTCAGGCATTGCCCTACTGGAAGAAGGAAGTAGTTGTTTTAAGTCTTCGCCCTGTGACTGTTCCTTGATTGCTGCTGTTAATAGACTTAACATTTTTTCTCTTGTTCTCTGAATATACAATATACAGAAATGGAAAGAGGGTGAGCTGTTGGAAGCTTTACTCTATAGCATTCCTTTAAAGGCTATGTCACATTTGCACTTAGGTCACAAAGCTTCTGTAACTTCAGGACAAGCCATCATTGAGAAGGTGGAAGCTGGGACTGGGGACATGAGGACAGAATCTTGGGCCCCAGCATGCTATTTAGGGCATTCAGCCTTCTCCAGCTAATCCCACTCAGCTCTGATCTTCCATGGTTTTTTTTTTTCTGTCTCTTCAGCACTTTTGTATTCAGTTTGCACTCTGTTAATCTGCACTTGTTTGCATGTTGCTTTGTATTTTCTTCTCACATATGTATTGTTTTGTCACCTCCCCAACAAAATGTGAGCTTTTTGAAGGCAGAAACCATGCCTTTGGTTTCTTTTGTATTTTCCATAGCACCTTTTACTATGCTCAGCAGAGAGTGGGCCTACAATATATGTTGTGGAATGACATCCTGAGTGATTCCTCCCTGGCTGGGCCTAAGATTAAATTCCCTGAAATGGAACAGTCCTAACCAACCCAGGACAGGTATTCTCCATCTGGCATGTTGGTTGCTCCTTTCGACTTGCTATTTGAAATGGCTTCCTTCAACATCTTTCTGTCTCCAGCGTGTGGGACTTGCCTGGCTAATGACATGCTTGCTCTATGTGTTCCAGGCAAGTCTGCGGACACCAGAACTAACCTGGGAACGAGTGAGGTCCCAAGTTGACCATGTGATATGGCCTGATGGCAAGAGGATAGTTCTGCTAGCAGAGGTAAGATGGAGGCTGCAAAGAGTCAGGTCTCCCCTACGAAAGACTGCAGTCTCCATTCCTTCTCCTCATGTTCCTAGCCGTTCAACTCCTCTTAAGCACAAGTTTAACTCCTTTACCAGTGCATTTTACTTCTCATTGTGAAAGGTCTTTTAATTCAGCAATTAAGAAACTATTTTGGTTCCTCACTTTTCACCAATTATCCTGTTTCCATGTCACTCTCCAGGTTGAGTCAGATAATGACTATTACTGTGGAAAGAATTAACATATAGACCCAGTGCCACTTTGAATGATGCTTACAGAGTGATATTGTCATCTGTGGGATGATTTAATCAGTAAGCGAAGTAGGTATTCCTGACTGTAACTCAGACTCCCAGGCGAGCGCTGGGAAAGTTATGCCTTTACCAATAAGTCTATTTTCATGTCCTCTGAATCATGTCAGATGTTCAGAAGGGACCTAGCTTATTTACTGAACTGATTGCCTTATGAATAGTTCCCTGTCCTGCTTTATCTAGCATTCAACTTATTCTTTCACTACACATAATTTTTTAAGCCATTGTCTGCCCATCTTTCCTGACATGGGTTTCTGACTGCTACTATGGTGTTCCCTGTTCTTTTTTTTTTTTTTTTTTTTTTTGGTGTTCCCTGTTCTTATCATGAAAATTTTTCTTTGGGAAAAGATTCAAAATAACAAGGAAGATGAATCATTTCCTGGGTTTCAACTTCCAGTCAATATTCTTTTTTTTTTATTATTCAATTGTGCATGTGTGCGCGTGTGTACATATGTGTGTGTATGTATGTGTGTGTGTGTAGAACCACGGAAGAATTTGGGAACCACCATGGACACCTCCACCTCCTCGTTTACTCTGCCCTGGGATTCACAGGCTCCGCCCTACCAGGACCGGAAACGCAGGCCGCCCCCGTTTCCGCCCAGTGTCTATACGTGGGATCTAGGATCCGAACTCAGGACCTTCTGCCTACAAAGCAGAGGTTTAACCCCTAAGCCATCTCTCCAGCCCCAATATTCTTTTATTTTTGACTAAAGAAACTGGAGATGAAAATGAAAACACAATTTTGTCTTCATCTAGGCCCATAATAATAGGTTTAGTATTCTTATTATTCCCCTTATCTTTCTTTCCTCATTTATCTCACCTTTGTAAATACTTTAGGACATCTCTAAAGGGATATATTATTTCTTCATAGGAGGATGTGTATATGAAGAAGGAAGAGCAAGTTGTTGAATGTGTATGAATAGCCTTAACGTCACCCACTGTCTACCGACATTTCTAAATTGCCATGGAAGGTCCCACTTAGCAATTTTGGCAACAAAAGCAAGCACCAAAGGTGTTTTTGGCTATATGTTTGAGCAAAAATGATAGTCAAGCTACCTAGGAAACAAAATAGGGAAGGGATGGTATGGGGGGGAGGACATGTCTCACTCTTTCTCCGTCATTGACTTAAATTCAAGGCTGCCTGCATTTGATTCAGGAGAACCAAATGGAGGAAGAAGCACAGAAATCACAATCTCCAAATCCATTAGAATTTCCCATCCCAACCTGGAGAGGTGCCCCTGGGCTTGACTAGATCCTTGTCAAGAAGAAGGAGATTTTATTACAGAGAGTGGGAAAATTCAAAGCATTATAAGACTTCCTATAACCCTCACTGTCATGCAGTTGTCTCTATTACCTTTTATATAATTTCAGAAATTGTTTAGTTCTGTCATCAAATTTTCCAGAATTTTCAGTGCTTTCATTAAGTCCCAGTTATTTTCATTTCAAAGAAGACATAATGGTCAGCAGATAAATGGTGGGGAAAAGGCATCACTAATCATCAGGAAAATGAGAATTATAGACACATAAATTATAATGTCACCTCATTCCAAAAAGAATTGCCTTTTTCAAAAAAGATAAAAGGTGAGTGCTGACAAGGATGTAGAGAAAAGGAACCCTTGCACAGCAGATAGGAATGTAAATTCGCATAACCATTATGAAACGAGAACTGCCTTGTGATCCCACAACCCCACTCCTAGGTACAAATCTAAAGGAAATGATATCAGTATGTCAAAGAAATTCTTGCACTTCCTTACTCACTGCAATACTGTACACATAAGCCAAGAAGTAGAAACTGAAGGTCTTTCAGTTGATGAGTGGATAAAAGGGAACTGTGATGCGTGCACACAGTGGATACTACTCATTGGTAAAGATGCACTCTTGTCGTGCATGGCAATGGGGATGGAATTAGAAAGATCAATGTGGGGCAACATTATATTAAGCGAAATAAGTCAGGCATAGAAAGACAAATACTGCATAATCTTACTCATATGTGCAATATAAAAGTGTTGGTTTTCAGGTCCAGCATGATGGCACAAGCTTGCAGTCTTAGTATTTGGAAGGTGGGGCAGGAGGATCCCGGAGTTCAAGGTCCTCCTTAGCTACATAGGAAGTTCGAGGTCAGCCTAGGCTACACAGTTCTTGCCTCGGAAAAACAAAACAAAAACAAGATGGTTGGTTACCAAGGGTGAAAGCTATGGGGGACTGATGGAGAAGGATGATGAATGGATGTTAAGTTTTAGCTCAATAAGTCTATTAGTAGTTTTGGCATAGGTTCACACGGTACTATAACTGTGGATGACAATTGAATACTTCATTTTTTCAAAAGTTGTAAAAAAAAAAAAAAGGATTTTTAATAACTCCTCTTGGGCTGGAGAGATGGTTCAGGGGTTAAGACTGCCTTGCAAGCAGAAGGTCCTGAATTTGGATCCCAGGTCCCACTTAAAAACACCAGGCAGAAATGCAGCAGCCTGCACTTCCAGCGTTAGTGGGCAGAACCTAGGAAATCCCACAGCAAAGCAAGAAGGAGATAGAAGTAATTCAGAATAATTCCCAAAATCACCCTTAATCCTCCACAGGGACACACAGTTCTCTCTCTCTCTCTCTCTCTCTCTCTCTCTCTCCCTCTCCCTCTCCCTCTCCCTCTCCCTCTCCCTCTCCCTCTCCCTCTCCCTCTCCTCTCCCTCTCCCTCTCCCTCTCCCTCTCCCTCTCCCTCTCCCTCTCCCTCTCCCTCTCCCTCTCCCTCTCCCTCTCCCTCTCTCTCTCTCTCTCTCTCTCTCTCTCCTCCCCCCCCTCTTTCTCTCTCTCTCAAGACCAGCAACTGCTCTTAACCCTTTTTGTATTCACTTTTCAATCACCAGGGCCGTCTGCTGAACCTAAGCTGCTCCACAGTGCCTACTTTTGTGCTGTCAATCACTGCTACTACTCAGGTAAGCCCTCCACATAGAACTAACTGGGTTTTACTTGATGCAGGATAGACTACTCTGAGTGTTGTGTCAGCATTCATGTCTCTGCTTTTCTAGGCTCTCGCCTTGATAGAACTTTACAATGCTCCTGAGGGTCGCTATAAGCAGGATGTGTACCTGTTGCCCAAGAAAATGGGTAAGAGCTACTTTTCTTTCCCCATTCTTATGGAAGCAGTCCAATGTCAGAAACTTGTAACATAAGCTTCTTAGGAAAGAAAAAAAAAAAGATGAGATTCCATATTCTCTTCCCAGGTGATTTATAGAATTTTCCATATATATTGCCCTGCTCATATTTTGGCATTTTGCTATGATTTAGATTAGCCCATGAATTTGTTTGTATTATATAGATATTATATTGTATTTTGAGACAGGGTCTCTCATTAGCTTACCTGTTAATTATAAGAGTTATCTTTTAAAGTTTCTTGTATGTGGAAACCTCAAAGGAGAAAAAAAATATCCCCAAAAAAAGGAATCTTCTCCAACCTTGTGATATCTCACTTAGAACAGTTTTAAGACTCCAAACAGCTTTTTCTTTTTTATAACACAAGTCAAAGAAGAGACTCCAAGTAGCTCCTCCTGTTAAGAGTTTAATTTTGTGGTCGATTGGTACAAGAGAAACATTAAACTGTCTTAAATGTTTAAGACTCCTGCTCTAGGCACTAAGTGATATATTGTGTTTATAAACTTGGAGAATGAATCAACTTCTGAGTTTGTTTCTGTGACTGTTGGAAATTGTAATATTTTCCCTTTAATAGGCAATTTGGAAGGATATAAAAAGAACAATCTGTATTCTTAGATTCTGGTTAGATATATAATGAAGCTAGAAATATGTAGGAAATAACATAAAATTATGAATACAGTATATTCAAATAACTGGATATGAAATAGAAATTCCTAAGAAGTAAAATTACTAAAAGCAAAGCACAGTTTATTAATCCTTTTACGTACTTTTTCATTTTCTCACAAGTGTTAGTTTTCCTAATGATCCAAAGCATAGTGCAGAGTTCAAGGCAAAACTGAAGGTAGACCTTCGAATATTTTAGTCCCCTGCCTCAATCACCACGGCCTAACTTGAGAATAGCCAGATAAGAGACAAAAATGCTTATACCATGTCTGCTCTGGTCCATTCCAGATGAGTATGTGGCGAGCCTACACCTACCCACCTTTGATGCCCACCTGACAGAGCTGACAGATGAACAGGCCAAGTATCTGGGACTCAACAAGAATGGACCCTTCAAGCCTAATTATTACAGGTGTGTTGGGCTCCCTAGAAATAAGGGAAACCTGGGTTATAAAGAGCTTCCTGCATTACAATTGGTCTTTGTACCAGTTGCACACTTGTATGTACCACATACATTTATACAAACTCAGAAAACTAAACCCACTGATATGAAAAAGAGTCACAATTGTCTATATTCACCATATGCTGTAGAGAAGCCCCTGCCCCCGTTACACCTTTAGACAGTTTCTTCTCGTTCCAGCATCCCCACTAGATGATAGCATCAGTCTCATTTTTCTTTGTCCTTCCAGGTATTAAGTTCCTGTAACTCAAGTCAGAAGACATTTTAAGGAATAGAACTCCAAGCCTTTTCTCCACGACTATACGAGGAAGAATTCAGCAAGCTGCTTCTCCAATCAGAGCTGCCCGCCGTGCTCACCCTATGTGTTAGGTTATTTATTTATTAAAATCTAGAATCCTGTGCCTGTAGCCTTGGCCCAGAGTGTGGTTACTACTCCGAGGGCCATGAAAGCCACAGACAACAGGCTGAGGAAGGAAAGAAACGGGGCAACCATTCTAGCTCATCAGTCCCATTGCCCAACAACAGCGTCCTCAGCAACGGCCACTTCCAGGCTCAGGAGTTAGTTCAGGGATGCCAGACTCCTTGTTCCTTGAGGTTTTCTGGGATAAATTTTCAGCAGCTGCCTTTCTCAACGCTTTCCCGGGCGAGGCCTTTTGGAAGCCACTTAATTAACATGGCCTGAACTCTCAGCCTTGACAGTCACTGTCACTACCTTTTTGTAAAAAGGCTAGTGAGACAGGAATGCCAGGGTCTTGTAAGCTGCACCAAGAAATCATCTGTGCCTACAGGAGGGTCTCCTTCCTTACCCAGGATTCCTTTCTTCTTGAATCTTGTGTCCATGAATGCTTTCTGATTCGAAGAGGGATATGCCTCTCTATCATCCTAATAGCTCTGATGTTTATCAGGCATTTGTTTTGTCTTTCTAACCCCACCAGACTCTGCTCAAAAAGTGGGGGACCAACTCCATTGTGACCCATAATTTTGTCTCCTTGTCATTTAACTGGATAGTTTCTTAGGCAGCCCCCTCAAGACAGGCACTGTCTTAAAAATGGAGGAGTTCTTTTGGAATATTGCTTTTTAAAAACTCCCCGTTATTACTGTCTGAAACTACTTTTAAAACTGAGTTGGAAAAGACACTTTGTCAGAGATTTGGAAGTTTCAGACTTTTGATAGTGAGAGATCTTTGGGCACACCTTAAAGAAGCAAATATGTTTGTTTCCCATAAGACTTTGCGTCTGGCTGAGGTAAAAAAGAAGACACTATGAATTGTATCCAGATAATCAAGGCAAGTTGGAAGGTTGGAGATACAGCTCGTCGGTAAAGCACTTGCCTCACATGCATGAAGTCCTGGAGTTCAATGTCTGGGTCCTGGAATGGAGAAAGGAGATAGTTTGAACCCTCACCAATTTATTTATTCCCTGGCTGCTACCATTGATTAAAGCGAGATCTGCAATCTGATCTCTTGTCTTTCTTCTCTGTTGCACATCTTTATGACCAGGCCCCATCCACTTAAGGATTCTGTTTCAGAGGCAATATCTTAAGTAACTTGAACATTATAAAATAATCAGTAATGTGAGCAGTGTGAAATTTTATAATTCACCCAAGAGTTGAATTTCCTATGGAAACTGACTTACCAGTTTCAAGGTTTCCACTGGGATCTATTGGTTCCAAGAGAGTTAAAACCTATAATGACTCGAGGAATCTTGAGTTAACTGAGTTTCTATTATAGCAGTCTTGTTATTTCCATGCTTTTCTTATTCTGGTCTGCCTCAAAATTGCAAGACCAAGGTCACTGTAGGAAATACCAATCCACCCAGAATCACTATCACCTTTCTGACTAGATCCTACTTCCCTAGCTCCACAATCTCTAGCTTTCCTTGATCTCTTCATGTAAACCCTTGATGCTAATCTGGAAGTGTCCTTTCTTTTGAAGATAGGGAGATAGAACTTGGGTAATAGCTGTTTGCTTCATGAAATAGTATATAGACTCAGTCCATAGAAAATGGTTCCTTTATATGCCACTACATAGTTCCATTCTGTTTCTTCATAATTGCTGAAAATTTCACTAAGCTATCTAGTTCTGTATTTTGTATTAGTGGATATAAAAATTGTATTGACTGCCCCTTTTTTTTTTTTTTTTTTTTTTAACAACAGGGTCTCATAATATAAATTATATTGGGCTAGAACTCAAGGCAGTCCTCCTGCATCAGCCTCTTGAGACATGTGTCACCAAGTCTGGTTGGCTCTTAGTTGGATCTCCTATAGCAAAATATTCCTTTTTACCTTATGTCCAAAGCAGATTCCATTGGACAGGTACTTGGACTCTTATCGATTGCATTTTTTAGACCAAAAATCATAACCTGCTGTTTGTCAGCAAAGCCTTGTTCTCTACAGGGCTTACTATGTGCTGATATATACATAGTCAAGAGACCCACTCCAAATAGAAAAGGAGCTATGTGAGTTTCTAAGTTAAGTTGCAACATAGCTGCCAATGGTAAGGCATTTACCTCTGAATTTCAGATGACCTCTGTTCTTCACTGGAGATCCCGTGTCATAAGCCATTAAGAACTAGGCCAAGGATGGGAATGTAGCTCACTGATAGGACACCAGCCCCTGTGTTGAATCCTCACTACCAGGGCGTGGGAGAGCAGCCTAGGCTTCCTGTTTAGAGTCTGTCCTAGAATCATATCATTGTTCTCTCTAACTTTGGAATCAAAGCAAACATCTTTACTCCAGTCTTTCTTAGATGCATCTTAGCTATCAGGAGGCAAGGGAAAAAAGGCTAATTATCTTTTTTATTTGATCCTGGCCTGTGGGGATATGTATCATTTATCCATAATTAATTTGTGTTAGTTTCAAGGTCTTGCTTTCTTGATGGAAATATTGTTTCTTTTTTCTTACTAAATGAAATGCCTCTAGTGTACTTTCCTTCTACCTCCTACCTCCTATCCTACCCCTCCCATATGAGCGCGGCTCCCCGTGGCCACACACTCCTGCAAGGCTTCCTGCTGCTTGGCTTTTCTCTGAACAGATCTGAAATTGCTGCTCCTGTGGTTTTCTCAAAATTAACTTTGTCATGGTTCTTAAAAAAAAATCACAATGCATTGTTGCATTACGCTTTTTTAATAACGGAAAATCATGGAAAGAAAATAGGAAACACCAGCAAATTATATGTGGACAAGTTCTAAAATATATATATATATATACACACACATACATATCTATATAAATAATCATCTAGTTTTCACTGTCATCTTACTGAAAGGAATAAAACCTCTAAGGATCACCAGTTCTGAGATGCTCTTGGAAATCTTTATGTCTAAGTGATTGTATTAGATCAGCAATAATGACTATGTAATCTCAAAAGACAAATAAAATATTCTTAAAATGGGTTCTTGTCCTGAGAATATTCCTTGCTTCCATGAACTTTGAATTCAGAAATGAGAAATCTCAACAACAGAGCTACCTGCCACAGGCAAAGGGTACGAAAGCTAATGCAGCTAACAGTAGGCATGTTTGAGGGACTGTTGTTTTAACACACTTGTTTCACGCTGGGCCATTCCACTGATAAACACTTTGTTCTTCCCACACACACACCCTGCCACCTTGATACAGCTATGTGTATGAAGAGCATCCCTACCCTGGGTGTTAAGAGGACAGAGATTAAGGCTTTAAAAAGTCCTAGGGAGATGACTCCAAGGCTAAAGCCCTTGCCTCACAAGCAAAAGGAGCTAGCAGAAATGGCTCAGCCTGCGATTCCAACTCCAGAAGGGAGAACCTGGAAAACCCAAAATTAAGGTAATAAGGTGGGGCAATCCAGAATATCTGCCACAGGAACACACATTTAAATACCCTCGTGTGTACACACACACACAGTAAATAAATGAACTTAAAAAACTAAAGCACGGTTCTGGGATTTTCAAGTCCACTGTGCCCTGTCTTTATATTGGTCGGTACACAAACACAGGATCTGAGTCTCAGCCAAAGGGAAGAAAAATGATTCAGGTAGAAATTTGTCTCTAAGTCAGTAACTAAGTGGATGTTATTCTCAACCACTGTTGGGTAGCCATCTTTGGGTAACTTTCTGGTAGTCAGCCTTTTTAACTGACAACATAAACTAACTCTTACGTCCCTGTGGGCAAGGTGTTTTTTCCCCTAAAGGAATCTGCCACTTTAACTTATTTAAACTGCAAGCTAGAGGGCTAACAGCGGTCTGAGCAGTTGGTGATGTTTTAAAACCAATGCCGCTCCAGTTAAGGAGACTCCAGTAGCTAGGAATAAAAGCCAGAAACCAGCCAACAGGTTGGTTCCCTCTAGCAGGACTTGAGTCTTGTTTTGACACAGACGGACTTGGAGCCTGGGTCTGAGTTTCAGATTCCAGTAGAGCTCAGGCTATCCCTACTTTGTACATTTCTCCACCTTATAGTACTGTGCAAGAGAACTTGGACTTTCAAGGCAATTTGGTTTTGAATCCCAGTCCTGCCACTTACAAATTTATGTAACTGGACCAAATTATATAAGCAATTAGAGGCCCACTTACCTTGCCTATGGATTCTAGCTCAAAATCTGCTTTATCTATAATGGTTTATCTACTAGGTTAAGGATTTATTGACCCACGTTGCATTAAGGAATACTGCTTATAGTGGTGGCACACACCTGTAATCCCAGCACTTTTGAGATAAAGATATGAAGATGAGGAGCCCAAATTCATCCTTACCAACTTTAAGACCTGCCTGTCTCAAAACTATCTCAGAAAAAGTACTGCTTGCACAAAACAGATGAAATGATAGGAAATGGAGACTGTGTGTCTTAGCTGATGATAAAATCATTGTCTTCCAGAGAGCAAGATATCATGACTCATAGCAATAGCACACTGTTCCAGAAACTTCAAGCTGTTTCTGCAGTGTGGCTATACTTCTGCTTTCATGTGAACTTTTGCAGTTTTCGGCCACTGTGTAGTGCCAATGATCAGTTATCCATCTGTGGGTTTTTCTCCTTAGAGTCATGTATTCTACAGTCAACCAAACCTTCCGGCTTTACTACTCTGTCACTACTGAATCTCCAAAAGTACTAACTAAATTTGAAATTACTCAAAAGAGCTATACTTTATTTTTTAAACTTTATTTTATTCATTTAGTGTGAAGTGTGTGTTAGATGGCACTGTGTGTCCCTGTGGAGGAACAAGGGTGACTTCAGGAATCATCCTGGATTGCTTCTACCTCCTTTTTGCTTTACTCTGAGATTTTCCAGGCTTTACCCACCAGGACTAGAAGTGCAGGTTCCTGCCAGGGGACCTGGGATTCTAACTCAGGACCTTCTGCTTCTCAGGCAGAATCTTAATCCCTGAGCCATCTTTCCTGCTCCCCCCCCCCAAAATCTATACTTTAAAAGATAAATTAGACTTGGGAAAATAGTATATCTTCAAATAAAGCAAAACTGCATTTCCAAAAGAAATAAAAATAAAGACGTACATGTGTTGTTTACTGCATAAGCTGCATATGTATGTTCCTACAGCCTCTGTGACAACACTGCACCCACATGTATGTACCCTTCATGGGAAAAGGAGGATGTATAATACTTTATTATCCTATCTGCTTCATATTCTCAAAGACAAGGTACTTTAAGACTTTTTGCATCTTATTTTTCAGCTGTCTTAGTGCAAAGTATTATTAGTGTAAGTATCTATTTACTCACATATTTGACCTCTGTGAGCTAGAGCGCTCATGTAATAATTCCAATTTATACTCCATCCTTCTGCTGGAAGCCTGAATTTAGGGATAAAACCTGAGTTTGAGGACAAGGGAATTTAGTAATATATATTTTAAAATAACTACACTTGAAATACTCAGCTCTGGGGCTGGAGAGGCTCTGGGGCTCAGGGGTTAAGCCTCTGCCTTGCAGGGTATACGTATACCCCACGGATAAGAGCCGGGCAGAAGCCGGGGGAGGGGGGGGCTGCATTTCTGGTCCTGGTAAGGCAGAGCCTGTGAATCCCGGGGCAGAGTAAACAAGGAGGTGAAGGCGGTCCATGGTGGTTCCCCAATTTGTCCGTGGTTCTACACACACACATATATTCACACACGCATACACGCACAATTGAATAAATAATAAAAAATAAAAAAAAGAAAGAAATACTCAGCTCTGAGAATATGTCATATAGACTAGTCCTGACTGCTTAGCTCTCAAGTTCACTTAGGGGTACCTCTGTTTCACGGTTATTGGTGACTGTTACTCTTTTATGACTAAAAAAAATAATAATCTAAAAAGAAATTTCACTTTGCCCACTCAGTGGCCTATATGTTCAAAGTTTTCAGTTGATCCATAGTTTTCTGTTTCTTCTACACACACACACACACACACGCACGCACGCACGCATGCACGCACACACACACAAATCTATAACAAGTGCTCAAGAGAGGTCGGGGTCTGTACCAGGCAAATAAATGTCTGATCTTTGCTCTGTGACTGACGTTTCTTCTGTTGATAGTGTGCAGTCATCACAGTACCAAATTTTCCACTTCCTTCTCTGAAAGTTAAAGGCAGATGGAGCTATAGGCCCAGCAGTTGGTTTTAGACAGAAGCTGGAGGGAACCTGAGTGTTGTCCTAATTCCTACTTCCAATAGATCAATCTCTCTGCCTTTCACCCTAAGGATAGGCAGAAGAAACTGGACTCACAAAAGAGTAATTTCTGGGCCTGGCAGTCTTAGAGCTCTGACTGCTCAAAAGGAGAGATACTGGGAAGAAAAAGGCAGATAATGAACTCTTTTTAGAAAAAAAAGAAAAAAACGGGCTGTGCTCTGTCAAGTTAATCACACTTAGGCAGTGATGGAGCTAGGCGTGGGTTGTGAATTTTAATGTCGTGTATAAATTTTTCAAGAGTTTAACAAATTATACCCTGAAAAAAATCCAAAAGTAAATAGTTAATGCCTCAAGTCAAAGACTTTCCTGGAAATTCATATCCCCTCAATTCCATAAACCAAGGGAATCTCAGAGATTTTCCTTCCCAGGGGATATTTTGCAATAGCCAAAGACATTTCTAGTTATCACAACCAAGGTTGAAGTACTATGGCATCTTTCAGGAGAGATGGGGGCTTCTCCTGAACATCTTACAATGCATGATGTGGTCCCCCATAATAAATTTTACACTCAAAATGTCAATAACACTGAGATTGTAAAGTCTTGTGTTAAACCTACAGAAATGTGTATATAAAAAAAACCAATGAAGAGGGGCTGGAGAGATGGCTCAACAGTTAGGACTCTGTCTCCCAAGCAGAAGGTCCTGAGTTTAAATCCCAGGTCCCATGTAAAATTGAAACGGCAGCGGCCTGCATTTTCTGCACTTATGGGAAGAGCCTGGGAAATCCTAGAGCAAAGCAAAAAGGAGGTAGAAGCAATCCAGGATGATTCCTGAAGTCACCCTTGGTCCTCCACAAGGACACGCAGTGCCCTCTGATACACACATACATACCCACACACATGCGAGCAAAATATAATAAGAAAATTACCAGGAAACAAAAGCTTGGTCTCCAAGAAGTTTCCATCAACATTGAAGTATTGGTGGGAACAGTAAAGACTATTACATATTATGCTAATAGTCTGGGCTGCAGACTAATTTACAATTGGAGACGCTGTCTCCAACAACAAGGAAAGCATGAAGTTGTTCCTAAAATATGGAGGGAAAGGAGAATAATTCCTTTAGGCCATTGTTTTGAAAAGACTGAGAGACTAGATTTTGGATCCCTGGGAAGTTGGCTGGACACCAATACGGCCTGAATAGAGTGAAAAGAGTCATAAAGACAGCTTTCTGGAGAAATGAATGGTAAACAGGTAAAATCTAGCAAAGTGGGAGATAAACAGGTAAAATTTTAAGGAAAAATAGCAGTCAGGTAAGCGAAATAAGGTTTCCTCCAGAGAACTCAGGACACTGAAGCAAGACAATATATCTTAAAGCAGATTTGTGAAAACAACTAGCCAGAGAAAGGTGTGAAGTCTGGGAAACACCTAGCACAATGCCGGGCACAATACCTTCCTAAAGCAACTCGGTTGTGGATGGTGACTTGGGTCACTCCATTCCCTTCATCCTATTTGTTTAGGACGTCCCCTGCCAAATCAGAACTTCCATCTATTTATTGCAGGCCGTTTTTAATAGATACTCAGGAAAGAATGAGTACACCGTCCATCGCCCCGGTTACACTGGGCCCGTAGGAAGCCTGGAGAGAAAGGCAGACGGACTGGGCTTGGGAAGCAGGCGAGGGTGGGGGTTGCTGTCTAGTCCCGCCACGAGGAAGGCGCGGGCCCAGCAGAGGACAGATGACCAGGAGCAGCCCCTCAAGGCCATCAGAGAACTCGGTGACGGTCCATCTTTCACCTCCCATACTCCCACCGTGCCAGCTCAGGCGGGATGGGTTCTCTACCAGCAGCTGTTCTGGTAGTAGTTCTGGCAATCCAGTGGTGCCATCCCTCCCCTCCCACTAAGCCGAATGGACGACTTGTGCAACAAGCCAGGATTTGGGTGTCCGGTTCTGTGATAACTCGAAAACCAAGACTGCATTGGAACAGGGGGCGGAGACTAGAGCTCGCAGAAAACAGGTCGCTATTTGGGACCGGGCGGGCACTGAAGGGGACTGGCAACGAAGTCAGCCCGCCCGCCCGAGCTCAAGGTCCAGCTTTTGGGAGGTGGAACGGAAAGCCAACCTCTGAGTCCCCAGGCTACCCGCAACGCCGCAGGAAAAAAAAAAAAAAGCCGGGTGGGGAAAATATTCCTTGAAAGAGCCCCCACCTCCCTGAGTCCCGCCCCGACCGGTTGATCAGCCAATCAGGACGCAGGGCGGGGCCGAAGCTAGAGGGCGAGGCCAATAGGAGCGCAGAGGGCGGGGCCTGGCTCCGGGGCGCGCGGCGGGCGGCAGGGTCGCCCCGGGCAGAGACTGCTGAGCCGCTGAGGGGAGTCGCGGACCCGGAGATGGACGATCCCCGCAGCGCCTGGGGCCGGGAGCCCGCCGGCCCCCAACGGCAACGGCAACGGCAACAACGGCAACGGCAACGGAGGCAAAGGGAAGTCGGCGGCACCCAAGGGTCGGGAAGCGTTCCGCAGCCAGCGGCGGGAGTCGGAGGTGAGGAGCCCCGAGAGCCTCCGGGGCGGCCGGGAGACGCCCGCAGGCGGGAGTCGGCGGCTGAAGCGGCTCGGCCCCGGAGCCCCCCGAGCCCCCCGAGCCCCCCCGATCCCGTCACCCCCGGGGCGCGCTTCCCCCGCAGCCCCGCTCTGCGCTGCAGCCCTGACCCTTCTCCGCACGGCTCCCGCAGCTGGCGCGGGGCTTTGTCGCCCCCTCCCCGCCCCCGCCTTCCTCTCCCTCCCGGGCGCCGAGGGGCAGAGCCGGAGCCAGCGGACCCCATACTTTGCAAATCCGTGTGCCACTGGATGGCTGCAGCCCCTGGAGGAGGGATGCGGACCCCGATTTACAGACGGGAGCCCGGCGCAGAGGTTCAGACCCCGGCTCGAGAGGTGGGAGGAAATTACGGCCACGCCCCCGCTGCAGTGGGCCCCGACGGCCTCGGGCGCCTGCGCCCCCTTCCATCCCTGGCCTTCGGGGCGGTGGACAGGTGGGTGGTCGGTGGCTTGGGGATAACGCCTTCCGCGGACGTGCAGCCCCTGCCGGCAAGAGTTAAAGGAGCCGGGATTCAGGACCGTAGTGGCCTTTTGGTGCAACTCGTCCCAGGATGCAGCTCGGAGAATGAATATCTGGATCTCTTCCTTTTCTGAAAATGAAATCCTAACTAGGACAATGAGAGCTCTGAATTATTACCACTCCCCCACACCTTCACCAGTCAGTTGCCATCAGCTCACTAGCCAGGAGTGGAATCGTATCTGAGGATCAGGGAAATGGACCAGGAAATGGCATATATGAAAGGGGGGCTTAGGAGTCATCTGGTCTACTAGCACTTTCATTTTGGTTTTTAATTTTTTTTAATTGGTTTTATTTAGCTCAGGCTAACCTAGGTGTCATTGTGTAACTCAGGTTAACCTTGATCTCTTGATCCTCCTGCTTCTAACCTCAAAGATTTGGGATTACAGGTTTGGGCCACCACAGTCTGACTTAAACCTTTGATTTTACAGAATAAAAGGGCAGAGTTGGGGATATGACTTAGTGGTAGAGAACTTGCCTTACATGTTCAAGACCCTTCCTTCAATCTCCAGAACTTGGGGAAAAAATGGTGGCGGAGGAATTAGAGAGTAAAAGAGGCAGAACTAACTTGTCTGAAATCAAGCACCTGGCAGTTATTGGCCAAAGCCACCACAGATCTTTCAATCCAGTTTTTAAATTTTAAATTAAATCCATTTATTATTTGTGTGGCTTTAGGATAAATTACCTAACCTCTCTGAACTCCAGGGTTTTTTTTTGCGTAAAATGGGGTTAATATTGCATACCTCAGAATACATTGAATGTAAAGTGTTTAGCACAGTTCAGATAAGTAGTTATTATCAAATGGCAGAGCTGGTCCTAGAAGCCAAGCCATTTGAATAACATTTCAAATAGTAGTTCTCAAAGCGGTTTCTTTGTTGTACAGGGGATCAAGCCCAAGGCCTCACAAAGCTAGCCGGGTGTTCCATCACGGAGGTTGCTCTGCTACTTCTGAAAACTAGAAGTAGAGAAGTGAAAAAGACTGATACAATGATACCACTCTGCACAGACCAAACTCCTTTGCTAGGAATGTACTTCTTTAGGGGTACTCTGTGCCCACTTACAGAGAAGCTGTTTGTTTGTTTGATTGTTTTTGAGAGACAGAGGTAGAGCAAGCAAGCACATGCTATGTATGGCATGCATGTGAATGGAGAGACGGCTTTCAGAAGTCAGTGCTCTCCTTCCACCATGTGGACTTTGGGAATCAAACTCAGGTTGCCAGGTTTGCCCATAGGTACCTATACCCATTTAACCATCGCATCAGCCCCTGTTCTTTTTTTTCCCAAAGCTTATGATTTCAGAGTTTTGTGTCCGTCGTGGCCAGGCAACATGGTGAAGCAGAGCTATTCACATCATGGCAACACAAGGCCCAAAGAACAAGACATTGTTCTTGACCAAATTTTTTTTGGAGGGGGGATTAGTCATTCAATCATTAGTTGTTGAGGCCTTTCTATATGTCAGGAACTATTTTAGGTGTTCAAGATACATCAGTGAGCAAGATACATCAAGACTCTTTTGGAAATAGAGGCTTGTTCCTCACCTGCCAAGTCTCCAGGAAAAGGCTCTCATGGTACTTGGCTTTTGCTAGCGAACTCAGTATTATACCCAAAGCAGCTTCCACTTCCTTTGCTGTTTACCTGATTTTCTGCAGCTGCACTCGCCATGCCTTGAAATGAACCACTGTAGTAATCTCTCTACTTCATTGGCTGCAGAAAGGGCTCGCTGGAAGAATTAGCCTTCCTCCTTCCACCTTCCAGTGCAGCAGCATGCAACTGCAGTACATCCCTGTCTCTGCAGCACCCAGATCTGCTTTTCCTTCCCTCCCTCTTTTTGCCTTCCAGTGAAAGACAGTCCTTAGGAAAGATGGTTTTCTTTTTTAGAGCTTCCAAAAAAATTGCTAGAGGAGAATTATATTGGCACAAATCAAGAAAGTTTCCTTGTACATCATTGTAGGGTGCGTTGTGTGTGTGTGTGTGTGTGTGTGTGTGTGTGTGTGTGTGTGTGTGTGTGTGTATAAGACGGAGAGAGAGAGAGATGTATATGTTCATGTAAGTACATTTACTGGAGGCCAGCATTCGATGACTGATATCTTCAATTGGTCTCCACGGGGACATTGTCTCTCACTAAACCCAGATTCAACCACTTACTGATTCAACCACTAAGTTCCAGAGATACTCCTGTCTTGGCCTTTCCAGCACTGAGATTACAGACACATGCCACTACACCTGGCTTTTTACTTGGGTGTTATAGTTCCAAATCAGGTCCTCATGCTTCACAGCAAGCACTTTACCCAGTGAGCCATCTGCCTATTCCCAGTCACTGTGCTTCTAGAGTGGCTGGGCTGCCCTATCTTCTTCTAATACTTCAGAATATAATGCCCCATGCACCTAAAAAGGCAGTTAAGGATAACAAAAAGATTCACAGGAACTCCAAAGGATAAAGTAAAAAAGTCAGTAAAGTACTTGCCTGGAAAGTAAAAGGACCTGAGTTAAGTCCCCAGAACCCATTAAAAAATAAAAAAGTCAGACATGGTAGCGTGCTCTCATAATCCTAGTTCTGGAAACTAGCGGTAGGAGGAAGTAGAGACAGACAGATCCTTGGAGTTTGCTGACTAGCTAGTCTAGTCAACTGGGCAATTTCTAGGCCAGAGAGAGAGCCCTTGTCTCAGGAAAAAAAATGTGGATGATGGCTGAAGAAAAATACCCAGGGTTGTTTTCTGATTTCATCATACACATTCATAACATCGTTGCGGTGGCACACATTTGTAATGCCAACACTTACAATTCCAGCAGTTGCAAGGTAGATGTAAGAGGATCAATTTAGCAAGTTCAAGACTGGCCTGGGTATGAAATCCTGTCTCAGAAAAAAAAAAAAAAAAATAGGTTCTTTCCAAAGTTTTAAAAGGTCTGTGGCAAAAATGAGAAAATCTTAGTCATCAAAGTTTTTCTAAAATTTAATTCAAAGGCTGAAGAGATAGATGACTCAGGGTTAAGTCTCTGCCTTGAAAGCAGAAGGACCTGAGTTCACATAACAGATCCCACATAAAACTGCCAGGCGGCATCGGCAGCTGCCTGTTACTTCAAGCTTGCAGCAAGACTGCTCTACCTGCAGTCTCTGGGTTTGATTAGAGGCCCTGTTCAGAAAGACTAAGATAAAGGAACAATCCAGGATATTAACCTATTATCCACCTCAGGCCTATACATGCATGCATGTATATTCATACTCCCTGTCATATGCCCACATACGTGAACATATACATATGCATGTACCCCTACATATATTTTAAAAAGTAAAAGAAATTTACGTATCCTTTTTCTAAAGAAGTTTGAAAAATACTGTTTTTAATGACTGTCCTTTATTCTGAGATAATGTCCTCATTTGCATAGTATTAAACTGTTCTTTTTTAATATTTATTTGAGAGAGGGAGAAAAGAGAGAACAGGTACCCATGTGCCACAACATACATGGGAGGTCAGAGGACGACCTTCAGAAATCAGTTCTGTCTACCATGTGGGTTCTGGGAATCAGTTCAAAGTCAACATGTTTGCATACAGGTACCTTTACCCACTAAGCAATGCTAAGCTGTTCTTTCTTTTGGGATATCTTTGCTATAGTAGATTTAAACGTAATTCTCCTCTTCAGGGGTGTAATTTGATACAATGATCAGGGAAACATAAAAAGAGATATGTATAAAGAGTCATTCCCTTGCCTCTGGAATCTACGAGTTCCTACCTCCTGGATTCCATGCCTAGAGTCCATGAGTTCTCTAGGGTTCTCTTGCCCCTCAAGATTCTCATCCGTGGGTTCTGTTCTTTCTCTCCTCTTAATAAACTCTGCCTTAATCCTCAAAAAAAAAAAAGTTTGGGAACTGAGGAGACAGCTCAGTGGATAAGAGTGCTTGCTGTCCAAGCATGAGGACCTGAGTTCAGATCCCCAGCACCTCCACAAAAAGCCACCTGTATCGGTGTACACTGTAAGCCCAGTACCAAGTAAGATGGAGGCAGGAAGATTAGCCAATCAAGCTTAGGAGACCTTGTCCCAAAGGAATAGGCGGAAAATAATAGATATCCTTCTCTGTCTCCCCACATGCATGAGCACACACACACACACACACACATGCGCACACATATACCACAAACACACACACACACACACAAAAAGATTTGATACATTATTTCCCTTTACAAACATCAGTCCTTAGAAAATATCCCAAACACAAAATTATAAGAATTTCATACACAAAGAAAAATTTTGAACATCTTAACTATTTAACAGAAAATACTTAGGTAAATCAGTAGCTATCCATTCACTTTAGGCATTAAACTGGCAATTATATTAATATGAGAAGGCCTTTATAATAAAATATTAAAACTCTCTAGTTACCACTCACATATAATGTTACCTAGTGCTAGATAATATGCTAGGTGCCTTTCCTGTATTTGTTTCACACTGTCCTTATAATAACCCCGTGAAATGAGTTTTATTATTTTCCTTATTTTTTGGATGAGAAAGCTGAACATAACATTTTCTAAACAATTTCTGACCTCCAACTAGATGTCCTATAGTTGAATTCGATTGTCATACTAATCACACAGAATTAGTGCATGCCCACAAGTTAAGTGCGCCCACAAGACCACCCCCTTTTTTTATGTCAGCCACAAATGAGGTCCCTAACTTAGGTATATATATTTCTACTTGGCCAACTACAAACTTCGGTTACCATGACCTATCCCCTTTCTAGTCTGATAATTTGCTGATAGAACTCAGGAATATATATATTTAAGATTGTAAATAAAAAGTACAACTCAGAAACCACCACAGAAGATGGGGTTAGGTTGGTACAGTTTCTGTGCCCTGTGTAGCACATTCATTTAGTCAGCAGCTGAAATGCCTCTTGGGTCATTTTTCAGGATTTTTTCTTTCCTTTTTTCTCTCATTATCATACTTTGTCTTCCTTTTATCTTCTTTTCTCTCTCTTTCTCTTTTTTTCTTTTTACTTCCTTTTCCTCTTTCTTTCTTTTTCTTTTTTCCTTTCTTTTTCTTTCTCTTCCTTTCTCCTTCCTAGTCCCTTCTTTCCTTCCTTTTTTCCTTCCTTTCTTCCTTCCTTTTTTCCTTCTTTCCTTCCTTCCTTCCTTTTTTCCTTCCTTCCTTCCTTTCCTTCTCTTTCCTTCTCTTTCCTTCTCTTTCCTTCTCTTTTCCTTGTTTCTTGAGAATGTTCCACACTGGCCAGCAGCCTCAGGGATCTGCCTGTTTTGCCTCCCCAGCTCTTAGTTTGGGGAGTCTAACTCAGATACTCATACTCAACAGCAAGCACTTTGCCGACCTATCTCTCCAGCATCCGTTTCCGGGTTTTCGTGTGTACTTTCATTACTTTAGAGTCATGATTAAATCATTGGCTTTGTGACTGAACTACATCTCTGGGTTCTACCACACCCCAGTGAGGACAGTGCTTAACTTCAAAGCATACTTGATTTTTCTGATAGAGTCAATCCCTTCCTTAGAACTTTTTTCTAGGATTTTTTAAAAAGTATATTTTATTCATTTACACAAAAGAGAGGCATGCATGCAGTGGTGCCTGGGTACAGGTCAGAGGACAACTTTAGAAGTCATTTCTCTCCTTCCACCATGTGGAACAAAATTTCTTTGCCCCCCTCCTCCAATTCCTTAGAATTTCTAAGGACCCACCATGAATCATCTCATTATCCTAAGTTCTGGTATAGTTGACAAGGACTTGTGAATAGTAGGCCGTCCTATCAGGAGATTGTCAGTTTTAGAAGTTCTGTGCCAGGAACCAATGATAAAGAATAAATATTTTTTTTCTTTTTTTTTTAATTTTTTTTATTATTATTAATTCAACTGTGTGCATATGCGTGTGTATGTGCGTGTGTGTGTGTGTGTGTGTGTGTGTGTGTATGTGTAGAACCACGGACGAATTCGCGAACCACCATGGCCGCCTCTACCTCCTTCTGCCCCGGGATTCACAGGCTCCGCCCTACCAGGACCAGAAGCGCAGGCCGCCCCCGCTTCCGCCTGGCGTCTATACGTGGGATCTGGGATCCGAACTCAGGACCTTCCGCCTGCAAGGCAGAGGCTTAACCCCTGAGCCACCTCTCCAGCCCCAAGAATAAATATATTTTTAATGCTACACTGAGGTCTAGAAATATAAATGTGCCCATGATCATGTAATATTTAGCAATTGAAAAATTGAAATTCAGAATTATTAAATAGAGTGTACATGGTGCCTCATGCTTGTGATCCTAGTAGTCAAGTTGAAGGCCAACCTGTAGCACATAGGTGAGTTCTGGGACAGGACCAGATACAGAAGTACACCATCACAGAAAAAGTAATAGTAATAATCTGGAGAATGTAGCTTAGTTGGTAGGGTGCTTGCTTAGTATGTACAAATACACTTTCTTGTGTATGATCCCCAATACCTCATAAACCATGTGGTACCATATACCTGTAACCCCCGGCACTTAGTAGATAGAAGCAGGAGGATCAGATTTTCAGTCATCAGCTACATAGTGAGTTTGAGGCCAGTCTAGTCTACATGATACCCTAAACAAAAATAACAAATAAGTGTAATAAAGGGAAATACCTCCCTCCAAAAGACTTAAAAAGATTAGAAATTAAAACTATTTTAAATTTTTTTATTATTATTTATTCAATTATGCATATATGGTGTGCGCGTGTGTGAATGTATGTGTGTGTGTGTAGAACCACAGACAAATTCGGGAACCACCATGGACCACCTCCACCTCCTCCTTGTTTACTCTGTCCCGGGGATTCCCAGGCTCCGCCCACCAGGACCAGAAACGCAGGCCGCCCCCGCTTCTGCCTGGCGTCTATACGTGGGGTCTAGGATCCGAACTCAGGACCTTCCGCCTGCAAGGCAGAGGCTTAATCCCTGAGCCACCTCTCCAGCCCCATTAAAACTATTTTAAACAGGATTATTTATCCATTGTCATAGGAAATCTAGTCTATATATTTGGAGTATAAGTGCTCAAGAATCTTGTTTTAATAGATGAGGAACTAAGGTCTATAGCATGTGACATACCACAAATAATACTGTGGGATAATGACAGAATTTAGGGTTCTCTTTTGGTTTTTGCCATCTTTTTTTCTAGAAATCAACTGGGTATTCCCTGTGGTCTGTGTTTATGTAGATAGAGCAGATCAAAGATTTCTTTCTGTTTGTTTTTTTCAACTTTAAACAAATTTTTATTACACAAAGGTTGTCACATAATTGGATACTTCCCTACTTTGTACACAATTATCTTTACTCTCCACAGAAAGTCTGCTTTGGAACTAATTTCTCCTCAGGTGCTGGCATGCACTAAAACCCCCAATTTTAATAGTATAGTAGCACAATTGCCTCAGTGATTTAAGTTGAAAGCAGTACACTGGTCCATGGCTTTTGCACTCAGTATCAGGAATGTACAAATGTCTTTTTATTCAAACATGCAAAATAAGTTATCTGTAGGCATGGACAATGACAGCAGTAAACTATTGTATATTGTAACTGAAACCATAAGTGATTGATTATACTGATTCTCCTAAATACCAGCCAGCTTTTTCTTCAGTCAACTGACTTCTCTGGTTATTGGTAAGGAGCCCTGCCTGGAGCTTCCTGTCACAGTTCATTAATACTGGCAAAGCACTACGCTAGGGATTAGAACATGCCACCTCCCGTACCATCTCCCATGCCACCCATTGCGCCCTCTGTTGGTTTTTATTTTATGAGACAGACTCTTGCATAGCCCAGGCTGATTTCGTGTTTCTACTTCCAGAGTGCTAGAATTACAGGCATGTGCCTTAATACTCCTTTTGTATGGTGCTGGAAATGGAACCCATGGTCTTATACTTTATCAGTTGAGCTACATCCCCAGCCAAAGCCTCAGATTTGAGCTTTGAGGAAAGGGAGCAGGGTGTATCACAGACAAAAGGACCTAGTAAGAATTCGTAGCTGTCTCTCTGATCCTTATGGAAGGATCTGGAAGAAGGTAGAGAAGGTGAAAATAGAGTATAATCTTTATTTCAGCACCTCCTTTCTCCTTATCAGAAAATTCTCTCTATTACAGGGCTCTGTGGATTGCCCGACTCTGGAATTTGAATATGGAGATGCAGATGGCCACGCTGCAGAACTGTCAGGTATGAAGTTGACCTGTCAGTAGTCAGTGGAGAGAGCTAGTGAGGGAGAGGGCCTGTGACCTCCCCACACAGCTTCTGAAGTATCTGTTGAGCAGAGACCCTTGTCTCTATATTCCTTCACTTGCCCAACTGGTAAATTTCGGTCAGTTTTCCCATTTCCTTCTGTGAATTCTCCTTGATTGTCAGTTCTTCATTTTTTCCTTCTATTGTTCTTTTCTTTTTCTTTTAAGCTTTATTTTGTATGTGTGAATGTGTGTGTGTGTCAGAAGGCACTGTGTGTCCCTACTAAGGACCAAGGTGACTTAAGGAGTCATCCTGGATTGCATCTACCTCATTTTTGCTTTTGTCTGGGATTTCCCAAGCTCTGCCCATCAGGGCCAGAAGTTGTTGCCCCATTTGCCCCCTAGTGTTTTTACGTGGGACGAGGAATCCGAACTCAGGACCTTCTGTTTGTGTGGCAGAGTCTTAACTTCTTTTTTTTATTATTATTATTATTTATTCAACCGTGTGCATATGCGTGTGTATGTGCGCACGCATGTGTGTGTGTGTGTGTAGAACCACGGATGAATTCACAAACCACCATGGACGCCTCCACCTCCTTCTGCCCTGGGATTCACAGGCTCCGCCCTACCAGGACCGAAAACGCAGGCCGCCCCCGCTTCCGCTTCCGCCTGGCGTCTATACGTGGGATCTGGGATCCGAACTCAGGACCCTCCGCCTGCAAGGCGGAGGCTTAACCCCTGAGCCACCTCTCCAGCCCCTAGAGTCTTAACTTCTGAGCCCTCTTCAGCCCCCTATTTTTTTCTACTCAAACTTTTGATGTACTCTCAAGTCCGTTTCTCTGCTATCTTCCCATTATTCAGTTCTCTAGCTTCCTGTAATCCCTATTTTTGCATGGCCATTCTTTCTGCTATCCTCTCTTTAATGTAGTTCCAGCACTCTCTTTTGTCTCCTCTTATCATATATCATATATCGTTTACAGGTACATATATATGTAGTAAAAACCTAAAACGTGAAAGTTGCACGTTACATTCATGATGATAGTTATTACTTCCATAGAAAGCAATAAGACTATAAAATAATCTGAAGAAAATAAGGCAAATATTATGGCTTTTAATCTGGGTAGAAGATATGCAGGTGTTTTAAATACAGCCTGTAGTTTTCTGTAAGAAATTTCATTCTTTAAAATTTAAAAGAACAAAACCAAAGTTCAACATAAATACCTATACTTATCCCCTATCAAAATTTCAGTAATAGCTGAGTGAAACTAGACATGTCACTTGTGTGCACTTACCTCATTATCCTGATAGGTACCGAAATGGGATCAGCAAGAATTGAATCAGGCTGGGTCAAGAGGGAAACCTGGAAAAGTGGAAAACCAAGTCAAATATACCATGAAACGGGATGATGTCTGTACACTACACAGAGGGATGACGTCTAGTGGCATGCAGACTACAAGTGCAAGGTCAACAATAGGTGGCACCGTCACCAACAATACAGCCCTGCCATTCCTTAGACATGTTAATATGCCCTAATGGCCCCATTCATTGTGAAGAAAGGATAGGCTGCTGGCATGTACAGAAGTCAGCCAGAATTACAATAATAAAGCTCTGTGCCCATCCTTTAGATGTGCTAATTAATGCCTAGATGGCTTCCAAAGAACAGGAAGAAACGTAAAAAACATTTCTGTCCTGGACCCCATTTTGAGACTGGACAAGATCCATCCCTGCCCCCTGTGGGAAAGTCAACAGGAGTCAACCTTCATCTATTGCTGGCGTAGGAGGCACACTACAACCAAGACCGCAAGAAATGCCCTTAGCATCCTTCTAGAAATGGGGGACTTGAGCTTGAAAGACTGCTTCTTTCTGATTCTTAGCTTACGGTAAATATTTCCTCGTATTAAGGGCCTCCATGACATACATGATGTGAATGCTAGTTATTAATAAATGAGCTTTTGATGGCAATGATGTAAAAGTTAAACATTCTGTTATATGGAAGTGACACTCTGAGACATGCTTTTAAAAAAAAAGACTAATTTTTAAAAAAAATTCTGGTGAATAAGCTCAGAATAAATTTTGGGATGAGTGACAGAAAAATATAGAACTAAGTTTAATAGTGAACAAAGATTAGAATCTAAATAAAATTATTTTTTTTAAAAACATGGTATGCATATTCACTCTTCTTTCTCAAGTAAATTAATTCAGAAAAATAATTGTAATTTTTCTTTTAACTTTATTTTGCTGTGTGTGTGTGTGTGTGTGTGTGCGCGTGTGTGCGCACGCACGTGCACTGTATGTCCCTATGGAGGACCAAGGGTGACTTCAGGAATCATGCTGGATTGCTTCTGCTTCCTTTTTGCCTCACTCTGGGATTTCCCACGTTCCGCTCACCAGGGCCAGAAGTATAGGCCACTACCATTTCTGCCTGGTGATATTAGGGACCTGGGATCTGAACTCAGGACCTTCTGCTTACAAGAGGTAGAGTTTTACCCCTGAGGCATCTCTCCAGCCCAAGAAATACTTTAAAAACAGTGTCATATATTGTTTTCAGGTACATACATGTGTAGTGAAAAATCTGAAGTTGAGCATGTGAACGATGAGTGTCAGATTCTTGATGGTAGTTACTTCCAGAGAAAAGACTAAGACTAGAAAGTAGTCAAGCAATTGGGGCTGGAGAGGTGGCTCAGGGGTTAAACCTCTGCCTTGCAGGCGGAAGGTCCTGAGTTCGGATCCTAGACCCCACTCGAAGCGGGGCGGCCTCATTTCTGGTACTGGTGGGGCGGAGCCTGTGAATCCCGGGGCAGAATAAACAAGGAGGAGGTGGAGGTGGCCCATGGTGGTTCCCGAATTCGTCTGTGATTCTACGCACACACATATACACGCACAATTGAATTAAAAAAAAAAAAATACTTGTTTAAAAAAAAAAGAAAGTAGGGCTGGAGAGGTGGCTCAGAGGTTGAGCCTCTGCCTTCAGGCGGAAGGTCCTGAGTTCGGATCCCAGATCCCACGTATAGGCGGAAGCTGGGGCGGCCTGCGTTTCTGGTCCTGGTAGGGCGGAGCCTGTGAATCCCGGGGCGGAGTAAACAAGGAGGAGGTGGAGGCGGTCCATGGTGGTTCCTGAATTCGTCCGTGGTTCTACACACACACACACAGACACAACACGCGTGCGCACACATACATACGCACACACGCACAATTGAATAAATAAAAAAAATTTAAAAAAAAGAAAGTCTGAAGCAAGTAAGGCAAATGATATATTTTTTAATCTGGATAGAAGATATGCAGGTGTCTTAAATATATCCTCTTCTTATCTGTATTAAATTGTGTAACATTTTTTAAAAAAGGGCAAAACCAAAGTTCAACCTCAGTTCCTTACTGGGTTTTCTTGATTTCTCTGATCTTAAACTATATGTGTTCACATTCTCCGGCTAATGACTAAAGTATTTAAGATTCAGAGGTAAGAGTTGTTTCTGGTCACTCACAGATTCTAGGACTCTGGATTCAAACATAGATCTCCAAACCAGGTGATTCTCAACCATTAGATAGCTGGCTGGAACATGAGCGAATTTCTCTGACTTTGTGGATTATTTTTGGTATGGGAAAAACAGATTTTGAGTAATCTATATGATTCTAATTCATCTTCTGTAAGATGATAGTATATATTAAATGCTCTGGTGCCAAGGAGAGAGTGCATTTTTATTACTGTTTCATAGTTAGAGGCTACAGTCAGTGAGGTTAGACGCAAAGTCCTCTGGCAGCCATAGCTGCTATATAAATAGTTTAATGCTACATGTGCCCATACAACTATATGCAGGAACCTAAACTTTCGCATACTTGGAAGAAGCTCAGAACAGAGAGAATGAACTGACCTCCAACCCTGAAAAGCAAAAAGCATGTATTTCTTCAGCCCTTGTCCCGACTTCCTGAACAGCACAGGATCTTGCCTCTAAAGTTCAGGAGTTGTGTTCTTCTCTTCCCTAAAGATAGGATATTCTAGCCTGGGCTGACAGAACAGAATGGATTGTAGCCTTGAGAAACAGACGTGATGACATTAAGCCTTCTGTACTCCAGCCTTCCTCCTGGCCCTCACCAAATGTTAAGGCTGCCTTCTCTCCTGCAGCAGCCAGCTGGCAGGATGAGGACAGGTTTGACGGTTTAATCACCCAGGGACACTGTGGCTATTTTTAACTGCTCTGAAAGGGAGGGAGATAACTCTGGATAGAATTGGACACAGGAATGTGTTGGAAGCTTAAGTTCTTTCATGCTACCCTCTCTCTCCAGACCTCTTCTCAATGGGCTCCTAAATATGATTCTATTCTGTCTTTACTGCCACAGAATTATATAGCTACACCGAGAACCCCGAATTCACAACTAACAGGAGATGCTTCGAAGAAGATTTCAAGACTCAAGGTGACGCCACATCCTTACATGTTTTTCCCCTCTGATATCTAAGTCTGATCTAGTAAAAGTCTAAATGAGTTTGATTCTTCATCCCTTCAACAGCTGCATACCTTTGCTTCTTGCATATGAAGTCCAAAGTTCCCTATATCTAAATAGGGAGGCTATATGTAAAAACAAGAGAAGCACTGGAGCACTTTCCCTGGCATAAAGGGCAAGGAATACAAAGGTTTGGCTCACCAAGGCTGGACTAGTGTCCTGCTGCCTGGTGGATCTCTACTGCCTAATGGAATCCTTGCAATTAATGCTTAACCTCTGTCTTTAATGCTGTCCCACTATCAAGAGAATTTTTATATGCCCATACTGTGATCTCCTCGGATCTCCGTGTCCTTACTTGGTCAGTGACAATTTAATTTTCAGTTTAAAAAATGTGTGGTGAGTATCTGATTTGTCAGAAAAGCAAAAAACAGGAGTGGTGGTGAATTGCAGCTTCTACAAGGAGGTGATGTACGGCATCAGCAAGAAAATGTTCTTATCACAAAAGTACTGAGGCCAAGAGGAAAATATCAAGTGTTAACAGAAGAATAAAGTGTTAGAAGCAGAGTCTTGGGCTTGGGCATTAGTGTGAATGAGGTCCTCTCGTATCGGACATACAAGAGTGACTAGGAGTTAGGTATGGATGGGGACAGAGGGATCCTTGAGGAAAGGCAGAGAGATGGAACAAAAATGAGCTATATGTGGAGGACAGTGGGTATCTTGAAGATGAGACTACAAAGTGGATTCAGATCAGAACATTTTGGGGTCTTTTCCTATCCCTTATGTTTTCTGAACTAAATATGTAAAACTCTGAGTTCAGAATCCTTACTGTAAAAAATAGACTTGAGAGGCTGGGGAGACTTGGAGGACTGGCTCAGTGGTTAAAGCCTTTGCCTCACAAACAAAAGAACCTGAATTTGAATCATCAGATTCCATATAAAATATGGAAGTGCCCTGTAATCCCAGTGCTAGAAGATAGAACCTGGGAAACCCCAGAGCAAAGCAATAAAGTAGAAGAGCAGTCCAAAATAATTCCTGATGTCACCCTTGAGCCTCCACAGGATCATATACTAAAAGTGCCTTCTTACATACATACCCACACGTATGCACACACACAAGGAAAGACTTGGTTGGGGGCTAAGATCAAAGGTGGGTATACTTGTCAGATTCCTTTCAGTAGCAGTAGCCAACATTAACTGGGCTTATGTCCTTAGTGCAAGACACTAAAGAATGGTTGGAGTTAGAAGAAGATGCCCAAAAGACCTATGTGATGGGACTTCTGGACCGACTGGAGGTGGTCAGTAGGGAGCAGCGGCTTAAGGTGGCTCGGGCTGTTCTCTACTTAGCCCAAGGTAAGTACCCACTCTTGCTAGTTTGATGAAGATAGAAGCTAGAGAAGGAAATGGAACGAGGCAGATCTTGTTCAGAAAGCAAGGGTTCCCTCTTCCATTTTAAAGTCAGATCTAGGAGTAACCCACATTTTTAAGGAAGATTAGGAGATGATGTTTGGTACTGTTTTGTATCCCTTAGTATCTGCCTTTATCTTATCAGGCATGTCAGGTGGTTTTGTGTTTTTTGCTTTTTTTTTTTTTTTTTTTGAGACTTCTCATGTAGCCCAAGCTGACTTCAAACTTGCTGTGTAGCTGAGAATAATCTTGAAAATTTTATCTCCTTTTCCCAAGTTCTAGGATCCCAGGTATACACCACTATGTAGCATATATTCAGCTCATATCAGGTTTTCTTATAGGTTTTTATTTTTCCCAGCCTGAACTGTAAATATATATGAAAAGTATCAAGAGAGTCCTTGAAGCTAGATCTGGTGATGTACCAACAACGGAATGAGCATAGAAGCTTCTGTTATCAGCTGTGACCTGGCACCACTACTTAGGGGACATAAATCTCAGACTCATAGGTAGATCCTCTACATGGGTTGTCATTGCCATTTCGAAGGCTCAAGCTGATGCAACAGATTGTTCAATTCAGAGTCCCAAACAGAGTATCTGTGCTTAATAAGGAATGTGGTACGTAGAAGAGAAGGGGGAAAGAATGTAAGCACCAGAGGAAAGGAGAAAGTGCTATGAAAGGCTGTCTTTCTGGAAATGACCGAGTTCTTGCACCCATCACTTTATCGCAGCAATGGCTGCCTGCATATTAAGACCGACATACGACTGGACCCATCAACATTCCACCTCGGGTAGAGATGGTGCTCAGTTAATGTTGTAGAAGGAAGGGGCATCATAGTCCTCAGTGATATAGTCACAAGTGAGTTGCTCAGGTCTGTAATTGCCTAGCCATGTTCATGCAATTAGCCCTAATTAAATGAATATGATGAAAGAATTTTTACAAAACTAACATAGCAACTGTAAATAATTTGGAGATAACCAGAACTAAATGACATTAATTGAAGAAAACTTCTCAGAAGTAAATCTAGTACCCAAGTGTTAAAAAGGGAACTAAGGTTGTCTAGCTAGAATAGTAAAAATAAGCTCTATGGTCATGAATATGAGGATTACTAGCAAATCGAGTAGTTGGGATTTTTTTTAATCTATAAAAGCAATAAATGGAAGAAAAGTCTTCATAAAATGACACAAATGAGATGAATAGCTTGATTATTTCAGTCCTCTTGGGTGTGAAAACTGAGTTGTGTGTTTTATATTGTTTTCAAAACGTCCTTTAGGATTGAACTCCTTCAGCTGCCTTCTCTTCCCTATCTCAGTTCCCTACTATCTATCCTCTCCCATGACTCATTCAAGGAAGTTCTCAGGACTCTACCAAACTTCTTTCTAATTCTGCAGAGTATTAGAGAAAAGTCTTAAGACCACGGGGTGGGGTAGAAAAAACTGGGATACCTGCCCTTTCCCCAACTCCCATGGCAACTGTTCGGTCCCTTAGGCACTTTTGGGGAATGTGATTCAGAGGTGGATGTGCTACACTGGTCCAGGTACAACTGCTTCCTGCTCTATCAGATGGGGACCTTCTCAGCCTTCCTGGAGCTGCTCCACATGGAAATCGAGTGAGAAGTCTTAGGGGAGGGGCTGGCTAAACCATTTTTGAAGGGGTTCCTCATGTCCTCTGTGGGTTTCCTCAGTAGACTGCCCAGCAGGAGTGCAGGTCAACACAGCTCACTAATAGTGCTCCGTCCAGCTTCGTTTCCTGGTATTGCACTCTCTCCCACGAGGTTATGCGCAGCAGAAGCTTCAGTCCTGAGCTTCATAGGCCTATCCTGATTGAGCCCCCTTTTTAAATCTAAGCACCTTTCTAGTTGAACCTAACTCTGAAATCCCTAAGAGGAACTTCCCATCATAAGTATAACCCAAGAGGAACAAGACTAACTTCTATTCTTGGGCTCAATCTTTCCCTCATGAGTTATAACTAGAGTTGGCCTTATCTGCAGCTGATACAGTGAACCCTCATTTTGTCTCTCAGAAGCTTAAATAAAGCGAAATCTGCTTGTTATCCATCAGATGTTGTTTAACATCTGTTTTGTGTCACCCACAGTAGTGGGCATTGTGGGCATCATAAACAAAACCCTGCTTATCTTCCACAGATGAGGGATCACTGAGGTGGCAAGGGAATTTTATGGGCTCCTTTACCCTAGGTGAATTTCATTAGTGACTGGATAACCAGGAGATTGATTGTAGGTGCTCAGATTTGTGTGTATGACGAGAGGGAGCACAGGAAGAAAAGAGCCCCATGGCTTCCTGTTCTTTCCCTCCTCCCCATGGCAGCAACAGCCAGACCTGTAGCGGTGCCCTTCGGAAGCCCGCTGTCTCCATTGCTGACAGCACAGAGATCCGGTGAGTGGGGCTGACAGTGGGGGGGGGGGATTAACATGGATTACACTGTTCCCAAATCCTGAACTCGAGAAAGTTACCCTTCAGCTAATCTCATCAGGTTTGTGCTCTCTCCTGGTGAGATCATCCTTCAAGTCTTTATGTGCTGGGAACTGCCTTAGGAGCCTCTTGTTGCCTCTTTGTAACCTGTAACCCCAGGGTGCTGCTGAGTGTCATGTATCTCATGGTGGAAAATATACGCCTGGAGCGAGAGATAGACCCCCGCGGGTGGAGGACAGCCCGAGAGACCTTCCGCACTGAACTGAGTAAGCAATGGACGAGGACTAGAGATGGATGCTGATGGTGAAGGGACGCAAGTGTCTGTCTCATAGAGGAAGGCAGTCCTTTTTAATTCTTTTTCTTGTTTAAATTAGCCCCCTTTCCTTTGGGAAGAGATACTGTATATTGAGCCTGAAAGCTGGGTTTGATTGCCCACCTCCATGTCTGTAAGCTAGGGATAGTCCTATAACTTCTCATGCTTTGGTTCCTTTGGCCAGAAGTGAGGGTGGCATCCTTCTCCCATCATGAATCCCATATGAAAAATAAATAAGTTGAGTTGCCTCAAAAATTGAGCTTTGTTCGAATGTAAGTTTCTGTGGTTATCTGACAAGGATAGAATATGAAAGCCTATTTTATTTTTAAAATTTAGTATTAAAATATATTTATTTGTTGATGTGACTAAATAAAGAATTCCAGAGTATTTGGTCTTAAAAAGAAGGCATAGTGAGTTCCCAGAGGGATCAAAGATACTGTGTCCAGAATTAACTACTTCATCCACAGTTTCTCCCTTGCTTCTCTTCGTACCCCAGGCTTCTCCACGCATAATGAAGAGCCTTTTGCCCTCCTGCTCTTCTCCATGGTAACCAAGTTCTGCAGTGGCCTGGCCCCCCACTTTCCAATTAAGAAGGTTCTGCTGCTTCTCTGGAAGGTGGTCATGGTGAGTGTGGATTGTCCCCATTTCCATCACATTGGATCAGCTTTTTCTGGTCTGTTCCAGGAACTGCACATAAGCAGGATGACAGGACAGCGCTCAGCCAGCAGTTAGTTAGAAGGAGCACAAGGCCCTACAGAGACATCAGATGCTGTGCATCAGAGCAGTCCACCGAGTGGATGAGGGCTGCCGCTCTACGCATCGGGGTGTTGATGGCCCCTTCCTCTGATAGACCCGAGAGAGCACTAGCTGACAGTTGGGAGTTCTTGCTCTGTTTATACCAAGAAACCTTGGACAGCACTTTACCTCAGTTTCTGTAACATAATTTCTATGGGGGTATTTTTTTAAATAAGGTACACATAACTATATGGTTATATCTCAAAGGCTCCTGACTAGACTCTCTCTCAGCCCGTAAGGCTGGAAGAACAACCAACCCTCCAAGTACGCTTCATAGAGGGAACTATCTCTTAACCACAGAAGAAATTGTGCGACTCTGTGGGATCCTAGCATTGAATGTGTTGCTTACGTGGGAGATTTGGGATGTAGTGTCATGCCTATAAAACCAGTTTTCAAGAGGCTGAGGTATGAAGATTGCAAGTTGAGACACTGTCTCAAAAAAAAAAAAATAAAGAAAAAACGAGATTTTTTTTCAGGAGAGGTTTCTAGGAGTCTCTTTTCTAAATGTCTAGTGCTATCTCTAGACCTGAATCAGTAAAGAATGTTTTCTATATATTTATTGTTTTTTATTTATTGCACTATTATACGTGTTTGTGTACATGTGTGAAGTGTATGCACACAACATGCATGCCATGTCGAGCATATGGTGGCCAGAAGATTCTGTTCTTCTACCTTTACATGGGTTCTGAGGATCAAACATGTCAGGCTTCTCAGAAAGCACTTTTACCCACTGGGCCATCTCAACAACTTTTATTTTATTCTGACCTTGGAGCTTCTCAGACTGAGGTGGTATTATTAGTTGTTTCTTCCTGTTTTTCTGCTTCCTTATTCAGGAGGGAGTCTGAAGAGACTGGAAGTTATGGCTCTTTTTTTTTCATACATGTTTCCCTGGCCTTGATGCCTCTAACTTCCCTCTTCCTTTCTCTCCCCTTTTTTTCTTTTTACTCTTTAGTTTACCCTCGGTGGGTTTGAACATCTGCAAGCTCTCAAAATACAGAAGCGGGCCGAATTGGGCCTGCCTCCCCTGGCCGAAGACAGTATCCAGGTGGTTAAGAGCATGCGTGCTGCTTCCCCGCCTTCTTACACTCTTGACCTGGGAGAGTCTCAGCTGGCCCCACCACCCTCCAAGCTTCGAGGCCGCCGTGGTTCTCGAAGGGTATGGACTAAAACAGACATTGTATTGGAATACCAGCTGGTTAAAAAAATTAAGATTCTAAGCTACTCTGGATGTAATAGGATAAGGAAGTAAATAGCCTGATTTACCCCAAACCTAGTTAGTTCTGTGACCAACCTGAATTCTTAGAAATCTGTACTTTGATCTGTGATCCCTTAGCCCTGATAGAACATTCTAGTGGAACATTGATTATCTTATTGGCTGGGGCTTTATTCCTTAGCGTCATAGGTATGCGTTACATTAGAATTCTAAAAATAGGGACGCTTTTCGGGGCTCCTAAGAAATCCATGTGTTTAGGATAAATCATTTGCCATTTCTGGGCAGCAAGGTTTCCCCTGAGCCAGTTATACTCTCTCTGGCCCTGGGCCACAAACTTAAATTTAAAAGATGATTTGGTTAGGAGTCTAGGTATAGTGTATAAAAAAGATCAGAATAACCTATAAGAATAAGACCACATTCTCATGAACTCATTACATAACTGAGTTTACCAACTATAGGTAAAAGGACAGACAGTTGCATTTAATAATACAGTCTATGTTAGATGCAATGTGACTCTTTTCTAAATCTTTTTTTGTTTTACAAAATAATGCTTACTCATTATAGAAAGTTTGGAACGAAAATGTGATGAAGAGACAAGAAAGAAAAATCACCCACAATCCTAACAACCAGAGGCAGTAACTGTTAACTTTTTGGCCTATTTCTGTCCAATCTTCTTTTCTTTCTGCAACACGATTTAACATTCCAAACTTGCTTCCCTCTGCCTAGCAGCAAGCTTCTGTCATCCTCTTCCTCAGTCAGACAGCTGGTGTGTACTCACAGAAGGCAAACTAATCGAATGTTCACCTAAGCGGAGCATAATTAGGAAGGAAAGTTCTGGGGCATAAACGACGTCAGTGCTTTCTGAAAGCTAGCAGCTGACTGTGACTTTGAGATTATCTATGTTCTCTCTTCCCAGTCACTGATATAGTTGCCCAAGAGATCTTTGCCTTAGAATTGAGTTCATTGAGTTAAAAGGGTGAGATGTGAATAGAATGTTCTCTTATGTGCTGGTTTCCAACTTCATGTTTTTTGAAGTCTGGAACCCTATAAAGAGATAATTGCTTCGGATATGATTACCCAAAGTGATGTCTCCTCACACGTTCTTCTCCCCATCCTCAGCAACTCCTCACTAAGCAGGACAGCCTGGACATCTACAATGAAAGGGATCTCTTCAAGACTGAGGAGCCAGCCACAGAGGAGGAAGAAGAATCTGCTGCTGATGGAGAACGAACCTTGGATGGAGAGTTAGACCTGCTAGAGCAGGACCCTCTGGTGCCGCCTCCCCCCTCACAAGCACCCCTCTCTGCTGAGCGGGTGGCCTTTCCCAAGGGACTGCCATGGGCCCCAAAGGTCAGGTAGGTCTAATAACTCCAGAGTCCCCAGGCTCTAGGTTGCAATCACCTAGAACCCAGGGTGGAATCATACATGTGTTCAGTATCTATTACTCTGGTCTGCAGCCAGCACTCATGTGTTCCTTCCGTTGCTTGCTGTCTTTTCCTGCTGCTCTGAGTCCATAAAAGTTCTCTCTCAATAAAAAGTTTGTTTTTCTTCCCTTCTCTGGGGTTGATCTCTCCACCATCATCTCAGACAGAAGGACATTGAACATTTCTTGGAGATAAGCAGGAACAAGTTCATCGGATTCACCCTAGGGCAGTAAGTAATTATACTGTCAAAACTGTCTATAAAGTTGATCATAGGGACCATACTCAAGAATCTTTTCTGTTGGCCTTTATGAAACCTAGAAAAATTTCGGTGTCAAAAGTTTCTTTGTGTTACATACTTCTTTAAGTAAGACTTATCACTCACAAACCAAATGAATCCTCCAAAGACTATACCACTCTCCTGGTTTTCAGTATCATTGTGATATTAGCAAGATGGTGAACCTATAAACTTACATGGGGAAGTCCATAGTACTGAGGTAGATGTTAAGTGTGGTCCCTGTGATTCCAGGGTGCGTGGGTAATTTTCTCTTCCTTTAAAGCTTATGATGTGATTTTGATCTTTCACAGGGACACAGACACTTTGGTTGGATTACCTAGACCCATCCATGAGAGTGTGAAGACCCTTAAGCAGGTAACCAAAGCGGACTCAGTCTGTAGGAATAGGAGCCGACAAGGAAGTCAAATTAACAAGTCTTGAGTATTTGGTGGAGCTCTACTTCAGATACATTCAGGACCTTCTGCGTCTCCCATGAAGGCTTTTGGCCAGATAGGGAAAATCCAAGTCTCTTTGCCCAGTTTTATATACATCAAACCTCTCTAGCCAGTGGTCCAGGGGTAAACTCCTATCTTTGGCTTTCCCTTGTACTTTGTTTGAAGATACTTAGATATTTGCTGGTATTCAGCAAATATAGAAACCTGTAATGTATAAGAACACTGTTTGAGAAGCATTTTGCTTAGTGCTAATGATACAGAGATTAATAAGACTCATCAAAGATTTTATGGCCATTTGGGGTGCCAGATCCATAGAACATTTCCTAGTGAAAAAGGAAGTTGAGGAAAAAATTAGTGCACATGTAATTGAGGACCTTAAACCTTGTTGATGTCTTCTTGTCTCTGCCAGCACAAGTATATCTCCATTGCAGATGTACAGATCAAGAATGAAGAGGAACTGGAGAAATGCCCCATGTCTTTGGTGAGCCAAGGACTTCTAAACACAGGAGGAGGGAGGAAAGAGCTCTATAGAAGTGCTGTCACAGAGTATATGCATTGATTCTGCTTGGTAGACTTTTGCTGTAGGTCACACAAAATGAAGGCATACACTATATTAAAGTTGAGGAAGAATGTAAACAAAAATTTTAGAGCCAGTGAAGACAATTTAAAAAATCATCTGTATAATACTTTACGGTGGCCAATTAGGATAGATAAACCTCTAAGAAGGTGACACGTAGCCAAGATCTTGGGTACCAAAGAACCAGTCATAGGAACAGCAGAGAAAAAACATTCCAAACAGTAAAAGTTTTAACAAGGGGAGGCCAGGCACAGAGTACAAGAGTTAGCGATAGAAGGCTAGCATGACAAAGCACTGGTCGAAGGAGTTTGGTTATAGAGATGATATCAGAAAAATGATCCATATGGAACCTGTAAGTAAAGGTGGGAAGCTTGACGTCGACACACAGGACAAAGGCTTCCTTTAGGAGGTTTTTAGCAGGAGAGAAACATTGATTTATGAATTTAAAAACCACTGTCTGGTATGGGAAGATTGGGTAAAAAATAAAAGCATTAACCTATTCTGAAACAGTCAAAGATTCTGAGAAGTATGGGTAAACTTTGACTAGGATAGTAAAGTAGATGAATTTGAATTACATGTTGAAAATATAGCTAACAAGAATTGTTCTAAGTACAGGTGTGTCATCCTACATGTCCAAACACAGGCAAAGACTGGCAGGTCTAAGGTTGAGAAGATGTGATATACCTGTGTGATTGCTTCCATCTTCTCAGTGTGAGAAAGTGTGTGGCACAATCAGCAACTGGAGGGGCTCTGCAGCAAGGGACTTGATTAGAGGAGAGAGAAGTTAGGAAATAAGCCTTTTGGGGAACAGGAAGGTACATATGCTGGGATTGCCAGTCTCCACTGAGTTCCCCGTTAAAACTGTGTCCATAGGCTCAGTTACTCCTCCTTGCTTCGAGTCTCATGTCAGTGAACCTTTTCCCCATCATTGAAGAAGAGACTGCATTGGTTAAAGATGACGGTGAGACCCGACCGAGCATCTGAGCCACTGCTCCCCATTCTGATCAAAGGCTTTGGTAGGGTCATTGAGAGGACAGATGTGCATGGAGTACTTGGCCAGAAAGAAGAAAGTGATGTTGGTGGGGATAATGGAGAGGAGAAGAAAATAGTTTCCATCATCTAAGAACTTCCTTACTAATAATACTCCTTTTGTTTCTATGGCATAGGTTACTTTCTTACTAAGCCTCCCTATTGAACGATTTTCCTTTTTCTTAATGCTTCCTGGAGCATTCTGGAGTGCTTGGTTTATGTCAGATTAACATCATGAGAAGTACCTCTGTGTAGGGTATCTGTGTGAATGTCTCAGGTGTACCTTTAGCTCAAGTTAAAACCATGTATATTCATGGTGGCTCTGCGTATGTGTCCAGAAAAGCAGTGATCTAAGCTAATTCCTAGATGAGAATTCTGACTCCTGATTGAGCAATAACATGGAAAGAATATTTAACTGCAAATATAATGAGAATCACAGATTATTAGAACTGGGAAATTGCTTAGAAATCATCTAGATCAGCTCAAAGAAAAACTAGGACTCAGAGAGTGATGGCCACTCATCCAAAGTCATATACCGAGACCTTAACATAGCTGGGATGGCATCTTAGGGCTGACTCCCATATTAGTGCTCCCATAGAGTTTATGCTACTCTACTCCCCCAAGTTTTGGCCATGTAGAAAGCAGCCTTGGCAAACTGTGTGTTTACTGTCCTAGGGAGAAGAAGTGGTACCAGAAACACCATGTGAAATTCTCTACCAGGGCATGCTGTATAGCCTCCCCCAGTATATGGTAAGGATACGGCTGGGTCACTGCTACCCTCCTCTGCTAAGAACAGACAGTTGAGAGCCTCTTTAGGCTAAACTATCCATCATTTCAGCTTGTTTCTTAAACCTTTGCTTGGGAGTGCATTAGAATTCTGAACTTGCCTCAGGGCTCCTGTAAATATGTTTTTCCTAGTCTTTCTCTAGAGGGTGGCAGAATAAGGTGAAGTCTAAATATGATGCATTAGGGCCCTTTCTCCTAGTTAAGGACCACTGTTCTGAGTCCTGCCATTGTCTGTCAAGTCCTAGGAAGCCTTTGAGTGGGAGAGGTAAAGATGTAGATAGGATCGAGGGAGGAGGGAAGAAAATTGGGCTTATTTTTCCTACTTGCTCCTCCCACTTTGCCTGAGCAATCTTGAAGCAAAATGGCCTATAACCTCTTTGGCTCCCTCCTTAGCATCTTGGCATTTCTGTCAGGATAAGCATCTGTTTACATTTCTGGATGCTTGTAAAGCTTGATCGCTAAAAGATCTTAGAGAAAGACTTGGAAATACAAAAGGGCTAGTGAGATTTGGAAGAAAGAGATTTGAGTGGCATAAACAAGGATGGATTTCCTCTTTTTTTCTACCTCCCAGATTGCTCTGCTTAAGATCCTGCTGGCTGCAGCCCCTACCTCCAAGGCTAAGACAGACTCTATCAATATCTTGGCAGATGTCCTGCCTGAAGAGATGCCGTGAGTGCTTCTACTGGGGCAGCTGCTGAACACTGTGATCTGCGTGGTATCTCTGTCCCACCCCACTTTATCAACATAGAAAATGTTCTCAAAGAAATCTCTTTCCCATCTGTGCTTTTCCCTACTGGGTTCTCTCTTTGTAGCTCAGAACTAGGTTCTATCAGGTGACCTCAGTGCTAATGACTGGCTACCAGGTATGTGAGTAGACAATGCCAGCAGATGTGTTTGCCAAAGACAGTCACAGTAGCAAGATCAGGGGACGTTTCACCACACAGATTAATAAGTAGGAATTCTATGGGTTTCACTAGCACAGAATTCTATGGATTTCCTAAGTTCTCACTCTTTTGCGTATATTTTATCTAACCCAGATACCTGGATCCTTCCTTGTAGACCTTCATTCAAAGGCACCTCTATAGCAATGCTTCCTCTTTCTGTTGTAGCATCACTGTTCTCCAGAGCATGAAGCTGGGCATAGATGTGAACAGGCACAAGGAGATTATTGTAAAGAGTATCTCTGCCCTTCTCCTTCTACTTCTCAAGCACTTTAAACTCAATCATATCTATCAGGTAAGCAGCTAGGGGTACTTCTGCACAGCTGTGAGTGTTCCCCAACCCTTGGCAGCAACATCTTGTGGTCTCACTGAGCATCATCTGTCCTTTTTTTTGTCCTCAGAGAGTTCAACTGCTTGTTGAATGAGCTCACATTGGGAATGTGGAAGAGGATATAGGGAACTGTCCTAGAAATGTGCAAATATCTGTGTTCTTTATCAGTTGGCTCAAGGTGGGGACCATGGCTCAGGAGTAGCATGCTTGTCTAGCAAACACAAAGCCCTGAGTTCAATCTCCAGCATTAAAATAAGTAACTGTAAGTTGGCTCAAGGTTTGGTTAGGAATTCTTAGGAATACTCCAAGATGCTCAGAAACACAATGCAAGTCAGAATTCTTACATTCCAGAAAGGTCATAGAGCGAGCACATTGTCCATACTTTTCTGAATGTGAAGCACTTTCCTGCCACATAAGAATAATTCTAAATAAAGTTCAATTCTGGCCTTTTAAAAGCTTTGAAGTCTTGTAACAGATACAGATATATAAAAGCCCAATTGAAAAATGATGAATGCTGTGATATAAATAAACACTGACTGCTATGGAAACACTTCATTCAACTTAAGGTAAAGAAGAGCTGACTTCCAACCCAATCCTAAAGAAACAGATGTTAGCCAGGAAACAGGGTTATCAGGGAAGAATAAAAAGCAGTTCAAACAGAAAAGCTAATATGTGAAAGTCCAGAGGAGAGAAAACAAAGTATTTTTGGAAACTATAATTAAATGTTGCTGGAGTTATGCCTTAGAGTGGGGACAATAGATGGGTTTCATAAAACACAAAGCCACAGGGGTTGGTAGGGATCATAATATAAATGAGAACACATGATCATTGAGTACTTGTAGGAAGTTGGTCTTACTTTGTCTGTTTTGTAAATGATGAGCTCAAGGTTAGGAAAAAAGGCATTATTTGCCTTGCTAAGGAGCTTGGTGTTGAACCTACAGGCATGACCAAGGTATAAGGTCAAAATGAGGACAGGCGAGTGCATGCTTCCTGTCTGGCAGGAAGGAAAGGAAGACTATCAATCCTGCCTTGAGGTTTTAGCCTATTTTCCTCCTAGGACATCAGAAGCAAGCTTACTGGTAGAAAAGTGGGTCATCAGAGTACAGAGAAGCCTCTGCAGTCTGTGACCACGGCTTTGTAGAACCAGAGTATTGCTCCACCTTAGTACATTCAGAGACATCTTCAGATGCTCACACTTCTGCTGGTGTTTGCTGAGCTGCAACAGGACTAAGAGGAGCAGGGGTACACGGAAGATGGTTTTCCCTCTTTCTGCTAGGATGTGTGTTTTTGGATGCTATTCTTAGTGAGTACTATATAGATCTATATAGATTAATAGCCAGACAGGCGAGTGGCATGATGGGCCTTGCCCCAGTTTATATCAGTATGGATGAGTTCTGACTGCTTGGGCATGGCTTAGTCTGAAAATTGCTTTCCGTCTTTTGGGTATGTATTAATTCTCTAAGGCTTTGGAAAATGCCCTACATTCCAGGGAGAAAATAATGAGCAGACGAAGTAAGTGATTATGGCACAGGCAGATTCTCCATTTCTAACTACTTATTCAGTAACAGACAGCAGTGTAGCTTGCTACCATGGCTACTTCTTACTGACAACAGAGTTCGGGAATTTAAAATACCAGGTCTCTGACTTTTGAACCGCTTTTTGTTTGTTTTGTTTTGTTTGTAATGTCCTGTCATTCTAGGATCTTAACCTGGAGACAGACTTTTTCTGGTGTTCTCAGCATAATATAAACAAAATTCAATGAATAACTTTGTGATACTAATCTTATGGGTACTCTTAGACATAAACTACATATGGACTTAAGAAAGTCCTATGGAGCCTCCATGTACTGGTGTTTATCCAAGGCATCGTGGACTTTTCAGTACAGTGACTGCTGACTGAAGGACTCTTGTTCGTTCATTTACTGATATTCTAAGTACTACAGATAATGTCATATCACACAGACTAGAGCTGGAACTGCTATTCAGAGGTTCATTTGCTTACTATGTACTGTCTCCAGTCTGAATGAGTAGTAATACTAGTAGATTGGCAAGAGTTAGCTGCACCTGTCCTTCTGTATCAGTCACAGTTGAAACATCATGAGTCAGAGGTTTGGTATGGAAAACAGCTCCCTCAGGGAGCCTCCTTCCCTGTTGAGTTTAGGAACACAGCAGTCTTCCTATTTATTTGGAGTGGTTTTTTCCCCCATTTCTGGTGTGTTAGTATGTGCTTTTGATCAGGAACTTACAGCATATATTGAAGATTGTCTCCTTTCATGTAGGATGGGCTAGAATGCCCCCATTTCAGAGACAGAGAGACTGATGACAGAGAGAACAGACAGTACATACTCTTAGGAATGGATATTGTATTTGTATTCCTCTGTCTTTTTTTCATACATGATTTGTATTCCTCTCTTTGATCTTTCAATTTAGTTTGAATATGTATCACAACATTTAGTATTTGCCAACTGCATCCCCTTGATCTTGAAGTTCTTCAATCAAAATATCTTATCCTACATTACTGCCAAAAACAGGTATGGGCCCTGGACAGATTCATTTCAAGGGGTTACTTTGGGGTGGTTGAGAAAATTGCGTTTCCTGTTAAATTTAATCCTCTTGAAGTATTAATTAATGGGTATATATGAATTGCCCTCCTCATAGAGGTTTTATATATCAATAGTTTTGAAAACTGAAAAATATTTTGGCTTGTTGAAATGAAGCTGCAGTGATGAAATTTCTGTGGTGGAAGGACCCGCTGCCAAAGGACCTAGGAGATAGCCATCTTGTCTGGGCAGCTCTATCTTAGTACAAATTCAGATGCAGTAACTGCAGCAGTTACTTAGCTTTCTAAACTGTAAAGTGCTATACAAAATTTGTAAACAATGGAACTTCGCATAGTTAGATCAACTTGTAGTTTAAAAAAAAGATATTTTGGGCTGGAGAGATAGCTCAGGGATTAAAGTCTTTGCCTTGAAAGCTGAAGAACTTGAGTTTGGAACCCAGATCCCACATAAAAATGCCAGACAGGTATGGGTGTGGCCTACAATTCTGGCACTAGAAGACAGAGACTGGGAAATCCCAGAGCAAGGCAATTAGGAGGTAAAGCAATCCAGGACAATGTCACCTTTGGGTCTCCACAGGCACATGCGTTCAAATGACCTTTTGTACAGATGTACACACACACACACACACACACAGAATAAATAAGTAAATAAATAGGTATTTTACATTCATATGTAATATAAATGTACATGCTCTTAGCAATGCTAAGAGACACTACAAATTTTGTTCTCTAGGAAACAGACAGAGTGAATTGACTTGATCAAGATTAAAGTGATTATGAGGCTAGGGAAGTGGCTCAGTCTGTAAAATGCTTACCATACAACCATGAGGATCCAAGTTTGGATCTCTACCAGGTAAATAAAACAGCTGGATGTGTGTAATCCCAGTGCCTGGAGACAGGTAGATCCCTAAAGTTTACTGGTCAGTCAGCCAAACTAAATTGGTGAACTCTAGGTTCAGTGAGAGACTTTGTCTCAAGGAAAGAAAAAAAAAGGCAGAAAGTGATCAAAAGACAACTGACAACTGATATCAACTTCTGGCCTCCACATACACGCATACATAGAGCACATACATGTGCAGGTGTGTACAAAGATACATGCATATTTCACATAAACATACAGAAAATATGATTAATGCTTTAAGAAAGGATAAAAACAGGCTTTTTCTGTAGATACAAATTGTTTTCCACTCCTAATGCCAAATTGTGACTGGGAGATTGTAGAATAGATCTTTGTTCTTTAGTTTGCTTCCATAAAATCTTAGTTGGTAGTTTACCAGAAACTCTTTACCAATGTTACCCAAGTGAGATAAGAAGGCTGATACCATACTTGGAGTGACTGGAGAGGAAGAGATTGGCAAATATATTTAGGGGATGTCTTATCAGTCTTTCAGTACTGCCCAAAAATACCACCATGGAATCAAGTATCCTTGCATGTATTTTAAAACACACCCCCCCCCTTCATCAGAGCCTGAAGCCATGAAACTTGGATTTCTGGAGTGGATTTGCTAACTATGTAAACATATAAACATTTACTTTCTCTGAGTTAGTATATTTGCATCTTTAAAATAATTGAGAAGGGGGGCTGGAGAGGTGGCTCAGGGGTTAAGCCTCCGCCTTGCAGGCGGAAGGTCCTGAGTTCGGATCCCAGATCCCACGTATAGACGCCAGGCAGAAGAGGGGGCGGCCTGCGCTTCTGGTCCTGGTAGGGCGGAGCCTGTGAATCCCGGGGCTGAAGGAGGTGGAGGCGTCCATGGTGGTTCACGAATTCGTCCGTGGTTCTACACACACACACACACACACACACACACACACACACACACACACGCGCGCGCGCGCGCGCACATACATACGCACATGCACACAGTTGAATAAATAATAATAATAATAAAAAAAATAAAAATAAAAAAAATAATTGAGAAGGGGCTGAAGAGATGGCTCAGGACTTAAGACTGTCTCATAAGCTGAAGGTTCTGAGTTCAGATCCCAGGTCCCACATAAAAACACCAGACAGAAATGGAGGTCTGCACTTCCAGACCTGGTGGGTGGAGCCTGGGAAATCCCAGAGTGAAGCAAGGAGATAGAAGCAATCCAGGATGATTTCTGAAGTCACCCTTGGTCCTCCACAGGGCCACATAGTGCTCTCTGATACACACACACACACACACACACACACACAAAATGAGAGAAAGACTTGGAAGATGGTGCAATTTAAAACACTTACTGAACAACTGTGAGGACATAATTCAGATTCCCAGAACCCACATAAATGCTAATTGGTTGTACTGGCCTATTTGTAATTCCAGCCTTCAAAGCCAGAGACGGGAAATTCTCAGAGCAAGCTAGCAAGCAAACTCTAGGTTTGAGAGACCCTACCTCAAGGAATAAGATGAAAGAGAAATTGAGGATGATTTCCCAGCATCAACATTGGGCCTACACACAAACACATAAGAACATACATACACATGCACATCACATACATTCGAAAATGAAGAAATAACATAACTGAAAATAGCTCTTCCATCTATATCATAGAGTTAGAATTCCATATACTGAGAAATTGAAACAAATCCTATCCTTGATTTCCTGCCCCCCATTTCCACCTGTTTGGCTATGGTTCTTTGTAAGTGGGCATGGCTAGATAGGTAGATGAACAAGCTCAGAATCTTCATCCTAATACAGCAAGACAGTTGGCAGCCCTGGGAAAATCCAGAAGAGCCCATTAAGATGATGAGCATCACAATGGGCATATTCATTGTCCTCTGCTAGGCTGACTTTTCCCTCCCAGTCTGAATCACTTAGCTTATCTTGGGTTTTTTTCAACAAAGATAAACATTTCTAACTAAACAAATTGTTCACTTCGAGAAGTTTGACTTTAAAGATGAAAACCTGAGTCTAAGGAACCCTACATTCAGTTTTACTACCCTGCTTTGCCAATATCCTTTACTCAATAACAACTGCATTAGTTTGAATTTATTAGTGTTAAAGTCTCATTGAATGTTAGAAACGGAAGGAACATTAGAAATCAGCTAGGCCAGGGGCCAGCGAGGTGACTCAGCAATTAAAGTGCCAGCGTGAAAATCTGGCCACTTGAGTTCAATCTTGGAGTCTACATGGTAAAAGAAATGACTTCTGAACATTATCCTTTGCACAGCATATATCATGGCACATGTTTTTGTATTCTCTCTCTCAAAATAAACATTTTAAAACATTTTTTAAAAGATTAACCAGCCCATGGAGAGGTGGCTCAGGGGTTAAGCCTCTGCCTTGCAGGCAGAAGGTCCTGAGTTTGGATCCTAGACCCCACATATAGACGCCAGGCGTTTCTGGTCCTGGTGGGCGGAGCCTGTGAGTCCTGGGGCAGAGTAAACAAGGAGGAGGTGGAGGCGTCCATGGTGGTTCCCGAATTCGCCCGTGGTTCTACACACACACACACACACACACACACACACACACACACACACACACACACACACGCGCGCGCGCGCGCACACACCATTGAATAAATAATTAAAATTTTTTAAAAAATTAACCAGCCCAAATTCTGCATTGTACCATTGAAGGAGAGAGAAAAGAAAGAGAAGTGTCAATTTTTGAGAGATGCTGCCTGTTATCATGCAGTGCCTTACTTCTTCCTGACTCATACCTACTTGCTGGACTCACCGCAGAGCCTGTGGCTTCCTTGTGGTTCCTGTTATTTGGGAGCAGACATTATTACCAGCCTAGAGCTACTGATTAGCCCTGCTATAGGAAACTGCTTACATGTTCCAAGCTTCCTCTAGAGAGACTTCAGTTATCCTCAGAGCTCCTGTCTTTCAAAAAGATCAGGTGATAAACAGGATAGGTCTCCATTTCATGTTTATATCCTCAGATTGTTATTTAGTATGATGGATTTGAGCAGCATCCTTCTGAACACTATTATACTCACACTTAAACCCAAAGATAAATACAATTAAGTTTATAAAATCTTTAAAGAAGCAAAGAGAGCTAAGAAGGAAAGACACTGTCTTTTCTGCTTTAACTCTTTTTTTTAATATGCCATAAAAGAGTGTCTGCCCCTCATGACACTCCACATCTGAAGTCCATGAGTTCCGTTCTTTCTGTCCTCTAACAAACTCTACTTTAATCCCCTACACATGTTCTGGATTCAGTCTTCGATTCTGAACACAAGAATCCGGAAACACTTTCACTGGACTCCCAAGAAGGTGGGAGCTTGTCATTTTTTTCCCCTGCGATCCGGTCACACTGCGAGGTCCTGACTGACCTGGAACTGACCCCTCAGAGCTGGCTGGCCTCCAGCATACGGTGACCCTCCTGTGTCTTCTTCCCAAGTGCCGGGACAAGAGGGAAAGACTATGCTGGGCACCTTGTCATAGTCACCACAGTAATTGCTACTACCACTTAGTAAATGTTACTTCTATCCACCAAAAGCACTTCTTCCAAGACCCGCTTAAGACTCTTTTTAAAAAAATTTTTATTTATATATGTGTGTCTCTCTTTGTGTGTTTCTTTGTGTATCAGAGGGCACTGTGCGCACCTATGGAGGTACAAAAGTTGTTGTGGGATTGATCTCCTGGCTGTCCCTTCAGTTGTAGGGTTCTTATGTTCAGAGTTGAAGACTGAAACAAGAACACGTGTAGAGAATTAAGGTAGAGTTTATTAGAGGAGAAAGAACGGAACTCAAGGACTCCAGACGTGGAGTGCCATGAGGGGCTAGGGTGCCCTGGAGAACTCATGGACCCCAGGCATGGAATCCATGAGAAGCAGGCAAGGAACAGACTCATGGCACTCAGTGCCACGAGGGGCTAGAGCGCCAAAGATGGCTGCCCGGGTCAGACATATTTGTACACCTAGACAAGTCTGGGAAACTGGCTTTTTCTCATTGGTTAGCTCCCATTGGGGGCCCAACCCAGTTGCTCCTGGGCCGTGTGGGCTAAAGATCAAGTTTTTTTGTTAGATGCGGAGACCTCATCTCCATAATCCTTTCATAGGGAAGCTGGCCATTTTATCTCTGGGAGGACTGGAGTCAGTTCTCAGCAGGGGAGTTCCTTCAGGGAGATTTCAGCAGTGGGGGAATGACCTTCAGGAATTTCAAAGACCTTTAGAGACCCAACCAGCATAGCTGCTCTAATCCTGCCTTAGTAAAATATTTCCTTTGGAAATAATTCTCATGCTTGAAGCTCAGTCTGGTTTAAGAACACATATATGAGGCTGGGCCTGGTGGCACAAGCCTGTAATCCCAGTCATGAAGGGCAGGAAGATCAAAACTCAAGGCCTGTCTGGGCTACAGAGAAAGTTCAAGACCAATCTGGGCAACTTAACGAGCCACTATCTCAAATAATAAAATAATAATAATATGGGGGCTGGAGTGGTGGCTCAGGGGTTAAGCCTCTGCCTTGCAGGCGGAAGGTCCTGAGTTCAGATCCTAGACCCCACGTATAGATGCTGGGCGGAAGCGGGTGTGGCCTGCGTTTCTGGTACTGGTAGGGTGGAAACTGGATCCCGGGGCAGAGTAAACAAGGAAGAAATGGAGTGGTCCATAGTGGTTCCTGAATTTGTCCATAGTTCTACACACACACATACATACACACACAGGCGCACATATGCATACATGCACAATTTAATAAATAATTTTTAAAAATTTTAAAAATATTAAAAAAAATAATATGCCAGAAAGGACCAGTCTGGAAGAACTCCATGGTTCCTCCATGACTGAGTAGAAGCAACTGGAGTTAGGGCTGCCCAGTACCATTGCCCTAAATCTCAGCTGAGGTCACTAAGCAACTTGAGAAATGGATGGAGTCCAGCGAATAATTCCTGCCCTTTTCAGAAGCAGCTATTTCCTGCTGTTGCCATTTACCTAAAGCCTGTCTTTATCTCTGTATCTTCCAGCATTTCGGTCCTGGATTACCCATGCTGTACCATCCAGGATTTGCCGGAGCTTACTACAGAGAGTCTGGTAAGCAGATGGGGATCTGTGGCCTTTGAAATTGCCTGACGGCAGCGGCTGGCATTTGCTTCTTCATTTCTTCTCCAGGAGTCTCAGATCAATGAAGGCATATTGGCAAGGGCACAGCGGCAGTAGAGGTTTAAAGCTGCTGACCCAGCTGAAAAAGATTTGGAAAAGCTGAGCTTAGCATCTTATAAAGAAGAGAAAAAAAGCCAGTGAAAAATACTGAGAAGGTGTTTAGAAGATAATAGACTGAAACTCAGTGTGACATCCATGCTAAATGGCAGGAGAATCTCTTCTGATACAGCACAAAAAATTACCTATTTTTACACAGTGCTGCAGGCAGTGCTTCTCATTTTTACGTTGGTTATACAATCCAGGTGTGTGTACTTCAGAAAATTCTTTGTTCCTTTGAGGCAAAAGTCAGTATAGACCCTGAGGATAGCCCAGGATGATCCTCATCCAGAAACAGCTGTAGGCAAAGCAGAAAAGTTACTCTGAACTATTCTGAATTCCTAACTAACCGAAAACTTGTTGAAGACAAGATGTCTACCTCATCCTGTGTTGCCACAGTCCTTCAGACACCACTTTCATCCTGTTGCATTGCAATAATGTGTCTGTAACTTCAGTTTAATTCTAAACTCTTTGATGGAAGAAATAATATCTTTATTTTTAAGTAACTTTAATAAATTTGTTCTTTAATGTTTCATGCATGTGTACAGTGCATTCTGAGTACTGTAATCTCCTCTCTACTCTCCCTCCCATTCCTATTGCTGGCACTCTTCTTATCTTTTTGTTTTGTTTTGTTTTGGTTTGGTTCGGTTTGGTTCGGTTCGGTTTTGAGACCCACTGGGCTTAACCACTGTTGCCTGTATGGCCATAACTTTGGAACCATCCACTGGATCTTGTTGGCCTCACCAATAGGTACACAGCTGAAGACAGTGACTGTTCCTCCTTCAGAATTCATCAGAAATCAATAACTCAGCAGGAAGGACTAGAGCCCAGTGAGTCCCTCCCCAATCCATGATTGACAGTTTACAAGCCCAATGTTATTGATGGCAGCCATGCCCAGGCAACAACAATTTACAGTCCTTCTCCCTGTCTTCAAGCTCTTAAATTCTTTCTGCCCCTTTTTTCGATATTCTGAGTCTTAGAGAGGGTCCTATTCAGGGCTGAACACTCAGTAATCACGTATTCTCAAGTACCTTAAGCAGCCACGCATCCCTGCATTAACCATCATTCATTATAAAGAAAAACGTCTCTGTTTAAGGCGGGAATAGCATTCGTTTGTTTGAGCCAGGTTGTCAGGGGGTGGGGGGAGATGGCAAAAGTGCTAATATCATAGGCTAACACTGTATCTGATAAATGATGGTATCCACTACAACCCTTTGTCCCCCAACTTTAATACCTGCAAAATGCCAAGTCAGGAAAGTACATTACCCAAAAGTAGAAAGATTTCTTTAAAAAAAATTTCATTTATGAGAGAGAGATACATGCACCATGTGGGCTTCCAGGAATCAAACTCGGTTGCTGGCTTTGAAAGCAGGTGCCTTAGCCCTGGACTATTTTGCCAGTCCACATAACAGAAAGATATCTCACATGGTAGTTTTTATAAATCCATAGAAGTCTTTCTGGGGTGGGATGAAGGTGAGGATAAGAATCATTTGATCTAACCCCCTGCATTTCAAAGATGAGAAACCAGAGTGTAGTGGATGAAGTGACTTGTCACAGTCTGTTCCTCAAAACTGAGAGACCCCAAATTAGACATGAGTCAAAAGACCTATATCCTGTAACGCCAAAGCTAGCACACTTTTTGCTACTGCCACAGGTTCCCTGCTTATTTAGACGTGGTCTCAGCAGTCAGAGAAGCTAGAAGCTTTTTACTTGTACATAGAGGTGATAAACAATCTAATGAGTATTTATTAACATGATGATACTGAATCTCCAATTCTGTGAGATTAATATTACTATTTTATAGATGGAGAAGTTAAATAACTGCCAGCACCTTACCACTGAAAGTAGCAAAGTCAGTACAGAGACCTGTATCCCTGAGATTCAAATTGGAAGAATGAACATATTTTACCCATAACCAGTGATATATTTTGCCACTAAAATCTGCTATTTTAGTAAATTTAGTAGAATATTTAAAAAGATAAATTCAGCTTCTGTAGTCTGAATCTATTCCTTAGTATGATGTGTATTTAGTTCCCATTCTAACCCCATTTTTCACGTATAAAAATTAATGGGACCTGAACTTGCATGTCACTTCTTATTTACCTTTTGGGATATAAATTATTTATATGGTTCTGCCTTCTGTTAAGACTTTGTTATTATCAAGAACAGGCAAAAGAACCTCTTTAAGGAGCTCTGAGGTGTTTTAGTGCTTTCTGTGAAACAATAGTGGCACCTGGTGGTTTTGTTTAGTAACCACAGACCTTTTCTTTTCCCCTTAAAATGTAAGTGCTTCTTAAGGACTTCAGAAACCAGCAGGTTTCCTCACAAAGGCCCTCAGTATAGTGTGTGTTTACCTAACCTGATAACTTCTGTAACCAGAAAAAGGCTTGTGTTGATAAGAGTAAGAGTTATCTCTTTTTTTCTGAAAAAAAATACTGCCATTAATAGTATTTACTTTTTTATAACATTTCAACCTTTTATTCGTGGTTATAAAATTAATAATAGGGCTGGAGAGATAACTCAGGGGTTAAGACTGCCTCGCAAACAGAAGGTCCTGAGTTCAGACCCCAAGTCCTATGCAAAAATGTCAGGTAGAAATGACAGCAGCCTGTACTTCTGACCTTGGTGGGGAGAGTCTGGGAAATCCCATAGCAAAGCAAAAAATAATAATAATAAATAAGTTACAAGCAATCCAGAATGATTCCTGAAGTTACCGTTGGTCCTCCACAGGGACACACAGTGCCCTCTGATACACACACACACACACACACACACACACACACACACACACGCACACACACACTAAATAAACAAGCAAACAAACAAATAAATAAAAATAAAAGCTAAAAAAATTAATAGTATGCTTGCAGAAAAATTGAGGAAACAGAAAAGAATGAGAAGAGAGAACTTCATACTACCTACATATAAGCATCCTGTGTATTTTGCTATTCGTGTATGTAGAATCACTTATATAGAAACACACAATTTAGCACTCGTTTAGGCAGCACATATACTAAAATTGGAACAATACAGAAAAGATCAGCATGGCCCCTGTACAAGGATGACATAAAACACATAATTTAATACACCAAAGATTATATAATCATGTGTCTTCCACTTAACACAGTAAAATTTACATGTTCACAATGTGATTTTATTAGGGAAAAAGACCAATGCTATGCTCTAGTTTTTAAACTTGCCAATTTGCCAAAACCTTTTATAAGCGCTCCGTCTTATTTTCCTGTGCAGGAAATGGTCCCACACACTGTGGCCTGGCTTCAACATCAGTTAGATATCTTCCACAGGCTTGCTCAGGGGCTCCCTTAGCTAAATAACTCCTCGTAGATGTGCCCAGAGGTCAGTTCTGAGTGTCAATTTAGCAGCTAAAAACTGTCACATGTGCTTTATAATGTAATGTTGTTATAGCATGCATTTGGAAATATATGTACAATTATATTAGGTAATGTGCCATAAAAATATTTAGAAACCAGTACATTAGAGAGCAGTGAAATGAGGAAAAGGTCAATGTCCAACTCTTTGCATGCCTGTTAATTATTTTTGTAATAGTTATTTATTTGGGGAAGGAAGAGGTGTGCACATGCATGGCTAACAGGTGAAAGTCAGAGGACAACATTTGGAAGTCACTTTGCTGCTTCTACCGTGTTGGCTTCCAGAGAGCAAGCTCCGGGCAGGTTGCCAGTTTGTGAGCAGGCACCTTAATCTGCTGAACTACCTTGCCAACCCCTGTAGACCTACTCTAAAGAGAAACTGTACAGATTATATCTTATCTTCCTCTCCTTTCTTCTTGTTGTTTGTTTAGTAAGACAGAGTATCACCGTGTAAAGCAGGCCTACCTAGAACTTGTTACGTAGCCTAGGCTGGCCTCACATTCAGGATCTGCCTCCTCATCCCAGGTACTGGAATTGTAGTAGAACACTAGGCATGTGCCACTACAGCTAGCTCTCTCTTTTTTTTTTTTTTTTAACTTTTCTGTTTTAAATACTTATTTATGGGCTGGAGAGATGGCTCAGGGGTTAAGACTCTGTCTTGCAAGCAGAAGGTCCTGAGTTTGGATCCTAGGTCCCATGTAAAAACACCAGGCGGAAATGACGGAAGCCTGCACTTCCAGGCCTGGTTGGTGGAACTTGGGAAATTTCATAACAAAGCAAGGAGGTAGAAGCAATCCAGGATGATTCCCAAAGTCATCCTTGGTCCTCCACAAGGACACACACACACACACACACACACACACACAAAATAAAAAGAAAATAAATAAATACTTTATTTATGGGAGAATATAAAGGAAGGAAGGAGAGAAACAGAGAGAAAGAGAGAATGCCATGGCACACACGTTAAGGTCAGAGAGCAACTTTCAGATGTCAGTTCTCTCCCTCCACCATGTGGGCTTCTGGGGATCTAACTCAGGTTGTCAGGTTCGTGACAGGTACCTTACCCACTGGGCCATCTCTCCAGCCCCCTCCTCTCTTCTCCTGAAGTAATTTGTATAAAGAAAATATGGAAAATCCTATGTAAGTCTGTTGTCAAGCTGCAAAGCTAACTCAAAGATTCAAACGTTTATCTTCTCACACATACTCCTAAATGTGATTTAATTACAGCAGCATGACATACAAAGTAGGGCATATACATTGGTTACTTGTCTTGTTGCTGCAATAAAATACCTGACAAGCATCTTAAAGAATGAAGGATTTATTCTGTCTTAGAGTTCTGAGGTACACGCCTACACAGCAGGGAAGTCATGGCGGCAGGAACCCGAGTTCACACTGCATCCAGCCAAGAAGCAGAGGGAGAGGAATGCTAGTGCTCAGCTCACTTTCTCATTTGTATTCAGGTTAGGACCCAGCCTGGAGAATGGTGCTGCCACATTCAAGGTGATGAGTCTTCCCACCTCAGTTAACCTAAGCTAAATAATTCCTCACAGGTGTGCCCAAAGACTTGTCTCTAAGGTGTTTCTAAATTCCGTCAAGCTGATAGCCTATATTAACCACCCTAACAGATTTTGAACAGTGTGGGTGTTTAGGCTTTCCATGTGTAGATTAAAAATGGAGGAACAAGGGGAAAGTAATATTTATGAAATTAAGGTCATATGTTGTCCAGCAACACCTTCAATGACAAGGAAACAGGTAGAGAAGCAATGGCCAAAGCCTTTTAAAGGGCTAGAGAGAGTCAGCAGTGGCCATGTGCAAAGAAATGCTTGGCATTTCTCTTTTGATCTAGGCATTAAACATTCTAAGTTAATTTTTTTATTATTTATTCAATTGTGCATACATGGTGTGCTCTTGTGTGTATGTGTATGTATGAGTATGTGTGTAGAACCACAGACGAACTCGGGAACCACCATGGACACCCCCACCTCCTTGTTTACTCTGCCCCAGGATTCATAGGCTCCGCCCTACCAGGACCAGAAACACAGGCTGCCCCCGCTTCCGCCCGGCATCTATATGTGGGATCTAGGATCCGAACTCAGGACCTTCTTCCTGCAAGGCAGAGGCTTAACCCCTGAGCCACCTCTCCAGCCCCTCTAAGTTAATTTTTAAAAGGGTAGAACATGGGAAAATTGTTCAAACTTCAGCTTGATTTCTGTTGAGAAAGTCATAATATGTGTGTATCACTTAAATTTATATCCTAAATCCGCTCATCAATACTTAACTAAATTAGTTTTTATAACTTCCTCATACAGGTATATCCAGACATCCCAGAAAAGTTCTGTTAGTTTTAGTTTAGATTTTCTTTTTAGAATATAGTCATTGTATTCAAGATCTGTAGCATCCCTTTCAGTTATTTATTATTCAACCAATGATTTGTGATCTTTTAAATAGGTCTTTGTTATCCAGATATGGTGGTATATACTTATAATCCTAGCACTCAGGAGGTAGAGAGAGGTGGGAGAATTGCCAGCCTAGGTCACATAGTGAGTTCCAGGCCAACCCCAGTCTACACCATGAGACCCTGTACCAAAAAAACTAGATAAACAAATGAAGTGTTTGTACTGATATGAATCATCACTATTTTAAACCAGTATTATCTTTAGCATTGTTGTTTCTGTAGCACATACATAATGTGAATATACCACAATTTTTAAAATATTTACTTATTTGAGTGAAAAAGAGGGAGGGAGGAAGGAAATAGAGAGGATGAGAGAAGGCACTAACGTGTAGAGAGGTCAAATGAAAACTTTTGACAGTTCAATTGTCTACTTGCACCATGAAGGCTTTGGAGATGGAACCTGGGGTCTGTGTGCAGGTGACCCACTGAACCATTTCACCAGCACCCACATTTATACACATTTTCCTTGAAGTCTTCCATGAATAAACCCTTTTAAGTGTTTATCAATATTTCTGTTGGTCACTATTTCTATAATAGGCTCTTAGGATTAGACTCTGGGATGATAGTTCAAATTCACATGCCCAGGTTCCTTCTCCAAGTCACATGTGGTGTGCTAAAATACCCTAGATAATCTTGGAACTTTCTTCCTTATCCATTCGTTCCACTTGAGCACCATTTTCTCTTTTTTGATGTCTGCCTGTAAACCTAGTAACAACTTGTCAGAAATAATAATGTGGAAAAGAAAAATGTAAAATATGGCTTCATTTTCAGTAATGTGAGCCATAATAAAGGAAACATTGCAGAGGTTCATTCACCCAAAATGGCTTTTCAGACTGGGGAGATGGCTCAAGAGGTAAAGCACTTGTCATACAACACTGAGGATCTGAGTTCAGTTCCCCAGAACCCACATAAAAGACAAGTGCAGGGGCTGGAGAGATGGCTCAGGGGTTAAGTCTCTGCCTCACAAGCAGAAGGACCCAAGTTCAGATTTCAGATCCCACATAAAAACACCAGGTGGAAATGGTGGTGGCTGCACTTCTGGCCCTGGTGAGCAGAGCCTGGGAAATCCCAGAACAAAGCAAAAAGGAGATAGAAGTATTCCAGGATGATTCCCAAAGTCACCATTGGGTCTCCACAGGTACACACAATGCCTTCTAATACAAATACATGCATGTGTGCATGCATACATACATACATACATATATACATAGAAATGAATGAGAAATGCCTAGTTAAAATGAGCCATCTGCTATTTTTTCTTTGCATGCTGGAGAATTAATATATTGTTTGGTACAGGAGGGAAAGGGTTGATTTAAAAACTTACAGTCATAATGTCAAATCTGCCCAACATAGTTTAAAATCAAACAGAATAAGACCAAACTCCTAACAATTACAGACATCACATGTTAAGTATAAAGTATATAGAATAAAATTATATCATGTCTTTTCTGCTTCTAAGTGATAAGCCGCACAAGAAAGCTTGTTTAGATTAGGTCCTTGTTCATATATCGCCTAACAAATACTTACTCTAAGTAAATAATCTTCCAGGATTGGCAATTCAGTGCTTGTTTGGATTGCTTTTGTTCTGTTTTGAACTGGGAATCAGACCCACAGCCTTGACCATGCTAGGCAAGCACTCCATTACTCAGTAGACATCCAGCCCAGCTAAATAGGGTTTTTTTTTTTATTCAATTGTGCGTGTGTGTGTGTGTGTGTGTGTGTGTGTGTGTGTGTGTATGTGTGTAGAACTATGGGCGAATTCGGGAACCACCATGGACTGCCTCCACCTCCTCCTTGTTTACTCTGCCCCGGGATTCACAGGCTCCACCCTACCAGGACCAGAAATGCAGGCCGCCTCGCTTCTGCCGGGCGTCTATACGTGGGGTCTAGGATCGGAACTTGGGACCTTCCGCCTGCAAGGCAGAGGCTTAACCCCTGAGCCACCTCTCCAGCCCCCCTAAATAGGTGAAGAGTTATATACTCTGAAAAGAGAACTCAGCGTGTAAAGGACAGGAGGGTAAAGAGGCAGCATTTTGACTGGAATGCCTTATCTAACCTGACCAACTTGGACATGAGTCTTCTGTGGGAATGAAGACCCTGTGTTGAGCTAATGATGCTTGTTCCTTATTTCAGGAAGCTGGAGACAACAGCCAGTTCTGCTGGAGGAACCTCTTCTCCTGTATCAACCTCCTGAGGCTGCTTAATAAGCTGACCAAATGGAAGCATTCCAGGACCATGGTGAGTGGGGCTTCAGTCACAGAGGCATCCATCCAGCTGAATTTCTTAAATCATTAGTATTTGTACATTCATTGCCTGTTTTGAAAGGCCTGCAAACAGATGCTGAATGCTGCATCCTAATTCAAGCACATCCTGATTCTTGGCTATTAATCCGTGTGTGTATGTGTGTGTATCAGAGGGCACTGACATATAAAGGACCAAGGGTGACTTCAGGAATCATCCTGGATTACTTCTACCTCCTTTGTGCTTTGCTCTGGGATTTACTTCCTTTGTGCTTTGCTCTGGGATTTCGCAGACTCCTCCCACCAGGGCCAGAAGTGTCGGCCACCTTTTTCTCTTGGCATTTTTTTCTGCTTTTGAGGCAGAGTCTCAACCCCTGAGCCAACTCTCCAGCCCTCCGGCTGTTACTCTAAGTAAGATGGATACTCACCTATCTGTTTCTTTTCAGGAAACTAAATATGGACCTGCCCTTGGGGTAGCTGTGACAGAGGAAAGTTAGCCACATTAGGATTTCGGTCACATATCCCAAATAATCTAAGTCTAACATTCATTGGTAGCATTGTTTACAATAATGAAATATTGTCAACCTAAATGCCCACTAACACAGAACCAGCTGCTTAAATAAACGATAGCCTGTCCTTACGTAGAATATTAGGTAACCATTAAAAAGAATGAGGTATTTCTGTACTGGTAGGGAATAATTTCAAGATGTTATTAAATAAAAAGTGGGATGTAGAACAATATGACAGTATATATAGTTGGTGTTTATTAATATGAAAATATAAAAATAATATATTTGTAGATAGAATTATCTCTAAAGATATAAGAAACTAGTAACTTCAAGTATCTATGGAAGACAAATCTCTTTTGCATTTTATAAATACTATAAACTTAGAATAAATTAGTTCTTCTGTATTCTTAGTATTGGTAGATAGTCCAGGTTGGGCTAGTTTTGAATTCACAATCCTTCTGCCTCAGCATATCTGGCTTAATTATTCTGTATTCTTGTTTCTTTGGTTTTGAGACAGGGTCTCATGTAACCCAGGCTGGCCTCAAATGTACTATATAGCTCATCCATGTTCTTGAAGACTAAATTTAAGTATTAGAGTTTGGATCTCAGCTTTTCTTTTTCTGTGCATGCGTGCACACACGTGTGTGTGTGTGTGTGAGAGAGAGAGAGAGAGAGAGAGAGAGTTTGCATGTAGTTGGGTGTATGGTGTTTATGTGTGCAAGAGGGCACTTAAGTGTGAAGACCCAATGGTTACATCAGGAATCATCCTGTGTTGCTCTTCCAAGTTACTGCTTTGCTCTGAGGTTTCCTGGGTTCCACCTTTCAGAACCAGATTTACGGGCTGCTGCCATTTCTGCCCTGCATTTTTTTTTTTTTACATGGGATCTTGGAATCTGAACTCAGGTTCTCTTGCTTCTGAGGCAAAGGCTTTAACCACTGAGCCATTTCCCTATCCCAACCTCAGGCTTTTGAAAAGCTCCCCAAGGGTTATCTATATAGTCTAAGTTGAAATTCCAAGAAACTTTATATATTGCTGGGCCTTTTGTCACCCTATCCTCCATTTACTGGCAGATGCTGGTGGTGTTTAAATCAGCTCCAATCTTAAAGCGGGCCCTCAAAGTCAAACAAGCCATGCTACAACTTTACGTCTTAAAGCTGCTAAAGATACAGACCAAGTACCTCGGGCGCCAGTGGAGAAAAAGCAATATGAAGACCATGTCAGCCATTTACCAGAAAGTACGTCACCGCATGAATGATGACTGGGCATATGGGAATGGTGAGTATTTTGAGAACCTGTTATGTCCAAGAATTCCCAGGATTTATTTTAAACAAAACTAAAAAGACACTCTCTGTATTATTTCAGCGTATATCATTACATATTTTGTTTTGCTTTTAAAATATTATTTGAGAGAGAAATTGAAAAGGAAAGAAAAAAATTGGGAGGGGAAAAAGAAAGGGAAGAAGGGGAGAAAGAGAGAACAGATATATATGTGCCACCAGAGGACAACTATGACTTTCCACATGGGGTCTAGGGATCAAACTCAAGTCTCCAGGTTTGTATGCAGGCACGCTTACCTGCAGAACCATTTCGTTGGCCCTTTTTTTTTTTTAATTTTACTATTATTTCTGATATAAGGTCTCACATGACTTAGGCTGGTTTCAAACTTGTTATGTAGTTGAGGATGACCCTGGACTCTTTCCCCTCCTTCCTCTACTTCCTGAGTGCTGGGTTTACAGGAATGAGCCACTGTGCCTGGCTCTGTTACGTTTTTAAATGAGAAAATATGTTACTTGACTGAGAACATGGCTCGGAAGATAAAGTGCTTGTTGCATAAACATGGTCGCCTAAATTCAGCTGGAGGGACAAAGACAGGCAGATCCTGGGTGCTTCTTGGCTCAACCATCCTAGCCAAAACAAACTCCAGAGTCAACAGAGACTTTGATTCAAAAACTAAGGTGGACAGCGTTGGAGGAAGTAACTCAGTGTACACTTCTGGCTTCCACATTTGCATGCGTGATCGAGTGTACCTGTGTACACAGTGCACATACACATACGCTCTCCGTGCACACATCCAGCACACATTATTATTCTATGTCAGATGCAGATGCACCAAACACTAAACATATGCCCCAAGTTCTAACCTTGTCATAAGCTTTAAAACCTCCCTTTTTGTGTATTTGTGTTTGTGTTACACACACATAGACACACAGATCAGTTAATTTTTTATTGAGCCAGTGGGAGGTAGCTGCAGGAGGATCCAGAGTTCAAGGTCATCTTCAGCACATACTAAGTTCAAGGCCAGCCTAGGCTACATGAGATTCCTTCTCAGTCAAGCTGAGAGAAAGAGAGAAAGAAAAAGAGAGAGAGGGGCTGGAGAGGTGGCTCAGGGGTTAAGCCTCCGCCTTGTAGGCGGAAGGTCCTGAGTTCGGATCCCAGATCCCACGTATAGACGCCAGGCGGAAGCGGGGGCGGCCTGCGCTTCTGGTCCTGGTAGGGCGGAGCCTGTGAATCCCGGAGCAGAAGGAGGTGGAGGCGTCCATGGTGGTTCAACGGAGCCTGTGAATCCCGGAGCAGAAGGAAGTGGAGGCGTCCATGGTGGTTCGCGAATTCGTCCGTGGTTCTACACATACACAGACACACGCGCGCGCACATGCACACAGTTGAATAAATAATAATAAAAAAAATTTTTAAAAAAGTTTAAAAAAAAAAAAAAAAGAAAAAGAGAGAGAAAGAAAAGAAGGGAGAGAAAGAAAATTACATTTTAATATTTCAAAAAGCTGAATATTAAATATATTAAATATTTTCGCACAAGAAATTTGAGAAAAATGTACTTTCCTTCAGTTGAACATAACAATATATACAGGTATCAAAATAATATATAGACACAATTTTTTTAATTTTTTTATTATTATTTATTCAACTGTGGGCATGTGCGTTGTGTATGTGCGCGCGCGCGCGTGTGTGTGTGCGTGTGTGCGTGTGTGCGTGTGTGTGTGTGTGTGTGTGTGTGTGCAGAACCACAGATGAATTCGGGAACCACCATGGACGCCACCACCTCCTCCTTGCTTACTCTGCCCCCGGATTCACAGGCTCCGCCCTACCAGGACCAGAAGCGCAGGCCACCCCCGCTTCGGCCTGGCGTCTATACGTGGGATCTGGGATCCGAACTCAGGCCCTTCCGCCTGCAAGGCGGAGGCTTAACCCCTGAGCCACCTCTCCAGCCCTAGACACAAATTTTTTAAACATTTAATTAAAAAAAATTTTTTTACATGTGTGTCTGTATCCGTGTGACTGAGCGGGCATTGCGTGTGCCTGTGGAGATCCAAGGGTAACTTCAGGAATCGCCTGGATTGTTCAACCTCCTCTTTGCTTTTCTCTGGAGTCTCTGGGGCTTCACCCTCCAGGGCTGGAAGTGTAGGCTGACCACCATTTCTGCCTGACGTTTTTATGTGAGATCCTGGATCCGAGCTCAGGGCCTTCTGTTTATGAGGCAGAAGCTTAGCTGCTGACCATCTCTCTAGCCCCAATACAGACACGAGTTTTGTTTATTTTTCAAAGTGTCTCACTGTGTAGCCCAAGCTAACCTTGAACTCATAACCCTTCTACCTCAGCCTCTTAAGTGCTAAAATTATAGGCATAAGCCACCATTCCTGACTGATAGAAGTCAATTTGAAAACAAAAAATAAAAATAAATTGAAAGGTAAGTACTCTTTTTCAAAACATGCCTTTAATGTTGGAAAGATTTTTAGATTAAAATAGTTCCATTATCACAAGCAATTGAAAAAGCAAACATTTTAATATATAATTTATATCATATTGTAGGGCTAGGAAGATAATGAGTAAAGTACTGTATATACAAGCATGATGACCTGAGTTTGGCTCTCTACTACTCATGAAAAGTTGGGCACGGTGGCACATTTGTAACCCCATCACAAGGGGTGAAAAAAATCAAATTTTCAGAGCTCATTGGCCAACCAGCCTAGACAAAATCAATCAGCTACAAGTTCCGTGAGAGACTCTGTCTCAAAAAATAAGATGGAGGACTGGAAAGATAGCTCAAGGGTTAAGACTGAAGATCCTGAGTTCAGATCCCAGATCCCACATTAAAACACCAGGTAGAAACAGCAGTGACCTGGGCAGAGCGTGGGAAATCCAGACCAAAGCAAAAAGGAGGTAGAAGCAATCCAGGATGATTCCTGAAGTCATTCTTGGTTCTCCACACAGTGCCCTCTGATAAATACATATATACAAACACACAAAAAAAGAAAAAAGATGGGAAGAGATTGAGAAAAAACACCTGACTTCAACCTCTGGCCTGTCAACCAACCATAAATACACCCAAACATACCCACCTGCATACATTGCACATACATGCACATACACACAAAAAAGATACCTTATTTCTCTATTTCCATGTTAGTAGATATTAAGGTTTGGTCAGTTCAATTTCATTCATTTTGGTTATAGTACATCTTTTTTTAAAAAATTTTCCTAGTTTTACAAGCATTTTGAGTACTTATCACTGCTTCTCTCCTTCTCCCCTTCTTACATCCTCCTCCCTTCCATTCATCCATTCATCCCACTCCCCTACCCTCCTGCCTGTCCGCTTCTATGGACCCCAGGGTTCCCTCTGGCTTGTCTACTCTTGTGGGGGTTCAGACCTCTGTGGCATACTAAGTTGCCCTCCTCAGGATACCCCACTGATAGAGGCATTCCCCTTCACTCACCCAGCACTGAACTCCAGAGTTTCCACTGCAAATTCTTACCTCTTTAGAGACCCTCACTAGTCTTCGGGAGCATGTTGGTATGTCAGTATTTATGCAGGTCTGGTAAGGACAAGTCTCACTGCAGTGATTGAATTCCTGGATGCAGCAGCCCTTCCTTGAAGGAGTGTCTTGTCCAACAGTGGACCTTCCCATCTTTAGGCTCTTACCTAAAATCTTACGCACCCGTCTTCCTCAGGGTTCACTGAGCCTTTAGGATGAGTAGAGATTAGGTTGGCCTGATTCTGGATGAGCATTACCAGGTACTCTGCATTCTGACTAGTCCTTGTCCATTTCACTGTTCTTCCACTGCCCTATAGTACATCTTAAGCAATGTTGGGAACTTATATCAAGAGGCATAATATCTAGTGGAACTGCAAGAACTAATAGTTAATCAGCTTGAAAGAAGTTTGCTTTGGACAGGTTTTTTTTTTTCATTGTATTGTATTTGTTGTAGTTAATTTAGCCATAATTTTCCATAATTGTACTTAAAAACCCTGGTCAAAGCGATGAAGGATTTGAGTCTTTGGTGTGCGTGTGTGTATGTGTGTCAGCATTGTTTGTGTATGTGCAGGTGCACCTGCACATGTATACCTGTGTAGGCCGGAGACAATCTCAAATATCGTCCTCAGGAACATCATCTGTCTTCTTTGTGGTGACGTCTCTCATTGTCCTGAAGTTCACCAGTTAGGCTAGATTGACTGGCTAGCAGGTCCCAGGGATTTTTCTCTTTTTACATCACCAGCCCTGGGATTACAAATATGTACCAGCACACCCACATTTTTTACATGAATTCTGGGAACCAAACTCAGATCCTCATTCTTACAAAGCACACTTTCCAGAGCTATCCCTATCCATAACTTGTTTTTGCTAGTTTTCCTAGTTTTACCTTGTTAACCTGCTTGAACTTTAGAAGACGCTGGGGCTAGAGAGGTGGCTCCATAGATAAAGTGCTTGCTGTACAAGCAGGAAGACCTGAGGTCAGGTCCCTAACATGCATGTAGAAGTCAAATATGAAAGAATGCAACCGAAACCCTAGTAATACCTATAAGGCCAGGGGTTCACTGGCCAGCCAACCTAATGAAAATGGTTTGTTTCGAAAGGCAAAAGAGAGAAAGTGATAGCAGAAGATACCCAAAGGAGACCTTAGGTCTTCCACACACATAAGCACAGACAAATGCAACCACCACCACACACACACACACACACACACACACACACACACAGAAGCAACATACATACAAAAGATGCTATAGTAAAGAGTTCAAATAATAAGGGAAATATATGATTGGCATGTAAGAAGTCAAGATAATCTACTCAAAGACATAAAGTATAGTTAGCTATTTAAATTCTTGTAAATTTTTTCTCCCCAAGCTGGGAAGACAGCTTGGTACATAAGCGTGAGGACTAGAGTTGCAATCACTAGAACCCACACAAAAGCTGGTCAGGCTTGATAGCTGCATCTTATTCCAGCACTTGGGAGGCAGAAACAATATCCTTAAGGCAAAAATGGCTAGCTAGACTAGCCAGCAAGCTATAGGTTCAATTGGGAGACCCTCAATAAATACAAAGTGGAGAGCAATCAAAGAAGACACCTGATGTGAATTTCTAGCTTCCACGCACATGTACACACATGTGCACATTACACACTCACGCAAATACTCATGTAGTCAAATACATACTACCACACATACACATGCAAAAAAATAAAGACATTTATAACTTTTATTATATAAATTGTATATCTGTCGCTACCATTATGATAAACCATTGAAAGTAAGACATAACATCTCTAGCCCTGAAATACCTAATTGAATAGAATAGAAGCAAGGCAGGTATCGTTTTGTGTTTCTGCCTTCATCTCATAATCTTTTTTTTTTTTTTTGTCTCTTGTGTGTCGGGAGTGCTCATGGGGGAAACATGGAGGGAATACATGTGCCTGTAGAAGCCCGAAGATAACATTAGTGTCTTTTTCAATTGATTACCACTTTTATTATTAAGTCAGAGTCTCTTAATTGAATCCAGAAATTGCCAATCAGCTATGCTAGCTGCCCCAGGAACTCCCTGTCTTTGCCTTCGGAGTGCTGAGATTACAGATGGCTGCCACTCCAATTCAGCTTTTACATGGGTTCTGGGACTCCAAACTCCAGTCCTCACTTTATAATCTTGCTGACACACAGATTTGTTATGTTCTACGGAAGATTCCAAGAGATTGGAGAAAGTGTTTATAATTGTTACATTCCTTGGTTTGGTTTTGGATGATTTTTTTTCTTCCTGGGAATTGAACCCAGTTTCTCACCTGCTAAATGCTTTACTATAATTCAGTTGGATTCTCCAGCCTAGTTGATTCATACTGATTCTTCAGGTTCTATCCTCTCATTCCTTGAAAAGAGATGATTATATTCAAATAGGAAAGCCCAATTAAAGGATTTCCCTTGCCAGTTTGTAAGACATAATCAACTAGAAGGACAGGGCCAGTAAGATAACTCAGCAGGTAGGTTTCATCCCCAGAAGTCCACATAGTAGAAAGAGAGAACTCACTTCTGAAAGTTATCCATGTCATGTGTGTGTTTTCTCTCGCTCTTAAATAAGTAAATAAAATATTTTTAAAAGCTAAAAAGACACACAGACACACGCGCACATGCGCACAGACATAGGCACACACGCACAATTGAATAAATTTATAAAAAAAGCTAAAAAGAAACAATCAAAAAGAAAACGTTCCCCTCCCCCTTCTTTTCTTGGAGGTAGCTACATTGTATTCCTAGACTATACTTTCAAAGATAATTCTGCATGTATACAAATGTGGACATATGTGTATTTTTAAAAACCTAATAGCTTACTATATGTTTACTTTATACATTGTTTTTTTTATAAAAGAGAAAGCAAGAGAGAATTCTGAAGTCCCATAGACCATGCTCTGTAGAAGTGATGTCTCCGTCGTATATATCTTTTTCTTCCTCTCTTCTTAACATAGACATTGATGCCAGGCCGTGGGACTTCCAAGCAGAAGAATGCACCTTGAGGGCCAACATCGAAGCTTTTAACAGTCGCCGCTATGATAAACCCCAGGACTCCGAATTTTCACCTGTGGATAACTGCTTACAGAGTGTGCTTGGGCAGAGGTTGGATCTGCCTGAAGATTTCCACTATTCCTATGAGCTCTGGCTAGAGAGAGAGGTGTTTTCACAGCCCATCTGTTGGGAGGAGCTGCTCCAGAATCACTGACTGAGCTCTTGTCAACAAGGCATCTGATCCATGGAGGTTGGCTCCAATAAATGGTGCTTGACCTACCCTTCCCTTTCAGCCTTTGTATGGGCTCTAGGACTGCTTGGTAAGGGGAATCTAGTCCAGTCTGAGTCATCCAGCACAATTCAGGGCTGTTCTAGATGCTTGTAAGCCTGAAGATGTTGCGAGGATGGATCCTGAGTTACTTGTCCTAAACTCAGTTTGATGGCCAGCTGACCTTGGATATCTCTTTGTGGATTAGTTCTAGACAAGCTCTTTGCTTTAATCTTGCCTAAAACCAGATTAGCTTTTGCTAGCCAGTAGTAAAAGGAAATTTGTTTTGGTAAGTGACCCATGACATTCATCTCAGAGGGAAACAGAAAACAGGTCTTAAAAGAATTCCTAGAACTTAGTAGAAGTTTGGGCAAACCAACTTTAAGACTGTATTTCACATTTAAAATTTTGACTTCTCTCTCTAAAATCATTAGCTCTGAAGCACATGCACTATCAGGGGTTGATGATTTACTGTTGCTAAAACACTGCATGTTACAGAAAAGTGTGTTGTGTAGTTATTTTCCATAAGAGATCTATGCTCAATGTAAAAATTATTTTTCTGTGCATTACCTCTAGGGTACCAAGTGCTTTGCCATTTGGAAAGAACCATAACTAATATGAAATAGTCAGGCCTTCTCTAAGGATGTTTTATGGTTTTCTTATATTCCTCGAGTTTTAAAATGGCTGAGTAACTGCAGAAAATTACCTTCTCATCCAATTCATTTGTGTATTACAGGGTATTGTTCATTTGAGGCAGAGCCTGACTCTGTAGCCCTGGCTGGTCCAGACATCACTGTGTAGGCCAGGCTAGCCTTGAACTTGTGCTCCACCTGCCTTTGCCTTCTGAGTGCTGGATTAGAGTCATGGACCACCACATCTGGCCAATTCAATTTTAAATAGAGGATAATTACTGGAGGCTTTATATACTGTAATGATATGTCTATTTGTGTATGCTATGATGATATGTCTACTTATGTTGATAATTTTTTAATTGGAAGGAATAGCAAAAACATCAATAACTTATCATTTTTCTCCTCCCATGTTAATGATTTTCCTTTTTCACTGATAGTTTTAAAAATGTCATGTGGAAATTTAACAATCCTGTTTCTACTTGAAAGTGTTACACATTTCACTGAAAAATAAGAGTAGGTTATATCAACCTCTTTCTACATCTTTTACAGTAGAAACATGTACTTCCAAAAAATAAGGTTTTTAGAAAAGTTGTGATTTAATCAGTATCTTTATTCTTCTTCTGTTCCCAATTATGCATTTATACCTTTAAGCTTTTACACTTTAAATGTCACCCTTCCCTTATATAGATACTACTAAGTATTTTATAATAGTCCCAGGACACTTTATACCTACAGTCTTGTTCAGATTAGCTTATTTGCTCCCCTTTTGTCAACCACATGTAGATTGTGAGAAAGAACAACACATTATCCAAAGTAACTATATCAAAATCTAACAAATACTTCTTTGGGCTTTAGGGTAGCAGAATTTCTGAATATAGGGGGAAAAAGTCACAAAGAATATAAGTATATAATGATAGAAATGTCTTCAAATAAATCATAAATTTTATCTAAGTAGAACAACTGTCCTCATTGTAATTAAATAATTTATTGAGCATATCTTCAGTGCATTTTGTTAATCTAGAGTCAGGCTACTGTGATTTCAATGAGATTAGAATTATGATAAGATAATTTTCAAGGAAAGAGCAATCATCAATCTATTTAATGGAATAATTTGATTTCTATTGGATAGCTAGTGCAGTTAGGAATACTTGGATCTGTAGGAATCACACCAACCACCCCTCCGGGCTTTACCACACTTCCTCAATAACCCCTGGGCCACTCCTTAGCAACACCCAAGACTATAGGGATTGTGGTTCCACCTGTTCTCTTTACCTCATTTCCTTAGTAACCCCTGGACACTCCTTGTGGCTCCAGCCACCACTCTCTCTTTTTCCTGCCCTCCCGCCATGCAGTCACACCACGGTGACTCTGCGCTCCCGCCATGTGCGGATGGTGACTCTCCCTGTTCTCTCTGACCTTAAGCTGTCTCCTCTGCTCTAATGCTTTCCCTCCTTAAGGCTACGGCTTCCTTCTTGTCTCCCTGGGGCTGCATCCAAGAGTTTCTTCCCTTTTCTCTCAATAAAATCCCTGTTTTAACCTATCAGTGTGTTCTGGTTTCATTTTTCGCCTCCAGAACACAAGGACTCTCCCCCCAAAGAAACCCCATTTCATATTTTAAACTCATATAATATTCAATTGTATCAAAGACAAATTACCTTTTTATAAACATGTTACCACCTCCTGAAAACCAAAAGTATGCTAAGCTTTAGCATTCCACACTTTATTATGTGTAATGTTTAGGATTAACTGTGAGTGCGGATGGAGAAACTAGTCTTGCAAGGATAAATGGTGTTTCCAAACATTTTTCTAAGAAGTGGCTCAGGTTAACCTTTACATCCCATGTGCTAAGGTAACTAGGTTGATTCTCCAAATTTAAGAACCCTTATATACAGCTGAGAATGACTTTGAACTTCTGATCCCCTTCTCTCTCTCTCCCAAGTGCTGGGATTGCAGGTGTGCTTGAAATCAAACCCACTTCATGCATGCTGAGACATCTCCAGCCCAAAAAAGCTGGCTTGTTTGTTTTTCACCTCCTTCTGTCTGTGCTTCCCCTGCCTGAAATACGAAGCTGGAACAGAGAGAAGAGAGTATCAGTAAATGTCCATCCTGGGAAGGACAAATGAAAGCCATACGTTAATCACTAGTTCATGGTGCCTTTGATACCACTGTGTACATCTTTCCTCTGGATAAGAAAGGTCTTTAGAGCTGGAGAGATGGCTAAGGGGTTAAGACTTTGCCTCACAAGCAGAAGGTCCTGAGTGTATCAAGTCCCACCTAAAACACAAGGCAGAAATGGCAGTGGCCTGCACTTCCAGCCATGGTGGCTATGCATAGCCTGGAAAAGCCAGAGCAAAGCAAAAGGTAGAAGCAATCCAGGATGATTCCTGAAGTCACCCTTGGCACTTCACAGGGACACATTGTGCCCTCTGATACACATACATACTAAATAAATAATAAATAATTTTTAAAAAGAAAAGGTCTTTAGACTACTTTATAGAAGTAGCTTCCAAGTTTTCTGGTGTTAGAAGAGGCTTCTTTGCACTCAGGAAGCTAAGTCAGAAAGACTGACTGAGAGGGCAGTCTGGGTTATGTGATAAGCTCTTTGACTCAAAAAAAACAGGGGCTAGAAGAACCTTCTTTTTCTATCTTTGAGCACATTTGAAAAGGGGTTAGAGACTTTTACTGGTCTTGGTTCCTGAACAACTTTCTTAGTGTGCTTGCTAGCTAAGAACTGTTGAGACCCAAGAGTCATTTTATAATGACTATAAATTTGTAATTTAAAAATCTAATTCCAGCTTTCTCATTTGCTAGTAGCTACACAATGGTTCAGATGGCTCTTTTGATTATAGGCACTGTGAGTTGTTCAGGCTCCTGTAGAGTCATTTGCCCAGTCTTTCAGCCTTTGTCCAGTGCAGGAATTTTGCGGAATCTTGTGAATGCCACACCCTCAGTTTGGCCTTTACCCTGGGGCAATGTGTTAAATAACTTTATGGCTCTAAACCTTTTTATAGTTTCTTAGGTAAAACAGCTTTCTTAGATAAAAACAGCTGCAACTTTCAACCTTCTTACTGACATTTCATTTTTTCCCCTCTATCCTTCCTTGCTTAGAACTAGGCCAGTTTTGAGCCTAGTTGAGTTGCTTATAATGTTTTAACAAATGAAGCTAATACTGATCAACTCATGCTGCCAACATTCTGTTTTCAATTTCTCTACCCATTCCAGGTGTGGTGGTCAACATCTGTAATCCCAGGACTCAGGAAATACAGAGGGAAGAGTGAATTACTGGAAATTCAAGGCCAGTCTGAGCTACTAGCACTTTTCAAATCAGTCAAGGAGTACATAGTCAGACGCTGCTTCAAAAAGCCCAAACAGGCTGGAGAGATGACTCAGGGGTTAAGACTCCGCCTCACAAGCAGAAGGTCCTGAATTCATATCCCAAGTCCCCTGTAAAAACACCAGGTGGAAACTGTAGCCATCAATTTCTGATTTCCCTAGTGGGCAGAGGCTGGGAAATCCCAGAGCCAAGCAAAAAGGAAGTAGAAGCAATCTAAGATGAAGCCTGAAGTCAACCCTTGGTCCTCCACAAGGACACACAGTACCCTCCAATACACACACGCACACACACACACACACACACACACACACATACACAAGCAAAATAAGTAAAGTTAGAAAACATACACAGACACACACAATAAATGAAGTTTTTTTTTTTTTAATAAAAAAAAGCTCAAAGTTTAAAAAAAAAAAAAAACCTCATTTTAAGTGCATTAACAGGCCTGGTGGGGTAGGTTTATAATCCCAGCAATTTAGAAGGCTAAGACAGGAGGATCAAAAGTTCAAGGTCTGTCACTATACAGGGAGTTCAAAGCCAAACTAGGCAACTTAGTGAGACTGTTTCTAAATAAAAATGACCAAAGGGGGGAGGGACAAAAGACAGGATAGATCTCAAAGGCAGTGTAGTTTCCTAGTATGTGTGAAGCAGGTCCAATCCTCAATACTGAAACAAAAAATAGTTTTTTTCCACCTTCAAGTTATTGTAAACAACAATTTTGCCAAATGCCATTTATAACAGGTCGCCAATTTTCCAGCATCCCTTTAAACCCACTTATTTCCAGGCTTTGTTATGATGATAGTCCACTATTATTTATGTATTTTTAAATAAATACATTTGTGTGTGTGTGTATCAGATGCCACTGTGTCCCTGTGGTGGGCCAAGGGCGACTTCCGGAATCATCCTGGATTGTTTCTTCCTCCTTGCTTCACTCTGAGATTTCCCACGCTCTGCCTACCAGGGCTGGAAGTGCAGACTGCTGCCCTTTCTACCTGGCGTTTTTATGTGGGATCTGGGATCCGAACTTAGGAACTTCTGGTTACGACAGAATCTTAACTCCCGAGCTATCTCTCAAACCCTATTACACATTTTAGAAATGTGTGTGTTCTGTGTTGTAGTGGGATCCATTCAGTTCTCACACACAAATAGATCAAAGTAGTTTGAAATATATTTTTCCCCCAGTAACTCTGGATAATCAGACTCTCAAGGTCATGAAATTGTGTTGCTGGGAGGTATTTAGGCTGTTCACTCCTTTAGCAATCAGCCAGATTCACATTTCAAAAAGCAGCACGTTTAAATCTTCACTTTGTAGGCAATACCAAAGTCTTTCTCAGGAACCACAAGAGTACAAAAGTCACCCATCTCTGCTCAAACACCTTCAGTGACAGTGACTTCCTTACTAAATAAGTCAGTGCCATCTGTCCCCTTGCCTCCAAATGGAAACATTACTTGGAACATTTGGGAACTTTTTGTTCAAATGTTGAGTAGAACTGGCAGCACAGAGTCTCCACTTGAAAATATTTGTGCCATAAGATCTTTTACCCAGAAAGGCAGTACAACATAATGGCAGAGACACTGGGTCCAAGATCCAACTTGGTGAACTGTCACCCTGCCTTGCCCCCACTAGCTGTCTGATGTGTAGCCATTTATTTACAGTCACTATGCCTTGGCTTGCTCCGCTATAAAACAGGGATAATACTACTTGTTATAATATGGACCTTGGATGTTTCCCCAGAGGATATGTGCTGAAGGCTTGCCCCCGAGGAAATCAGATCACCAGGGACAGGCCCTTTAAGAAGACACTAAGGGGGGGAGGGAGGGAACTGGTAAAAAAATTTTAAAGTGTATAATTACATTTTTAATAAAAAAATTAAAATGCTGCTTGTATTGTTAGAAAATGAAAAAATAAATTATTTTCAGTAAAAAAAAAAAAGAAGACACTAAGATGCCCACGCTTTCCTCTCTTCTATCTTTGCTTCCCAGCCACCATGAAGTGAACTACTTCCTCTCACATGTTGCCTTGCCACCGATCTAAAGAGGCGGGTCCAAGCAACTGTGGATGGAAACTTCTGAAACCATTTTCCTCCTCTGAAGTTAATTACTCCAGGTATCTCTCCTACAGCCAACAGAAAACACTGCTACTTAGCTTCTTTGCTTGCAAGGGAGAGTTGTGTCAATGTTGGAATCTCTGCTGAAAATGACTGACAGCAATTTGTGACCATTAATTATTTTTCTACTTCACTCCCTTCCCTTCTCAAAGAATCCCCCAAGAAGAATAACAAATGGCATTTCAGTTCTCTGGATCAGGAGTCAGCAAATTACAGTTCACTCAGCTCTAACCTACCACTAATTTTATGCAACCCAGAAGCTAAGAATAGTTTTTAAGTTTTTGTTTTTTAAATCTTTTTTCTTTTTCATATTTTTATCTATTAGCTCCACATTACCTGTGTGGAGGTTGGAGGACAACTTAAGAGACTAGGTTCTGGTTGGGGATTTAGCTCAGTGGTAGAGCGCGTGCCTGGCAAGCACGAGGCCCTGGGTTCGGTCCCCAGCACCGGGGGAAAAAAAAAAAATGTGAAAAAAAAAAAAAGAGAGACTAGGTTCCCTTCTTCCAGCAATCAACCTCAGATGTCAGGCCTGGCAGCAAGCATCTGTACTCAGCCATCTCGCTGGTCCTTATTTTTGTCTTTCTGAGAGAGGGTCTTATATACCCAGATTGGCCTCAAACTTGCTATATGGTCAGAGATAATTTTGAGTGTGTGTGCGTGTGTGTGTGCGCTCACATGCACACATAGAAGCCATAAGTGGACTTCATGTGTTTTCCTCATTTGCTGTCCATCTTATTTTTTAAAGATAGAATCTCTCACCAAACCTGGAGCTCACTGATTGGGCTAGACTGGTGGTCCCAGAAATCTCCCTGTCTCTACCTTCCCATCACTGGAACTACAGGCAAACTCTGCCTACACCCAGCTCTTACACAGGTGCTAGCGGTCCAAACTGTGGTCTTCATGCCTGTACAGCAGTGACTTTACCAACTGAGCCAGATCCCTAGCCCTGTTATCCGCCTCTTCCTTCCAGGAGCTGGGATTATAGATAGGACCTTCTACTCTGAGCTTATGAAGTGTGGGGATTGACCCCAGAGCTTCATGCATGCTAGACAAGTATTCTATCAATTGAGATAAATCCTGAGTCTGGTCTTTCTGTTTTTAAGTGATAGGGTAAAAATATACAACAACAACAACAACAACACAACAACAAGTATTTTCTAACACTTAAAAATTCTATGAGATTTGGACTGGAGAAATAATCAGGAATTAAGATCTGCCTTGCAAAGTCCTGAATTCAGATCCCACATAAAAACGCCAGGTGGAGGGCTGGAGAGGTGGCTCAGGGGTTAAGCCTCTGCCTTGCAGGCAAAAGGTCCTGAGTTCAGATCCCAGATCCCACGTATAGACGCCAGGCGGAAGCGGGGACGGCCTGCGCTTCTGGTCCTGGTAGGGCGGAGCCTGTGAATCCTGGGGCAGAAGGAGGTGGAGGCGTCCATGGTGGTTCCCGAAACGCCAGGTGGAAATGACAGCAGCATATACTTCCAGCCTTGCAAGGTGGAAGTCACAGAGCCAAGCAAAAAAAAAAAAAAAAAAAAAAAAAAGGAGAAGCAATCCAAGATGATTCCCAAAGTTACCTTTGAGGGGTCTCCTAGGCACATAGTGTTCTCTGACACACAGATACACAACATGCAAACACATGAGTGCAAAAATAAAAAAAATTTAAAATTCTATAGAACTTAAATTTCAGTTTGCTAGAGCTCGGCCACCTTGTTCATTTCAGTGTTAATCTGGAGCTGCATTTATGCTATGTCAGCCAAGTTTATAGTTACAAAGACTCAAGGCCCTCGGATTCTAAAACATCAACTTTGTTCCTTTACAGCGCACTTGCTCCTGATAGCTGTTCTCTGAGGTCCGCCCCAGCTGGTCTCACTGCATTCGAGGTTCTCACTGCTAGAACCCTAGAGGCTGACCACAAAGTTTCCTACAGAGAACTTTTTTTTTCCCCAGCATCTTCTTAGAAGCTAGGGCTATAATGGATGTGAATGATGAGAAGTGAATGCTGTACTATATTGTTGCACTTAAATAGGAAAGAATGAAGAAAAGGCTGGAGTTGAGAAGATGGATCTGGCTAAAGCACTTGCTGCACAAGCAAAGGATCCCTAGATTCCCACATAAAAAGTAGGAAGGACAGATATGGTGGACTCAAGCCAGAAGATAGAGTCTGGGAATCCCTAGAGAAAGCTGACTAGCCAAACTAGAAATAAAGGTGTGCTCTGGGTTTAATTAGAAATCTAGGCTCAGAGCAGTAAGTTGGCAGAGCAATAGAGACTGACTCCCAATTTCATCCTTGGGTCTCCACAAGCATGCATCTACATGTGCACACCCAGACACATACACATAGCACATAGACAAAAATGGAAAGAAAAAAATCTTTTAAAAAAAGAAAGGAAGGACAGGAGGAGGTGTCATCAGAGTAGAAAGGAGGAAATAGGAATTCTCAAGTACAACTTCTAAGAAAGACAGTGATAGAATACTCTAAATTTAGATAATCTAAGAATGCATGTCTCAATTCTGGTAATTTTTTAACAGCAGTACAGTTAGCTTTGCTATTTATAAAGAAGACATAAGGATGTGTATTCATAAATAGAACTATTCTGAAGTGAGGTTGAATAGTTATCTAAATTTAACATCTTCCAGTTTACACAGTAGGACTTGTTCAGTTCTTGTGGGCGGGGAGCAGATCTATCTTAAGTCCTAAACATTAAGTGATTTTTTTTTTGAGACAGGGTTTTACTATGTAGTCCAGGTTGCCCTGAAACTCTGCAGCCTCACTCAGTCTCCTGGGGATGGGATTACAGGCCACCACAATAGAGTCTAAGTGACTCTTTCTTTTGGGGGACCTCCTGAGTGCTAGACAAGCTTTCTACCAGTAAGTCCACCTCATGCCCTTAGTGACTCTTAAGTAGTCGGGCATTTAAGAAAGATGCACAATACAGGGCCAGTGGCTTGTCTTTTGAGTAGTAACCTTTGGTGTGTGTTATACTAAAATCTTCCTTTCACTTACACACCTTAGCACTTATCTCACCTCCTACAGGTCAATGATAAAGCTTTCTCCAGTGCAAAGGCTGAACAGCCACACAGCCAATGAAGAATATTCCAGGTCAGTGAGATAATGCAGTGGGTTAAGGTGCCTGCTTGCAAACCTGGTGATCTATTCAATCCCCTGAAACCCACGTGATGAAAGAAAAGAAATGACTTCCTAAAACAATCCTTTGTCCTCTACTCATGTGTCATAGCATGCATGTGTTTCTCTCCACGTCTCTCTAAAATAAATACTTTTAGAAAAGAATATTCCCGCCACTGAAGTTGTTTCAGTTGTATCATTTTATGCTGTCAGTACCCTGACAAACTGGCAAAGCATGCTTTATTTTATTTTATTTTATTTTTTACATTTCAGGCAAGTGGGCTGGAGAGAGGGCTCAAGGGTTAAGACTGCCTCACAAGCAGAAGGTCCTAAGTTTGGATCTTAGGTCCCATGCAAAAATGGCAGCAGCCTGCACTTCCAACCTGGAAAATTGAGCCTGGGAAATCCCACAGCAAAGCAAAAAGGAGGTAAAAGCAATCCAGGATGATTCCCAAAGTCACTCTTGGGCCTCCACGGGGACATACAATTCACACACACACACACACACACAAGCACACATGCAAAAAAATTAAGTTTCAGGCAAGCAAAATTTATTAAAAGAGAAATAAAGAAAGGAGGAAGTAGCGTAGAAGAACTGCTTACAGGTATTGAGCCTGGTCTACATAGTGAGTTCAGGACAGTAATAGCAAGACCCTGTTTGAGGAGGAGGAAATTTAAAAAAAGGAAAAGATGAGTGTAATATGTCAGTTAAGTTATTGAAGGCACTGCCCTTTGCTTGGATTACAGTGATTCTCACAATAGTGAGTTGTTGGGCTGGGGATGCAGTTCAGCCACAGAGCATTTGTTTAGCGTGTATAAGCCCTTGGGTTCAGCCTCCAAAACCATAAGAAAGAAAGAAAGAAAAAAGAAAAGAAAAAGATGGCAAATTCTTGTTTAGATGGGTGTGGGGGTACATTCCTGTTATCCCAACACTCAGGAAGCAAAAATAAATAATTTTTAAAAGGAAATGGGGCTGGAGAGACAGCTCAGGGTTTAAAACTGCGCCTCACAAGCAGAAAAACCTGAGTTCAGATCCTGGATCCCACACAAAAACGCCACGTGGGAATGGCAGCGGCCTGCACTTCCAGCTCCGGAAGGCAGATCCTGGGAAATTCCAGAGTGAAGCAAAATGGAGGTAGAAGCAATCTAGAATGATTCTCTAGGTCACTTGGGCCTCCACAGGCACATACAATAATATCTGATACACAGACACACACACAGACACACACACACACAGACACACAATAATAATAATATTTCTTAAAGGACAAAAAAAAGAGTAAGGTGTTATAAGAGAGCAAGCCCTGACCCTTGAATCTCTTTCTGGTTCTCTCTCTGTCTCTCATTCCTGCCCTAACATACCTAATCTTAGGGGCTATCTAATCTTCAGCCTCCATACTGTGCACTAAGCAAACTCGTTGCATGTGTGTACGCATGTGTATGTTTGTGTATGTACAGGTAGCCAAAGCCAGGCCCGAGTGCCATTCTCTGAGACATGAGCCCCCTCCTCCGTGAGGGTCTCTCACTGGATGGGAGCTCGCCAGTTAAGCGAGCTGGCTGACTGCTGGGATCACAGGGATCCCTCTGCCTCTCTAGCACTGGATTCCAAGCATATGCTACCGTGCTTGGCATTTTTGCATAAGTGCTAGGTATTGAATGCAGATCTTCATGCTTACAAGGCAAGCACTTTACCAAATGAGCTCTCTGCAGCCCCTAAATAAACTTGTTTATAAAGTATCCAGCCTTGAGTAACTTACCATAGAAACAGAAGAGGGACCACGGCAGGAAGGTGGCACCTAGTAACTCGGGCATAGGGGTCAAGAAGCAGGAAGTTAGTGGACTTGTAGAATAAAGAAGACTACTTCCTGTTGGATCATAAAAATCATTTCTCTTCTGTTATAACTGCTGAGGCATACAATCATGAGCCTCAGAGAGGTTGCTCATTGTGGGGGAGACAAATGAATACTATATCTAGCCATGTACAGATAAATGCAATACCAAGCTCTAGACCAAGTCTAATGGGCACCAAGTGTTGCCCTCAGGGATGGTGCATTTGCACAGCACTGACTTTGAAAGGCTTGTGATCAGAAGGGAAGAAGGGAAAGACAAAGGAGACCACGTACACGGCAGCTGAGAGGCGTGAGCAAGCCAGGTCAGCAAGAAGAAAGCTAGAAAGCAGATGAAGGCAAGGCACGGGGAAAAAAAATAGCAAAGAGCTATAAACTCTGTGTAGGAAGTAACCATTGGCTGTTTCTGGAACGGAGCAAGGTGTGATTACATGTGCGCTTCAGAATACCAGCAAGCAACGTCGAAGCCTAGAGGGCAGCCACCTGGGCTAGTGGCAGTGCAGGCCTAACCTGAGGTGTTCTGGGAAGAGGGGGCTGGAGAGAGGCAGGTAGCAGTCACACAGGCTTGGCAAGGTGCCAGAACGCCCACCACGTGATTTGAGGTGGGTGGCTGGGAGCAATTAGCACCATCCAGAGACCAAAGAAAGTCAGAAGGTGGAGGCTGACGAGATAACTCAGCCAGTTAAGCACGTGTTTGTGGACCTGGTGACCTGAGTTCAGTTTCCAATTACCAGAGGTCCATTTGCTAAATGGAGAGAATTGACATCCAAAAAAAGTTATTATAGTGCATGGGTGGAAGTTCTAACACTCACCCATGCACTATAATAAAATCAAATCTCTGAAAAAAACTTACTAATTTATTTATCTGTACGTGCACGTGTGTGTGTGTGTGTGTGTGTGTGTGTGTGTAAGAGAGAGAGAGAGAGAGAGAGAGAGAGAGGGCACTGTGTGTCCCTGTGAAGGACCAAGGGTGCCTCCAGAATCATCCTGGATTGTTTCTATCTCTTTGCTTGTCTCTGGGATTTTCCAGGCTCTGACCACTGGGGACCGGAAGTGCAGGCCGCCATTGTTTCAGCCTGGCATTTTTACGTGGAACCTAGGACTTGAACTGAGGACCTTTAACTCCTGAGCCATTTCTCCAGCTCCTGAAATAAATAAAACTTTAAAAAAAAAAAAAAAAAAGGAAGGTAGTTAGGATAGGTTAAGAGGCTCTCGTGTGTGCTGGAAGAAGTATTTCAGATACAGTAGGCTGAGTTTCTTAAGAGCTGAAGATTTAAGAACAACTCATCCAGACGTCATTAACCGACCTCAATTAAAGTGTGTAGCTCCATGAATTCTGATAAATGGGTGGGGCCAGAATCATGGCCATGACCTCAGTGGTCAATATAGGATATTATTTTTCAGAAGGATCTTATGCTTGAGTCAAATGCTGAGTTCATAGTATGGAAATTTCCCTGTAATACTTACCTTTGAATCTGTTTACACGCAAAGTCCAATGGAACAATTAGCATGTTGGGGAGGGGTTTAGAACCTTAATAATTATAGCTTTTCTCTTGTGTCATGTCTCATTGCCCTGAATATGTAACAGCCTTACTTCACTGCCCCTCATCTCAGGGGAGGGCATGATCTCACCCCAGCGTGCTCCGGGCGAGTCTGGTACTAAGCACATCCTGGCACACAGATCGCAAGCCCATGAGAATCGCCCATGTTTCCTGGGAAGATGCCTAGGAGTGAGGGTCCCTGTGTTTGAGGAAACAGCATTAAATAGCAAACTAAAACACTGTGGCATCTCCAGACCAGGAAACAAAATAACAAAAAGCTTAAGCCAGGTGTCACATGTCTGTAATCCCAAAAGGATCATGAGTTTGAGGCTAGCCTGGGCTATATAGTGACATTCTCATAAGGAATATCTTCGTGACAGGAGATATGGCCAAGTCACCTTATGCCCCTGTTAACATGCCTACCCTCCATGATGGGCAGTATTCCTTCAAATCATGAGCCCACATAAATCCTTCCAAAAGAGAAAGGAAAAAAAAAAAAAAAAGAAAAAGAAAAAGTAAAATAGCACCCACAGAAAAGGTAAGTTATATAGTGGTACCCTTTAGTGGTGACATCTTTTCCTCTATTTCCATTCCAAACTGACCTATGCAAAAGGACAGTTTTCGGAAGTCTTTTCCCTCCTTTCACCTTGTGGACCTCTTAGGATCGAACTTAGGTTGCCAATGTGTGAGCAGGCATCCTTACCCATTGAGCTGTCTTACTGGCCCAAGCTGTGCAAATATCAAGCCAGCCTTACACCTATGCAAGTGCTGCCACCCTTAAAATAAAGAGGGACTGAAGGAGTTAAGCCTCTGCCTCAAAAGCTGGAGGACCTGAATTTGGATCCCAGCTCCCACATAAAAACTCCAGGCAGAAACAGTGACCTGCACTTATGGCCCTGGAAGGGGAGCCTGGAAACCCCCAGAGCAATCCAGGATGGTTCCCAAACTCATTCTTGGACCGCTACAGGCACACACACTCAGTGCCCTCTGATAAATACACACACACACACACACACACACACACACACACACTGCACGCACGCACAAAATAAAAATAAAAAGACTATCTCCTTCACTAAATTTTTGTGACCTTTCATGGAAACGCACACATACACGCCACACACACCTTGGCACTAACGTCCAATCACAGAGTTGAGGACTTAGGGCTCAGGGATACAGGGTTGTAACAGATTTTGGAGTGATCTTCAGGCAGTTTTAGAGCAGCCATGCTGGGAGGTTTTTGAAGGTCTTCAAAGGTTATTCCTCACTGGCGGGATCACCCTGGGGGAACACTATTAATCCAGAGGGATTGACACTAATATTCCATACAGATAAAGTCATTGCTTGGATTCCTCAAAAAAAAACAACTGACTATGAGGTTTGTCACAAGATCAACTGGGTTGGGCCCCAATGTGAACAGACCAATGAGATGAGAGGACCAAATGCTCCAATCAGATTTGCAGAAACTGGAGCTAGGTAATGAGGAAAAGCCACTTTTCCTGGGGCTACCTAATCATATAATACCCCTGACCTGCCAACCATTTTGGGCTCCTTCCCCCTCATGGGACTCCAAGTCTGGAATCTGTGAACTCCTTTTGGACTTTTTCTCATCCCTTATAGATTCCATGTCTGGATTCTGTGAGTTCTTCTCAGCTCTCTTGCCCCTTGAGGAATCCATGTCTGTGAGTTCTATTCTTTCTGTCCTCTAATAAACTCTGCCTTAATCTTCTCTATGCATATTCTGGTTTCAGTCAACTCCCAAACACAAAAAACTGGACACATAAAGACCCCAGACCCACTGGGAAAGTACTCAAGGATTCCAGACATGGAATTCATGAGGAGCAAGGGAGCCAAAGATGGATGCCATGGTCAGGGGTATTTATGGGGTTAGGCAAACCTAGGAAAGGTGGCTTTTCCTCCATGGTTAGCTCTAGTTTCTGCAAACCTGATTGGAGCTTTTGATCCTCTATCTGTCACTGGTCTTTTCATACTGGGACCCAGCCTAGTTGATCTTGTGGCCAACCAACCTCATGGCGGAGCTGTTTCTTAGGTTATATATAATGGAAAGCTCATCTCCATATCCTTTTATGAACAGAGGATTAGGGGAAGCTATCCATCTTATCTCTAAAGGATTAGAGCCAGTTTCCTCTAGATTAGTAGGGTATGTTCCTTCATGATAATTCCAGCAGTGGATGGATGACCTTCCACGACTTTCAAAGACCTTCCCAACAAACTGCCTAAGTATGGGTCAACTTTGGAGTTGTGAAGACCCAAAGAAGTGTAAACCAAGTAGGTGGATCATCTGCCACCTCTGAACTAAGCACCAGTCCCTAGAGGAGAAAGCTCAAGTAGAATTTAATATACCCAGGATATATGGACTTATGAAAAACTGCCAGACAAAAAGTGGTTGGAACTTAAGTCTCATGAAAACTAGGGGAAAAAAAAAATGAGAGCTCGGAACATAAATACTTCCTTTGGAAACCAGTTCATCAAACTAAAGAAAAGCCAACGAAATTTATTTTTTGTCTGAAGATCCTCTCAAAATTCCACCCCTGTGTCTTGGTTAATCTTCTCCTGCCTGGGCCAGCAAAGTGCTGCCCCTGATTTTGGCAGAGTTGACTGTACCTTGTCTAAACCTCAGCTTTGACTTGTCCACTGCAGAGAAGCCTCCCTTCCCAAATCACCAATCTACAAGGAACAGCCAGAGAGAGGGTCGAGGGCTGCAGAGGGCTGAACGCCTGCCTAGCCTCCTCCAGCAGGACAAAACAAATAAAAAAAATGCAATAATGTAACCCGCTGCAAAGCACCTCACTTTTAATTGCTGCCATGGTTGCCGTTTCACAACCTTCCACTTTGTCCCCTATTTCTGTTAGTTTCAGCTGCCAACTTTACACTTGAGAGCTGAGCCTCTAGAAATTACTTTGTTTGTATGCATATGTATCTGAGTGTATTAGAGGACACTGTGTGTTCCTGTGGAGGCCCAAGAGTCACTTCTTAGGAGTCATCCTGGATTACTTTTACCACCTTTTTGTTTCACTCTGGAATTTCACAGGCTCCACCTTCCAGAAGCTGAAGTGCAGGTTGCCGCCATTTCTGCCTGGCGTTTTTTACGTGGGATTTGGGATCTGAACTCATGTCCTTCTGCTTGTGAGGCAGAGTCTTAACCTCTAAGCCATCTCTGTAGCCCCGAAATTATTTAATAAAGGCAAACTTCTTAGAAAGCCTGTAAGAGACTGTCTTACTTGCATCATTGATGTAGGAAGACAGCCCATGATTATAGGTGGGACCATACCCTGGCAGTTGGATAAGGTGGACAGTTGATTCCGTATTTGGCAAGCTAGAAAACAATTGTCCGTGCTCTTGGTAATTCTCCCGCTACAGTGAACTATAACCTGAAATTGTAAGCTACACTAAAAATTCCCTGAACAGTTTGTTTACAGCAATAGAATATGAAACCAAGACACCCCCTTCCCCAACATTTAAGTACAAAGAACAGTGCCTCGATAAGGACAGAATTTGACAGCCCAGAAAGTAGACAACCACAGGTAAATGCTCAACACCTCTTTACTGAATGAAATGGAATGACAAGTATTTTTTGTAAGAAGTGGAGAGAGTTGAACCCAAACTACAACCATCCGTTTGGGGAGAACGACTGGAAGCAAATCTACCTACTATGTACCCTTTCTTAGCTAATCCCACCTGAATATAAGAACCTTGGTCACCTTACTCTTTGGGGGTTCGAACTGGCCTCTTTTACCTACGTTTCTTCCATGCTATTCTCACTTCGCTCTTGCTTTCCGGTCACAGAGTTTCCTATAGTTTCAACAAGGTCAGCGGAGAAGGCGGCCCGCCCCTTCTCCCCCCGGCGCCCCGCCCAGTCGCACCACGCAAACCCGTGTCACCCAGAAAAGAGCCGCGAGGGGGACCGCGCGCCCGCAGCTGCCGGCGCCACCACTCGAGCTGGTGCAGAGACCCGGGGCCGTCCAGGCTCCGCCCATTGCCGCGCGCCCCGCCCCGCCCCGCTGCCCTAGCAACGGGTAAACAAGGAGAGGCCCCGCCCCGCGCCGCGCGCGCGCCCTTTGTGCGCTGGGCCACCTGCTCGCAGGCTGCGGCGGCTCCGGTGCCTGGCGCGGCGGCCCTCGCGCGCAGTTGGCTAGTTGCTGGCTGAGTTCCTCCGGCGACCCCCGAAAGCTTTGAGCCCCCGCGCGTCGCGGGGGCGCCCTCGTGGGAGGCGAGACCACGGCCGGGGCCGGCGGCGCTCGGCGGGTGAGAGCGCTGGAGGAGGCCGGGGCGCGCGGGGAGCGGCGCGGGGACCACGCCTCCGGGGCGCGCGGGGCGTGCGGGGGCCCCGCGGCTTGTCTGATTGCGACCCAAGCTCACACTCACCTGCCCTGCTGAGAAGGCGGTGGCCGTGGTGATGCCGGTGCCGTGAAAGTGGGAGAGGTTGCTCGGCGCCTGCCTGGGCCCCGGCTGCCTTTGAGAGGCGCGCTTTCTCCGAGATCGAGTCACCGCGAGTGGGAGGGCGGGTGCTGCACCCCGCGTGGGGGTGGAGGGGGGACCCCAGGTGGTCTGCTGCTGCTGAGCAGCCACAGCAGAATCAGACTGAGCCCTTTCTTTAAGGTGACTGCTCTTCAAGTTCCGTGTGACTGTCGAGTAACTTTCTCACCTAGAAGATGCTTTGGGAGGTAGAACACGTGGTGTGGTGCCCTGGGCACCAATACGTGCCAGTAGCGATCAGTCTGGACACTTGCGGCTGTTCCTGCAGCTGACCGGAGTCACTGAGTGGGATTCTCTCATATGACGTTGAAAATGAGCGTTAGTCCTGCCCTCTCTACCCTCAATCCAGCGGCTTGTGTCAACATCCCAGTATTTCTCGTCCTTCACTTGGGACTTCCTTCCCGTCTCCACTGTTCTTTCCAGAATGGTGATACTGAGAATTGTCTTCGCTCACTCTTAGGCCTTATTGCTGCGAGCTCTAATTCATCCCAGAGCGCATCAGGTCTAATCTGGCTAATCAGTTTACTCTGGGGTTTCCCAGGCTCCACCTTCCAGGGCAGGATCACACCAGGCGGGTGGGGCAGGCAGACACCCACCCTGAATGTTTTACGTGGGATCTAGGGATCAGTTTTAACCACTGAACCATCTCTCCAGTCCAAGGATTGTCTTCAGCGTAGAAGATAAGGTAAAAGTTCTTGCTGAGGCCCCTTCCCCAAAGTTGCAAGCGCCAAAGTTCAAGCAGCGCTGCGCTTAGTGTTAGCTCACAAAGCTTGGCAGAGCTCAGGGCCGTGGAAGGGTCCAGCAGTAGCTGTTCGTGTGCTGGCTGATCAGGAAGCAGAGACAGCAGGCCCAGACACAACCTTCAAAGGCCGCCTATAGTGACCTACTTTGGCCACTGAGGCACTGTTTTCTAAAAGCTCCTCACCATCCACAGGGTGTGACTAAAACATGAGCCTATGGGGGACATTACATACTCAAACCATAATAGCATTTGGGTTGCAGTTCATTCATTCACTCATTCATTCGTTCATTCAACAAATACTCATCCCCACAGTGTGCCAGCTACTTGGTGTAGGCCAGGGAACTCAATGGTAAGCTCACAGAAAAAAACCTCTGGCTAATAGACAATAAATAAATAAATAATTACTATTGGGCTGGAGAGATGGCTCAGGGGTTAAGCTTTAGAAGGACCTGAGTTTGGATCCCAGATCCCAGGTGGAAAAAAAAAATGCCTGGTGGAAATGGTGAGAGCCTGTATTTCCAGCCCTGATAAGTGGAACCCAGGAAACCACAGAGCACAACAATAGAGCAATCCAGGATGATTCCCAAAGTCACCATTGGGTCCACACAAACATGCTTAGTACCCTCTTTTACACACACACACACAGCACACAAAAGTAGTGAAAAGTGTTAGGGTACGAAGATTGAAAGACACTTCAGAGACAGAAGTCTTGGATAGGTAGACCAGTGGTACCTACCTCTTACGTGTGACTAACCCTTTGCTTGGAGCAGTGTCGGTTTACGCATTTCCCTAGTTATAAAAGATTATAGACACTACATTAGGGGAAGCTTTTTTTTTAGGCTGGTACTGGTAATTGAACCTGGGGTCCTGTACACGCTAGGCAAGGACTTTTCTACTGAGCTACATCTCCAGTGCCCCTAAGAAGCCAAGGCCAGGAGGAAGAGAGGAAGCAAATTATGCACCTTTGAGTCTGTGAAAACCTTTAGGAAAAGCAGAGACTATGGCAGGAGATGTTTGGCAGATTTGGGAAATAGTAAGAAGGCCAGCATGGCTGGAGCCAAGTGGTCTTCCCTATGTATTTGGGAAGGTTTTAACTTATATATTCTGAGACTAAGAATAGCTAGGAACCATAGAGATGCATTGTGCCAACCAAAGAGACGGATGGATGGATCCATAAACTGAAAATCATTGTTTCTACTCTCCCATAATAGGTATCTAACAGATTAATGGAGGTATAATTACTATACAATAAATTGCACTTGTTAAAAAATGTTTAATATAGGGCTGGAGAGATGGCTCAAGGGTTAAGATTCTGCCTCACAAGCAGAAGGTCCTGAGTTCAGATCCCAGGTCCCACGTAAAAATTCCAGATGAAAATGGTGGTGGTCCACACTTCCAGTCCTGGTGGGCAGAGCCAGGGAAATCCCAGAGCAAAGCAAGAAGGACATAGAAGCAATCCAGGATGATTCTCAAAGTCACCCTTGGTCTTCTACAGGGACATACAATTCTCTCTCTCTCTCTCTCTCTCTCTCTCTCTCTCTCTCTCTCTCTCTCTCGCACACACACACTAAAATTAAAAAATGTTTAAGATACACAATTTGATGAATTTGGTAGATGATACACTAAGTCACCACCACAATCAAGATATTAAACATAGATTTCTTGACAGTTTTCTTGAGTCTTCTGAGCTGACCCTTCTCTTAACTTTCCCCAGGCAACCCCTTATCGTTTCTAGATTTTATGTGTATGGAACTAGATAGGCTATATCGAGTGACTGTTAGCTACAAGTATCAACTTGACAGTTGAAGTCTGGAGCTGTGGGCACATTTGTAAAAAATTAGTAGTTGAGCTAAGCCCTGAGCAACCCTGCAGGGAGGAGACTCTAATTGACAGGGCAAACATGGTGGATGGGACTTATTCCTGGGCAGGCGGATAGTGTGGAGGGAGGTGATTTGGGGAGTTGGCATTCTTTTGTATTCTTGGACAGACATGCTGTCTGGCACGGGAGGATTGCCTCTTTCTCCACAGAGATGTGGATATGGGGTGGCCAGTTCCCTCACCCCCTGGTGTTGGTATGAGCTCTCCTGCCAAACTGGACTAAAAAAATGTAACTGGACAATTGTAAGCCAGAAGAAAATCCTCCTTAAACTGTTTTGTCACGAATTTATCAGCAACAGGCAGGCAAACTGTGAGATACTATTATTTTTATATCATTTTTTGATCTGCTTCCTTTTAGACTTGCATAATTATTTTGAAATTTATTGTTTAGTAGCAGCAGGTGGCAACGCCACAATTTGTCCATTTACTTCTTGAAGTGCATTTGGAAATGGTTCCACTTTTCAGTATCGCAAATAAAGCTGCTTTGAGCAGTTATGAGCAAGTCTTTAAATGGGATGTACTTTCATTTCTTTGTACTTTAGGAATAGGACAGCGGGACCATATGCTAGAGGTTGTGTTTAATTTAAAAACTACCAGTAAATAACAGTGGTTCTGTCACTGAGATGTCGGCAAGCCAAAGTTCCAATTTCCCACATCCTTACCAGCCCCTGATATATTAGTCATTTGACCAAAGTCAATTCTCATAGGCACATACTGGTATCTCATAGCTTTCATGTCTCTGTGCTTCATGGTGCTGAGTGTCTGTTCATAGACTTATTTGCCATTCATCTTTCAGGAAAGTGTCTCTGAATATTTTGCTGATTTTTTTCATGGGGATTCTTATTGCTGTGTTTTGAGAGGTCTTTATTCTAGATGTCAGCCTTTATCAGATAAATGATTTGCAAAGATTTTCTCCTAGTCTATGGCTTGTGTCTTCATCCTCTTAGCATCTTTTTGAAAGCCAAGATTTTAAGTTTCCAGGGTGAGCCTATCAGCTTGTTCTTCATGGGTTGTACTTTTGGTAACTCTTTGCCAAACTTGAAGGTCATAAAGGTCTCTGATATTTTCTTCATTAGGCTTCATACTTTCTGGTTTTATAATGTTTCATACATGAATATAGTACATTTATGGTATTCACACCTTAATCCCCATCCCATCCGTTCCTCTGCTTCCCATTACAACCCTTCTTCCTCGCCATTCTTCCTGCTGTTTTCTTGTCTTTTTACATGAGCGGCCACTGAGTTTCTGTGCCTGAGCACTCGCTGGAACATTGTGTTAGTCAGGTTTTCTAGAGCCACAAAATCAACAGGGTGAACATATAAAAAGGAATTTAATGAATTAGCCTGCGAGATATAGATCGCCAAGGTAGACCAACAATGGCTGTCAGCAGCTGCTTAGTCCAGTGGGCCAGTGGGCAACAACTGAAACTGGAGGATTCCTGGAGAGTCTGTAGTCACGTTGAAGACTTGGAGGTTGGAGGTTTGGAGGGTGGAAGAAGTGAAGAAGCTGGGGGCAGGAGGGAAGAGAATTTTCTAGCATAGTTTCATAGAGTCTCTCTTCAAACTTTTCTGTTTTCTGGTTCCTTTTATCTGGTCTGCCACTGGGAAGGTTCCAATCAGATCTAGGGCTGGTCGTTGCATCATGAATGTATTGATTCAGGTAATCTCTTCAGGTGATCTGAGGCTGATCTTGGTTAATGCTAGGTGTGGTCAAGTTGACAGCCAGGATTAACTATCACAAGCATGGATCCTGTTGAGTGGCATACCACTGAGGAAAGCATCCCGTCATTCCATCAGCATTAACTCTCATCAATCTCTTGGGGGGGGGGTCTTGAGATCTTTCTCCGTCCCTAGTAAAATGATGATAGGTCCAATCTTGTGCAGGTCTTGTGGGACATAGGTAGCTGCACTGAGTTCATCGATGCAAAGCCCTGTCATTTCCAGAAGATAACGTCTGACTCGCCCTTGCTCCCCCTCCAGCCCTTACAATCTTATGACCACCTCTTCTGCAATATTCCCTGAGCTTCGAGATGGCTGGGTGACTTAGATGCCCTTCTGTGGTCTGTTTTGGAGGTGATTTTATATGTGGCACAAATGTCAATTGAGGTTTTTCTTTCTTGTTTTGTGTAAATGGACCTTCATTATTTCAGCACTGTGTGCTGAAGAGATTCCTTGGTCGCTTTTGAAAATCAGTTGCTCATATGTGTGGGTCTATTTCTGGACTCTTTATTCTGCCTCATTGATCTATTTAGCTATCTGTTTATTACTATTACACTGGCAGTCTGATACTGTAGCTTTATAATCCTTGAAATAAGGTGATATTGATCCTCCAGCTTTGATCTACAAAAGATATATCTGTGTGGCCTACTCAAAGGTATATTTTTGAGTAAAAATGTCAAATCTTTCTCTTAGGTCCTTTGTAATTCCATATGAATTTTAGAATCAATTTGCCATTTCTAGAAAATATAAAATTTGATGTAAATTTTAGATTTCGCCACATGTTGAAGATTGAAAAACATACATGCATGAGTGCACACACAAACATACTGCTGCACGTACACACAGACACACACATATATATATGCACATGTGCTCACACACACATTTTGTTACAATTTCTTCTAGTGGGTCAAGTGTGGTCAGAAAGCATAAAATCTAGACTGGTGAAATTGCTCGATAATAAACATGCTTGCCACACAAGCCTTTCCAAATGAGTGTGATTCCTAGAACCTTCATGGTTTCAGGAGAACCCCCTGCAGAAAGTGCTCATCTGACTGCTGCATACTCACCATGGCACGTGAGTGAACACACACACACACAAACACACACACAGAGTAAACACATTCTTAAAGAAAGTCTGAAATCATGAAAGAGTTAAATCCAAAATTAAAGAGTTGACAGCAAAGTGCACATTCCAGCCGCACAGGGGTGTTGTATCAAGCATGGTTGGTTTTCATTTGGGTTTTCTGAGAAACCTGACCACTGTATTGTAAGATACTTCACTCCTGGGTTCTCTGTCTAGGAAAATGTTCCATTTTATCTAGCAAAACCAGATTTTTGTTCTTTAGGCACATTCACTGTTTCTCTTTAGCTTGGGACTTTTTTAAGTAAAAGCATGACATCTCCTCTTCTGTGTAAGTGTTTAGCCTTTGAAGGGAAGGCAGCCTTGCGAACTTAACTCTCCTCTTCCCCTTGCCTAAGGAGACATTTCAGTAATGCTCTTCCAGCGTTCCTTTTCTGTAAGTGCAGGACAGTCACGGGGCATAGCGACCTTCACCTCATTTTGTGATTCTCTGGAAAAACTCTGAAAACGGTTTTAGCCAAATCAGAAAAGTATCCATTTTCTTTTCCTGGAGTTTTTAATTTTTTTTAGTGCGCGCATGTGTGTGTCTGTGTGTGTGTCAAACGGCACTGTGTGTCCCTATGGAGGCCAAGGGTAACTTTGGGAATCATCCTAGATTGTTTCTACTTTCTTTTGGCTGAGGCCTGGGATTTCCCAGGTTCCACCCACCAGGGCCGGAAGTGCAGGCCACGGCCTTTTCCACGTGGCATTTTTTATGTGAGACCTGGGATCTGTGAAGGAAGGAAGACGAATAAAATTTATATACAGCTAAAAGAAAAAGAAAAAAAAGACCTGGGATCTGAACTCAGGACCTTCTGCTTGTGAGGCAGAGTCTTAACCCCTGAGCATCTCTCCAGCCCACAATACAATAACTTGATGCAAGGAGACATAAATGGGTAATTATCTTAACGTCCTCCAATAGTAATCAGCTCCGCATTAGGAGCCTTGAGGCCCTTTAGTGGCTTCGAACTCACAAACCGTTTGTCATTGCTGTTTTAGTTACTGTGAATTCATAAGCAGATTTTTCCTCGTAGCATTTTGTTCCTCTTAAGTTTAATAAGAAAATGTTAGAAATTCATGTCAAGGCGATAGAAGCTAATTTTCTCCCCCTTATCTGTACTTACCTTTGAAAGCCAGGTAAAGGGAAAAAAGGCAGACGAAAGCGCAAGTCTCGCGGGAAGAAGCAGAAGAAGCAGGAAGTGGACATCCTCAGCCCGGCTGCCATGCTCAACCTCTATTACATCGCCCACAATGTGGCTGACTGCCTGTACCTTCGAGGCTTCCCCTGGCCAGGCGCACCCAAAGTGAGAAAGGGGAAAAACAAGACTTAAGTGAGAACCGTTCAAAGCGTGTCTTGGTTCCAGAGAAAGAAATCGGATGACTCAATTAAGTGTCGGTAAAATGGACTTGACTGAAGACAACCTGAAATGCACCCTCTGTGCTTTTCTGTGCTAAATAATGAAAAAGAAATGCATTTCTCTTCTGTGGCTAAGCCAGGTATTAGGTAAGCCACACGTCATGGGGGAGGGCCAACATGAGTGATTCATACGTATTGCACTAGAATTAATAATGCTTTCGAGCAATATAATCATAATACTGGACCAGAATTAAACCTTGTTCTCAAAAGGCAGTTCCAGTTTGCAGGAGTTGCATTCTTTTTGCTATTTCAGAGATGACATGGAAAAAATGCCCTGTCTTGTTTTTTGGAGTGTGTGTGCGTGTGCGTGTGCGTGCGTGCGTGCGTGCGTGTGTGTGTGCATCAGGGCACTGTGTGCGCCTGTGGAAGCCCAGGGGTGGCTTCAGGAATCATCCTGGATTGCTCTTTCCAGTTTGCTTTGCTCTAATGTTTCCAAAGCTCTGCCTTTCAGGGTTGGAAGTTCAGGCTGCCACTACTTCCCTCCCCACCCTTGGCATTTTTACATGGGATCTGAATTCAGGTCCTATTTTCAAGGCGAAGGCTTTAACCCCTGAGCCATCTCTCCAGCCCACAGTCTTGCTTTTAACCTCTCTCTTGGGCACTGTTTTTGGTTAGTATGGTTTGTTTGGCATTTTTGTTTGCGTGTGTGTGTGTGTGTGTCTATGTGTACCAGAGGACACTGTGTGTGCCTACGGAGGCCCAAGGGTGACTTTGAAAATCATCTTGAATTGCTTCTACATCCTTTTTGCTTACCTCTGGGATTTCCCAGGTTCTGCCTTCCAGAGCTAGAAGTCAGGCTACTGCCATTTCCGCTTAGTGTTTTTACATGAGATCTGGGACCAGAACTCAGGTCTTTCTGCTTGTGAGGCAGAGTCTTAACCCCTAAGACATCTCTCCAGTCCTGGGTTTGTTTGTTTTTTTTTAAATAAAAAAAAGATATTTTAGTTATTTGACCAAGGAAGAAGGGAGCTGGCCTGTGTGCCACGCTCACGGCGGAGGTCAGGACAAATTTTGGAAGTCAGTCTCTTTCCGCCAAGTGGGCCCAGGGGATCAAACTTGGGTTGCACACAGCACTTTCACCTGCCGAGCTGTCCTGCCGTCCCTGCCTTGACCGGGTCTCTTACTCTCTGGTCTCACTGGCGAGGGTAGGATAACTGCAATCCCAGCGCTGGAATTACAGTCATATACCACCATTCCAGACTTTTCTGCCTGGACTTGAACTCAGTCCTCATGTTGCATCGCACAACAGGAAGTGAAGCTGTCTTCCTACCCCTACTTGGTTTCTCTATAATGGCCTAATCTCTTCAGCAACCTTATCCCTTTTTAAAAAAGAAATTCTTACATATTAGTTATATATAATCATGGGTTCTATTATGACATTTGCATGTGTGCACATAATATACTTTGATCAAATTCATCCCTCATCACCTTTTTTTTGTCGTCCTCCCCATCCCACTGATCCCCTTCCTCTTTCTAGCTACTACTCCTACTTTTGTGTTCTTTTTTTTTTTTGAGATTTTTAAAAAATTTTTATATTATTATTATTATTTATTCAACTGTGTGCATGTGTGTGCGTATGTGTGTGTGCACGTGTGTGTGTGTGTGTGTATGTGTGTGTGTGTGTCTGTGTAGAACCACGGACGAATTCGCGAACCACCATGGACGCCTCCACCTCCTTCTGCCCCGGGATTTACAGGCTCTGCCCTACCAGGACCAGAAGCGCAGGCCGCCCCTGCTTCCGCCTGGCATCTATACGTGGGATCTGGGATCCGAACTCAGGACCTTCCGCCCGCAAGGCGGAGGTTTAACCCCTGAGCCACCTCTCCAGCCCTACTTTTGTAGGAGACGCATAATTGCATCCGGGTAAGATGAGAAGACAGCACGCACTCTGCTCTCACGGTAGAGCTGCTGTGACCAGTTCCCTCGGCTGCTACTGCCATCATGAACTATAACCTGGAATCATCAGTCGTGTTCCTAGTTTGCTTTACATCAGATATTTATTACAGCAATGAAGTTGATATGATACTAATACACAAGGACAGACGTCAGAGGGGAAAAAAGAAGATACTGTATGAATCATTGTACTGGAAAAGTTAAGTGCCACAAGCCACATGAGCTAGTTGGGAGTGCCATCTGTCCACCTGGGCCATCCGCGCAGGTGCAGCCTAAGGCCTTTGGCCAGCTGTCAGGAAACTTTCTTTTTGAGAAGTTTGAAGGGAGACCTTGTCTTTCTCTGACCACAGGCTTTAGAAATCAAAATGTCTTGCCACCATGTTGGACAAGGCTGAACTAGGCTAGCTCAGCACCTGTCAGTCCCCTGGAAGACTTGTCGCAGTGCAGGCTCCCCACCGGGGGAAAGCTAAGGCTGGAGAATGCACATCTCATGCAGCTCTAGCTAATGCCGCCCAGCCTTACCTGCTTCCAGTGAGCTCTTCAGGAATTGAGTCAGCTCTCCAGACAGCATTGATATATTTTTTTAATTTTTTTTTATTTATTCAATTGTGCGTGTATGCTTGTGTGTGTGTGTGTGTGTGTGTGCGCGCGCGCGTGCGCGCGCGTAGAACCACGGACGAATTCGGGAACCACCATGGACACCTCCACCTCCTTGTTTACTCTGCCACAGGATTCACAGGCTCCGCCCTACCAGGACCAGAAGCGCAGGCCGCCCCTGCTTCCGCCCGGCGTCTATACGTGGGCCTAGGATCAGAACTCGGGACCTTCCGCCTGCAAGGCAGAGGCTTAACCCCTGAGCCACCTCTCCAGCCCCAGCATTGTTATATTTTTAAAAAAATATTTAGGGACTGGAGAGACGGCTCAGTGGTTAAGCTCTGCCTCACAAGCAGAAGGTCCTGAGTTTGAATTCCAGATCCCATGTAAAAATTCCAGGCAGAAATGGCAGAGGGGGGGGGCTGTACTTCTAGCCCAGGAAGGCGGAGCCTGAAAGACTCCAGTGCAATGCAAAAGGAGGTTGAGCAATCCAGAGTGATTCCTGAAGTCAGCCTTGGGCCTCCACAAGCACACACAGTGCCCTCTGACACACATTGACGGACACACACACACACACACACACACACACACACATACATACACACAGATGCAGACATGCATGCAAAAAAATTATTTATTTGAGAGGAGAGCAGGCACATATGTGGAGGTCAGTGGACAATTTTTGGGAGTTTATTTTCTCCTTCCACCATTCTGGCGATTGAACTCAGGTCACCAGCATTGCCCACAATGTGCCTTCGCTCTCTGCGCCATCTTGTCCGCCCCAATATTGACACTTTTAATAGTACACCTGATCTCAACTAAAAGACTGAGAAGTGACTACATTGCCATTTTTGAGAAACTCAGTACAGGTTTGGTTTTGGAATGTTCTTTGCATACCACATTCAGCCTTTTCCTCTCCGATTCCCCGGAACCATTTAATAGTTCATTGCTTCATCAATTCTAAGAGTCCATGGACTGTAAGCCATATCATGACTCATGTAGTATTTAACAATGAAATTCCATTTTTTCACATTGTGTTTAAATGTGCAAGAGTGTGTTTGTTGGGCTTGTTATTGGTTTGGTTTGGTTGGTTGGTTTGAGAAGGGGGTCTCACTCTGTAGCCTAAACTGGCCTCAAACTTATAGCAGTCCTTCCGCTTGACCCTCCCAAGTACTGAGATTACAGGCATGAGCCACTACCTCTGGCAAAAGACTCGTGCATTTGAAGGAAAAAGCTTTGATCATTGCAAAAACCAGTAATGTACGTCCAACTACTTTCTTACTCTTGTAATCTCTCTTCTTGGGTTCCTGGGAATCTTCTCTCTTGATCTTTCTCCTCTTCCTTCTGTTTTCAGGGTCTCCTCATGACCCTCTACCCTGGCCATACTATGAATCTCTTCTCTGTCACCTGGCATGTTTCCCCAGCTTCAGCCTTAGGGCCAGGGATGTTTAGTTGGCTATAAAAACCTGTGTTGAACATCCCAGACCTTCTCACTGGGAGGCACTAGTGGCTGTGGAAAACCCACCGAGGCATTCCCGAAGGGCCTTGGGAAGGTGGGACTGGCAGAGAGGTGTGGGTTAGGCCAGTGAGTGCTGCTTAACTCCAAATTGTGACCCCCAGAACTAGGAAGGAGGGTGCAGAGGGGGAGGGGGCGCTTGGGCCTTGTTGCTCTGTCAGAGAAGTAGGGAGAAATGAAAGGTGGGGACAACAGAGAGAGGCATTTCTGGAAGGAAAGGAGGTCTTTGGGGTCCCATCTCACAGAGATGCTGGAGGAGAGAATGAGGAAACAGAACAGGGACACATTTCCTGGCCTTGGCTTTGCTTGCTGCGAAATAGCAGGGAAGGAAAATGTGGAACGAAGGGACTAGGACGTGAGCTCAGCCCGTGCTTTGGGCGGCAGCAGGATTCTGGTGTGTTCCAGACCTGCTAGAGAACCTGGGGACACACCGAGTATCACCACAGTAGATGCCACTGAGACACGTGCCCAGAGCCCTGCCCCCCATATGTACCCCATCCTGCCTCTATGGTTAGAGCCCAGTGGGGTCCCCGTCCTCAGCGTTTCTATTTTGGTTTGGTTGTTTTGGCTTTTTTCTTGTTTTGCTTTTTATTTTTCCAAACAGGGTCTCAGTAAGTTATCCAGGGTGGTCCTGAACTTGCAATCCTTCCGTCTCAGCCTCTCGAGTGCTGGGATTTTAAGTATGTATCACCTTGCCTGGCTTCACCTGGTATTTCATGTCACATACAATGTTTGTTCTTTAAAAACACAAGGATCTCAGGGCTGGAGAGGTGGCTCAGGGGTTAAGCCTCTGCCTTGCAGGCAAAAGGTCCTGAGTTCGGATCCTAGACCCCACATATAGACGCCGGGGCGGAACCGGGAGCAGCCTGCGTTTCTGGTCCTGGTGGGCGGAGCCTGTGAATCCCGGGTCAGAGCAAACAAGGAGGAGGTGGAGGCGTCCATGGTGGTTCCCGAATTCGACGGTGGTTCTACACACACTCACACACGCACAATTGAGTAAGCAAAAAAAAATTTTTTAAAAAAATACAAGGATCTCATGTATGCAAACCAAATTATAATCATTGGGTTATCAAAAAGAAAAAAAAATACAAGTTAAAGAGAGACTAGTTGAGAAGAGGAAAGAAGTCCAACAAGTGAGAGGGGGAGTAATGGGGGTGAATATGATCTTTGTATATAATAAACATGAAATTGTCAGGCTGTAGAGATGGCTCAGGGAGTTAAGACTGCCTTGCCTCACAAGCAGAAGGTCCTGAGTGTAGATCTCAGGTCCTATACAAAAAAATGCAGACAGAAAAGGCTGTGGCCTGCACTTCCGGCTCTGCTGGGTGGATCCTGGAAAACCCCAGAGTGAAGCAAGATGAAGGTAGAAGCAATCCAGGATGATTCCCGAAGTCACCCTAGGTTCTCCACAGGGACACACAGTGCCCTCTGCTACACACATACACACACACACACACACACACACACACACACACAGAGTAAATAAATAAAATATAAAAATATGAAATTTTCAAAAAGTTCAAAAATTCAAATTTTCTGGGTATGGTTGGAAGGTGAAGGTAAGGAGGATCGAAGTTCAAGGTCGCCTCACCTCCATAGCTAATTTAAGAGCAATCTGTGCTACAAAAGACCGTCTCAGGGGCTGGAGAGGTGGCTCAGGGGTTAAGCCTCCGCCTTGCAGGCGGAAGGTCCTGAGTTCGGATCCCAGATCCCACGTATAGACGCCGGGCGGAAGGGGGGGGGGGACTGCGTTTCTGGTCCTGGCGTTTCTGGTCCTGGTAGGGCGGAGCCTGTGAATCCCGGGGCAGAGGAAGTGGAGGCGTCCATAGTGGTTCCCGAATTCGTCCGTGGTTCTACACACACACAGACGCGTGCACACATACATACGCACACACGCACAATTGAATAAATAAAAATTAAAAAAAAAAAAAGACCCTGTCTCAGAAAAAAAAAATGCTGGAATGGGATGTAGTTCGGTGTAGACGAACAATGGCCCAGAATAAGCAGGCCCCGAGCCCCACCCAGCACCAACAAACAAACAAATACTGTCACCTTCCTCCTGACTTCAACTGCCTCCCTGAAACTGCCTCCCTGACATCTGTCTTGTTGCTCTTAGAGGAAATAAATTCCGACCATTGCATAAGCTTGGTGCTTGGCCAGGCCTCCCCCAGACACCCACCTGGACAGCAGTTTTCCACACTCCTTGAGGCATGGAAGCCCTGGAGCTTCCTTCTGCCTCAGGCCACCCCTCTGCCTGCAGCACGTTCCTTCCTCCTCCAGCTCCAGCTGTGGATCCTCAGGCCAGACGGGCCCTTGGTTGCCTACAGTGGCCTGTATGTCTCCACACTTGAAGTGCTGGATCAGATCATTGTTTCCACCGAGGTCTCTGCTAACATGGCTTGTTAGCGTCATGACTTTCTTGTTCCCACTTAAAATTGTCTGCACCTTGCCATAGGAGTATTTATTGAAGGAATTCTGATATTGTTTTTCATTTTTTTTTCAAATTCAGTGGGGTGTGTGTGTGTGTGTGTGTGTGTGTGTGTGTGTGTGTGTGTATGTGAAAGGATACTGTATGTCCCTGTGGAGGACCAAGGATGACTTTGGGAATCATTTTGGATTGCTTCTACAGCCTTTTTATTTTTACTTAGCTTTGGGATATCCCAAACTTTGTCTATCAGGGCCATAAGTGCAGGCCAATGCTGTTCTGCTAAGTGTTTTCACATGGGATCTGGAATCTAAACTCAGGACCTTCTGCTTGTGAAGCAGAGTTTTAACCCCTGAGCCCTTTCTCAGCCCTTGTTTTTCATTTTTACTTGTGTGTGTGTGTGTACAACATATTTATGACATATGTTGTTGTAGTGTGTGTAACACTGTGCTGCATGCCAGTAGAAGTCAGAAGACAACCTTGTGTCTCGCTCTACGTGGGCTCCGCAGGTTGAATGCAGGGTCTCAGTTTTATGTAGCAAGAACTTTACCCATCGATCCATCATGCTGGACTTGGCTTGTTTTGTTCAGAGACAAGGTATCATGTAGCTCACACTGGTCTTGAACCCACTAAAAAGGATAACCCTTTTTTCCTGCATATATGTAGGTGCTAGTGTATACATGTGCAGGTGTGTGTAGAAAAGTGCATTCATTGTGTGTGCCTATGGAGGAGGCCCAAGGGTGACTTCAGGAATCATCCTGGATTGCTTCTACCTCCTTATTGCTTCACTCAGGGATTTCCCAGGCGCGGCCTTCCAGGGCCACAAGTTCAGGCTAGCACAGTTTTGTTTTTTTTAAACATGGGATCTGGGATCTGAACGCTGGTCCTTCTGCTTTTGACACAGAGGCTTTAACCACTGAGCCATCTTTCCAACCCAACCCTGAACTCTTGACTCTCCTGTCTTTACCTCCCAAGTACTGGGTTTACAGACCTTCAACAGGACGCCCAGCTCTTCTTTTTAAAGCAAGTCAACTACACTACGGTAACAAGTGACTCTCTCGGAAACTTAACAGAGCAATGTTTAGTTCTCATCTACTGCAAGTGACCTGCTCCATGTTATCTGTACTCTGACCAAGGCTTCCTGCAGTGGTTCCGGTTGCTGCCACAGAGAGAAACTGGGTCTAATTACACGTGGGGACAGTCATCTTTCTTCTTGTATTGGCCAGAGAGAGCTCTTCTTACTCCGGGGGAACAGGAAATGCAGCAGCCTCAGGACATGTCCAGGAAAAGAGCTGGAAATAACGTGTGAGCAGCACAAATAGCTCCATTCCCTTAGTGATAAGAAAAGACCCAGAAGACAGAAAGCCGCAAGACTGAGGGGCACAGCACGGTGCAGATGAAGGGACTGGAAGGTCCCGCAGCTGTTCCACGCACGCCAAAGCTCTGCGTTCAGTTTTCCTTCCCCAGCCACCTGGCGAGGTGTCCAAAACCTTTAGGACACCCAAACCACCCACTCCCTTCCCCCCAGCACTTTTCTTCTGCACCTGCAGCTTCCGAGAAATCATGCAAATGATGGTCCTGAAATACTTTGATTAGCGCTTAGATTTATCAAATGCAATTCACAATTCAGCACTTTCACTACACTTTGTAATGAGCTGTGTGCTTTCCAAATTTCTGGTTTAAATAAAAAAAAAAGCGATGGAGAAAGGTTTTGTCTTCTGCCTCTCTCTAGGTGAGGATGCAGCAAGAAAGCTCTCCGCAGACACCAGATGCCTGTGCCCTGATCTCCAATTCTAACATCAAGAGCTGTAAGATTGGGCTGGAGAGGTGGCTCAGGGGTTAAGCCTCCGCCTTGCAGGCGGAGGGTCCTGAGTTCGGATCCCAGATCCCACGTATAGACGCCAGGCGGAAGCGGGGGCGGCCTGCGCTTCTGGTCCTGGTAGGGCGGAGTCTGTGAATCCCGGGGCAGAAGGAGGTGGAGGCTTCCATGGTGGTTCGCGAATTCGTTCGTGGTTCTACACATACACAGACACACACACACACACAGACACACACGCGCGCGCACATATACACGCACATGCACACAGTTGAATAAATAACAATAATAAAAAAAATTAAAAAAAAAAAAGAGCTGTAAGATAAATACCCAATGTGGCTCTGGAGAGATGGCATGGGGGTTAAATCAAGGAATTTTTCCCTTTGTTCTAGAATGATCTCTAGTATGGAAAGATAGACAGAAGATACAGAGGAAATATCCTGCAAGGTTTCCTCTCTCCACTGGCAAGTAGAGGAACATTGGAGGAAGGGGGATGTTGCAGTCAGCCTGCAGTGGTTGCTGATAAATCACCATCAAATAGCTTAAGGGAACAAGAGTTTATTCCCTTACAATTTCTGGTTACAGTTCTTAGTCCAGCTTGATGGGAGAGCACGCACCAACACCAGGCTGCGGGAACTGGCCACACCATTTCTGTGTAATACCTGAGAGACGGACAATCCTTACTTGCCAGACCAGCATGTCTGGCCAAGTGTACACAAGGATGCCAACTCTCTCAAGCAGTTCTCTGTGATTTATTCCAGGGCCTAATCCTACTCACCATAGCTTGGGCCTTCCCCATCAGCTAGCTAAGTAATGAGGTAGAGCAATCCGGATGGTCTTGAAGTCATCCTTGGACCTCCATGGCACACTCAATACCCTCTTCCACATACCACCACACATGTACAAACCCACAACTACACACACAAACCTTCCCTTCTGCAGGTTTGCTCTGGGCTTAACCGAACCACTAATTCTCTACAAATGTGCCCAGAGCTCAAACCCTCAACTGTCAAGTTGACACCTGTGCCTAACCGTGACAGGGGGCCTCCAAACAGTCAGGAGCTCTGTCGCCTTCTCCCCTGGTTACCCCCTCCACAAGCGGCCTACTGATCTTTCTCTCCTGAGCCAGGGAAGTCTGTATTCCCGACTCTCCTACACAGCTCCCCTCAGCCTCCGCTCCACCAGCTCCGTACCCACTTTCCTGGCTGGCACAACCCCAGCCAGCCTCCCTCCGCCACCTTCACCACTGACAGGCCCGGTTCCCAGTCTGAGGCCGCTCCCCATCAACTTGCACCTTGGATCTGCTGCCCTGGGAACAACCTGTCCCCGTTGTCTTCACTTGGCGAAACCACTAGGATGGATGGTGATCACCACGGAGCCTCGGCACAAGTACCGCTGCCTCGTGACTTCAGGCCCTGCGGGGGTCCCTGCTCTTCACACGGGGTCTTTTGGACTCCTGGGTGCTGCTGGCTGGAGGAGCACCAGGCGCTGTGGTCCCAGCCCCAGTCGTATTTGCCACAAATGCATCAAGAGGGCTACTAATGGCAGAGTGACTACTCGCCCTTATCTCTGTCTTTCACTCTTGACCCCTTTGTCAGGGGCAGAGCGAGCCGCCGATGCGACCCTGCTTTTCTGATGCTGAGCCCCTGCATGTTGCCCACATCAGCTTCTGAAACCTCAGCATGTTGTTTGCAATGCTAGGGAATGTTGGTTAGGACCGAGAAAGAGCTCAAGGGGTCGGCTCGTAGGTCTCGAGAGAGAATGAAGGGGGGCTGCACAGGGCAAGGGGGAAGGCCTAGCTTTGCTTTTGTCTGTGTTGAAGAGTTGGAACGCCGGTCCTTCTCTTGTATTTTTTTTAAAAAGTTGTGTGAGTATACATCAGGATGCTGCAGCCACAAGCAAGAGAAGAGGCTTCCACATAGTCTGTACCTTGATCTTCCTGGACTCCGGAATTGTAAGACATCAGTTTCTATTGTTGAAGCCATTCAGGCTGATGTATTTGTTAGCCACAGCCTTGCCATTTTGTATTGTTATGATAATCTGAGGCAATCGTCCACTGCCCAGCCTCCAAACCCAGATGTGCTTGTGGCCTTCAGAAATGTATACTACTAGGTCCTGGTACAAATTTGCAATCCCGGAGGTGCTATTTAATCCCAGCAAGTTCAAGGTCAGACTGGGTTATATAAGACCTTTCTTAAAAACTAAAAACAAACTAAAGGCCAGTGAGATGGCTTAGCAGATTAAAGTGCTTGCTGCACACACCTAAATTTGATCCCTGAAACCCACATTAACAAACACAGATGTAGTGGCCCATGTCTATAATCCTCCCACTCCCTACAGGGAGATGGAGACGGGAAAGCCAAGCTAACGGGTTGCTCACTCGGATTACACACTGAAACAAGACAGAGCCGCCTCAAGGTAAAAGATGACTGGTCCAACACGGGAGGTTGTCCTCTGACCTCTACTTGCACGCCTTGGCATGCGCACACTTCACACAAACATATATACACAAAAAATATTTTTCAAATCTCATCTAAAAATATGGACTAACCCTCATGTGTTGGAGTGTTAGGCTCTGGCTGGCTGTTAGGCGTTTCAACGTGACTCTCACTCAACTGTTCTTCTAGACCATTCGCAAATGCAATCACTATTAAATACTTATCATTACGGCAGCACAAAACATGTTCTCTCTTTTCCTTAACACTATAGACGTACACATATATTGACTTTTTACTTTTTTGTTATGTGTTGTGTGCATAGGCATGTCACGGTCAGGAGACAACTTGTAGGAGGAATCAGCTCTCTCTGTCTACCGTGTGGGTTCTAAGGATTGAGCTCAGGTCGTCCCGCTTGGCAGCAACAAACTTTTTTTTTTTTTTAACCATTGTCATGGATTTTGTTGAAGGGTAATTTTCAGATACTGAACCCATGGACTGAGTATGTTCATGGTATTGTAATCATTTTTATTTTCAGTCTTTCCGTTCTCATCTTGGTCTATTAGTGGTTGTGTATTATTTTTAGTGTAAACTATAATTTACCTAACCATCTATTATAGTGGAATATTCATTTCCAGTTTTTACTATCATGCAGCACTGAACAGATGCCTTTTGGTGAACTGCCTTGGTGGTGGTGGTAGTGAGAGAAATGATCTTACGTAGTCCGCTCTGGCCTCAAATGTTCCATCCTCCTGCCTCAGCCTTTTAAGTGCTCAGATTACAGATGTGCATCACTATATCTGGTTATTATTTTAAAAAAATTAAAATTACTTTGGGGGTTGGAGAGATGGCTCAAGGGTTAAAACTCTGCCTCACAAGTAGAAGGTCCTGAATTTGGATCCCAGGTCCCACGTAAAACAAAAACAAAAACCAAAAACATGCCAGGTGGAAAAGGCCTGCACTTCAGGCCCTGGTGGGTGGGCAGAGCCTGGGAAATCCCAGAGCGAAGCAAGCAAGAAGGAAGTAGAAGCAAACCAGGATGATTCCCAAAGTCATCCTTGGTCCTCCACAGGGACACACAATGCCCTCTGATACACACACACACACACACACACACACACACACAGAGTAAATACATTTTTAAAAAATTTTTAAAATTACTTTGATAGAGAAAATGAGTAGAAGTCAAAGTGAATTCTGGGCATTGAACTCACGTTGGCAGATTTGCAAGTAAGCACCTTACCCACTGACCTTTCTGGCCAGTCCCAGGTTGTTATTTAATTTTCTTCCCTTTAGAATTTCATAAGTGGAATTGGGGGCTTAATTATTTTGGTTGGATTTGTCATAAAATCCTTTTATAAGACCAGAAATGGAGTTCTAGGACTGCTGGCAGTGATCAAGTCTCACATTTTCAACAGATTTGCTTGTGAAAAAAAGTTGTAACAGTTACTCTTAACTATGGCTGTGAGAGAGCACCCAAAGTCAAGCAACTTAAGGGAGAAAGAGATTTATTCAGCTTAGGGTTCCAGAGGGGAGATACAGTCTTTCTGGCGGAGGCGGCATGGCTGGCCAAAGCTGGAGTCAGGCTCCGTCACTCCCATCCATGAGGCTGGGAGCTGCGAGACTTGTCCTGGAGGCGGGGTGGGACTGATCCACCTCCAGGCCCACCCCTTGTGACCACCTTCCTCCAGCAAGGCTCCACCTCTCAAGGTGCCACGACCTTGCCAAACACATGAGACTGTGGGGGACACATTTCAAACCATGACAGAAGTTATGTGGAAGAACAGTACTCAGATGAGGAATGTCAGCAGTGTCCCCCAGTGGCATCTGTTCTGGAGTTAGCACAGACACGTGAACCCTATAGGATGCCCCTGAATTAGCATGTCTGTGGTTTTTTGGTGTGTCTGTCTGTCTGTTTTTTAACATGATATATTGAGTTCTTATTTTTCCTTGTGTGTGTGTGTGTGTGTGTGTGTGTGTGTTGCTTCTACCTCCTTTTTGCTTCTCTCTGGGATTTTGCCAGAGTCGGAAGTGCAGGTTGCCATGGTTGCCATCTGGCATTTTTACCTGGGACCTGGGATCTGAACTCAGGACCTTCTGCTTGTGAGGCAGAGTCTTAACCCCTGAGTTATCTCTCCAAGCCCTACGAGGTTATTGTGAAGGGTAGATCTCCTGGCTGGGAATCATAGATTGCAGAGCAAGATGTTCCTTTCCTGCCTATGTTCCACAGGATCCACAGATGGGCGACCTCCGGGCAGGTGCCTGACTGGCTGTGGCAAAGTAGAAGAGTGAAAACAGACCGCATCGGCAGGTTTTATAAAGGTTACACGAGACAAGCTACGTGCTCAGCTCAGTGTCCGCAGGTTGTGGGCATGAGGCAAGTGGCTCCCATCGGTGCCACTGATCAGAGAACGTGCCCACGACTTAGGCTGCTTGTCACACCACGGGTTTGGATTTTTCCTGCTTCCAAGTTTGTTCCCACACACAAATCCTGTGCAGTCGACTGTTTAAAACTGTCTGCTGAAACTTAATTCTGCACATGAGGTGCAAAGCTTGACATAGCTGAAAGCGAAGATACTAGAGAGCTCTGAGAAGCTCGAGCTGTGCCTTTGAACTCAAGGCCTTACCTTTTCAAACATTTGACTTTGAAGGAAAGGATGGGTGCCCAGGCTTGGGTCTGAGACAGCAGGTATCATCCCTTCCCTGAGTTGTGAGTCAGGGGGAAAGAGTGGCGTGAAGCCTCACTCTGAAAATGACTAGGATTTTGTTCAGGGGTGAGATTTGTCCTGGAAGAGGAAGGCAGGAATGTATCTTTAAGATGAATTTAATTGGGCTGGTGAGATCCTCATAGTTAAAGCCTTTGCCTCAAAAGCAAAAGGCCCGAGTTCAGATCCCCAGATCTGAATGCTGGACAGATATGGTAGAGACTGGCAATGTAGTGCATGCCTGGAGTCCTAGCGCCCACTCAGGGAACACAAGCAGGATGGTAGTTCAAGGCCAGGCTTGGCTGCATAATGAGACCTGTCTCCATAATCAAAAAACAACTGGGACTGGCAAGATGGCACAACAGGTAAAAGTTGCCACCAAGCCTAACGGCCAGAGCTCAGTTTCCAGAACCCATATGGTAGTAGAAGAGAACAGATTCCTGCAAGTGGTCCTGTGACCCCACATCATGGGGTGCACACCCACGCACGTGCGCGCGCACACACACACACACACACACACACACACACACACACACTGTTTTCAAAAAGCTTAGGCCTGTAATTCACTACTGGGGAACTTGAGACAGGAGGATTCCTTTGAGTTCCATACTAGGTGGGTTACATATAAGATCAGCCTCTGAAAAAAAAAAACACAATAAAATGAATTTCATAAGTCAGCTCCTTTAATCAAATCACTTGAGTCACAATTTAGGGCTCGCAAGATGGTTGCATGGTAGATGCCTGCTGGCAAACCTGGCAACCTGAGTTTCATTCCCAGAAGCCCACATGGTGGAAGGAGAGAACCAACTTCTCAAAATATCTTCTGACCTCCATGTGCATCTGTGGCGTGTGTGTTCTCCTCTCTTGCTCATAAATAAAATTTCATTAAAAGTTACAGCTAATAGAGCAGCTGACTCTTTAAAACAATTAGCAAGTAAATAAAACTTTTTTCTTCTTTTTTAAACTTTATTAATTTATTGTGTGTGTGTGAGAGAGAGAGAGAGAGAGTACTATGTGTCCCTGTGGAGGACCTAGGGTGACTTCAGGAATCATCCTGGATTGCTTCTACTACTTTTTGTTTTTTTCCCCCTTTGCTATGGAATTTCCCAGGCTCCTCCCACCAGGGCCAGAAATACAGGCTACTGCCATTTTCTGCCTGGCATTTTTTACATGGGATCTGGGATCTGCACTCAGGACCTTATGCTTGCAAGAGGTAGAGTCTTAACCCCTAAGCCATCTCTCCAGCCCAAAACATTTTTCTTTAAAACAAGATTTGAAAATAAGAACAAATGAAACCAGAGACCTGGTGGCTTCTAGGTCCCCCTAGCTTGGTGCTTATCATCACCTGGTTGTCAGGCCTTTCTGAGCTATGCTGAGTTTGTCTCTATAGTCGTGGGATTTGTTTAAAATTCACTTTGTGTGAAGCCACTCCTGTTCTCATGGAAACTGACGTCCATCAGCATCAAAATATATAAACGGTACCCCGGCGGCATGAGGATGTTACCCCGACAACTGCAGCTTTGAGTTTACATTTTTAAAAGCACGTGGGAGGGTTGAATTTCTTCCACACAGTCTGCATAGGACAAGTCAAGTATTTTGGATACAAGATATCTCAGGGTCCAAGGCTGGGGGAGGGTCAGTCAATCAAGTTTGGGAGTCAGGACGACTAGCATGTTCATAGAATTCTGTGAAATCCCTTCAGTGAAATTTTGCTTTCTCATCAGAAATCATCCAGAGAGTCTTGAGGTAGAGGCAGGAGGACCAGAAGTTCAAGGCCGTCATTGGCTACATGGTAGGTTTGAGCCCAGCCTGGACTTCAGACAGGTAAAAGCACCTAATAGTCTTTGGATGCCTGGAACCCACGGAAAGATAGAAGAGGAGAACTGATTCCACAAAGTTGTCCTCTGACTCCATATGTGCACTGTGACACATCACGTACAAGTAATGTGCCTGTGAATACATGCATATGCACCACATATGATAATTTGAAAAAAGACACTGTCTTTCAAAAAGAGCGATGTCCATTATTAATAGTTCATTCTCTACAATGGAACATACAAGGACCATAAGGAATTTGAAAAAAAAATTTTTTTTTCCATTTTCTCAGAGGTAAATGTCAACCTCATCCCGGGCTCAGTGGAGCTTGTATTTGTGGAAAATCTCCCACTTCAGAACTGCAGCTACAGCAGGTCTGTGGATAGGCTAGCGGTGGCAACCTTCTGTGTGTGGCGCCAGCAAGGGCTTTGTGTCCTGGGCTCTCATAGCCCAAGCCACACCTGTCTGGAGTGATTGGCATTGCCTGAGAGGGCTCTCTGCTGTCACTGTCTTGCTAAATACTGTTGAAGGGCTGAGTGGAGCCAGCCCCCCCCCCAGTCAGCTCTGGGGTTCTCAGCGGCAGGAGTTGTGCAAGTCAGAAAGATTAGGTGAAGAAGATTCTGTGCACTGTTTCCTCTCCCAACTGCCTCTGGGGCCCGAAGAAGAAATGTCATATAGCCATGAGGCCACATAGCATAAGGGATTGCTGGAGGTAGTAAACTTAAAAAAAAAAAAAATCGCACCACTATTTTTCCTTGGTAATGTGGAAACAGAATCTGTTCTAGAACACACCTATGAGCTTCTTTCTTAAATTAATCCAACTGAACCTGTCAATCAGCTCGAAATCTGATCCACCTGGAGGCACGCTAATGAGTGAGAGGAGTAAGAATCCCCCCTAGAGTAGAATACCGGTGACCAGGCAATGCTCACCCAGAATCAGGCCATGCTTATCTCTCCCCATCCTAAGGATTAGGGAACCTCGAGGAAGAGGAGGCAGTGAGGGGCAGTGTAAGAACCTAAAGATGGGGAGATGCACTGTTGCACAAGACATTCCATCCAAGACAGGACTGCTGCATCGAAACTTGCCCTTGCCAGACCTGTACAATGACTGACATACCAACATGCTCCACAGACTAGTGAGGAACTCAAGAGAGAGAAGAATACGTAGTGGAAACCTTAGGAACTAGAGCTGGACGAATAAAGGCAAAGGGCACTATCAGTGAGGTGGCCCAAGAGGGGCAACTTGGTATGCCACAAGAGGCCCGAACCCCCATAAAAGTAGACAAGCCACAGGGAACCCTGGAGCCCATAGACAAGACCAGGCGAGAGGGTGGGAGGGAGTGGAATGGACTGATGAAGGGAAGGGAAGTCAAGGAGGGAGGGGGGGTGGAGGGAAGCATTTATATATATATATATATAAAATCCCCCTAGAGATTATGCTCATCTTCCTCCTAGAAACCCCTCCTCAATCTTCCCTAGACTGCAGCAGAGGCAGGAGTTACAGAGCTTCTACCTCATAGACTGTAAGGCACAATTTCCCTTTCCTTTTCCTACGTCTCTGTTCCATGTTTTTTGTTTCCAGTATTTAAACATGCTTCCCTGTTTACCCCCTCTCCCTGGCAGTTACCAGGGATACCCAGAGATCTTCTTCTGTCTGTCAGGATCTAGAGCACGCTGATCCTGTTATTTTTCTCTTAATCCTTTTGTTTAACACTGGCTTTTTTATACAGTCTTTGGTTCTTTCCTGCCTTAAAATTCGTATCTGGCGGAGAAAACGAACCCCAAAACCACAGCCCCTCATTGGCACCAGGATGACTACAGTGAATCAACCACTGACTGGTGGTGTCGACTGGGCTAAGAAACTTGGGAGAGTCCAGCTCTCGCTGTGTCTTTTGGTTCTGGCACCTATCTCAACAGGAAGGACTTACAGAGAGGTCATGACCTCTGTGCACATCTCCTGCCCCACTATGTTCTACAGATGAATTATGTGTGGGATTTCGCCACTGCCCCCAAACTAATCCTCTGGTTGGAGACTTAGTTCTTCTTCCACGTGCAAACCAGCCAGTCCTGAACCCACAGTCTCTGGCACCTTTTATCAGGACCTTTTATCATCCTCTCCAGTTGTAAACCAGGGGCAAACTGGACCCCTAGGGACTGACCCAGAAGCCAGAGCCAGGAAATCATTCCACCTCCACAGCCAAAGTCGCTGGGTTCCTCAGCTCTGACTTTCCCACAAAAACATGAATGGGCCGGACTGGTACGAATCTGGGATCCCAGCACTTGAGAAGCTGAGGCAGGAGGATTTTTAAGTTTAAGGCAAGACTAATTACTAACGAGACTGTGTCTTTAAAAAAAAAAAAAAATATATATATATATATATAATAAAACGTTTAAATATATAAATATATTTTTAAAATATGCACTAAATATTCTGGTCCCTACTACTCGGTGGCTTCTCTGCCCCCCGACTAAGCTTGAGGACAGTGTGGCTCTTGTGGTGTGGGGTACCCCCGCCCCTGGGAACTGTAACTCACATCATTCAAAGGAAATCATCTCCTGGCCTATTGCCTTCACCATACATAAAGACAGACTCCTGGATTCTTTTAAAACAGAGTGAGAGGGGCAAGATGGGGGGTGGGTGGCCATCCCTAAAGCCCTGCCTTACTCTCTTGGTTGCTGCTCATGCGGTCCTCTTACCTCCCGTGTTAGGATTCCTCTCTCTCTTCTATCCCCATCTCTTTTGCACCTCCTACCCGCCCCCCAAGCTAGCCCTGGGCAGATCAAGAACTTGTTTTTCACTCTCTCCTCTGTCCTCCAAAGCTCTGGACAGGATCACATTCAACTCCAGAACCTCCCCAGCCACAGGGATGACACTCCCCGTGAAGTTCATGTGAAATTTACTTGGCTCACACATGGTTTCGCCAGCATGGAATGGAGTGATGAAGTATGTGTCTGGGAGGGGGGGGGTCCGCTGGGGACAAAGCCCTGCAGAGTTAGGTTGTGTCTCTTCCGGACACTTTGTGAGCCGGCAGCCTCTCAGTCCAAGTGCTTGTTGTACTCTTTTCCTTTCACCTGCATCACAAATGAGTGAGTGAATGAATTTTGTTTTCTTAAGATCTTGATATGTAGCCCAAACTGACCTCAAATTCATGGTAATCCTACCGCCTCTGGCTTTAGGATTAGAAGCATGAGCCAGCACACCTGGTTCAGACCATGAATGTGTGCGATGTGAATTGTCAGCTGAGTTTTCTGCACTGTCTGGTCTTGCTTTTCTTAGCTGACCCTTTCTCGTTTGGAAGACTAGGAAAGGTTGCGATGACACAGGGTAGGGTGACACTGACGAACCTGGTAGGGCACGTGACTTGCGCTACGGTTTTTATCCGAAGGTGGCTGTACCACAGAGCAGCTGCGCTACAGCAGGGGAGGGAGGGTTGGGAAGGGAAAGTCTTAGGAGACGGTAAGATCCTGGAGGCAGGCTGAAGTGCTCAACCCTGAGTCCACCCGGGGAAGGTGCTGGCTCCTCCCACGAGCCTGAGAGGGGCGTGGCCAGAGTGCTGGCGCTTCTAGCCTGGAGCCATCAATGGGAGTCACTGCGGGTGAATACACTACAAGCGCAGGTAAGCCTAATTGAGGGGGTTGGGATCCCCTGGATGAATCCTCGTCATGTATGCGGGGTGCTCTGCGGACTGTCCAGGGCGCCTGGGGGGAGGGCTTCCCACGTTGGGCTGAGGATGCAGCGCTAAGTGAAACGATTCATCCCCCCCCCATCGAGCTCTACTGAGGCTCCTGCTAGGGCTTTACAACACCTCCCAAGCCACCAAATAATAGGTGATCCCCTTGGAAGTGGCTGGACATCTTGGACTTCGAAGTTCCTGTAAACAGACACAACCTCAACAGCATCATTTGTGCCTGGCCAGAGGCCTCCTGTACCATGAAGGCCGAGCGATGCGTCAGGATGCCAACAGGAAGGCATTTCAGATTTCACTGCCGCCCTTGAGCCCAGGCGAAGAAGCAGGAGGGTTAGTGAAGAAAAGCCGTGGATTCTAGCCAGATGCGGTTCTAGCCAGATACGGTGCTAGCCAGACGCGGTGCTGTGTCCCGGCACCTGGGAGGCAGAGCCGGAGCTAAGGGTCTTTGCTTCTTTTCCTGTTGTACAATACCCTGACTCCTCGGAGGAGGAGGCTCTGTTGCTACTCACGAGGTCTGGACCGGTCACATGGTGTCCACAGTCTGAGAGCTGAGAGCTTGCACGTCCCGGCTCAGCGTACTTCCTCCTGTTCAATCCAGGACCCCAAGCCCAGGGAATGGTGTTGCCTACTTTCAGGCTGGGTCTTCCCGCCACAATTAATGTAATCAAGACAGTCTCACCGGCTCGCCCAGAGGTCATCCTCAATGTACAGAATCCCTCGCTGGTGAGCCCGGAGGTCTGCCTGCCAGGTCTCAAGGTGAGGAGACTAACTGCCACAAAGGTCACTCTCAGCTAAACAGCAGTCGGTGAAGGCTTGTGAGACCAAGTCTTAAAAAGAGAAAAGAGAGAGAGGAAAAAAGAGAGAGAGGAGAATAAGAAAGAGGAAAGAAAAAAGAGGGTTGGAGAGATGGCTCAGAGGTTAAACTTTTGCCTCACAAGTAGAAGGACCTGAATTCGGATCCCATGTCCCACATAAAAATGCTAGGCGAGGCAAAGTCTGAGAAACCCCACTGCAAAGCAAAAAGGAGGGAGAGCAATTCAGGATGATTCCCAAAGTCATCCTTGGACCTCCACAGGCACGCAAAGGGCCCTGTGATACACACACCCATGAAAAAAGAAGAAGGAGAAGAGAAGAAAAAGAAAAGATACAATTAAAATTTAAAAAAGAAAAGAGACCTGGAATCACCTTTGCATACCGGGAACCTCTGGACAGGCCTGGACGGATTATCTAGATTAGTTATTTGCGGTGGGAAGACCTGCTCGTGTTCTGTGGCTCCATTTCAGACTCGGGTCCCCGGACTGAACGCAATGGAGAGAGTGAGCTGTTCGCGGGGGTCCATCACCCTCTGCTTCTTGGCGCAAATGCTGCGGCTCTATCTCCGGGTGCCACGACTCCCCTCCATGAAGGGCTGTGCCCTTGTCCTGGTTTGAACTGTACATTGTCCCGCCACGGGCTCGTGTGTTTGAGTCTTCAGTTGTTTGGGAAGGTGTCAGCGCCTTTAGGAGGTGGAGCCTTGCTGGAGAAGGCAGTGGTGGGGGTGGGCCTTGAGGTGGGTGAGTCCCGCCCTGCTTCCCACGGCAGCCCGCTCTTACATTGGCGCTCAAGCAGCCCTCAGCCTCGGTGAAGGATGCGACTTAGCTCGTCTCCAGCTTCTGCCGCCAGTCAGGGTTTTTCCGCCAGGAAACCGGCAGCCGGATCAATCTCCATTCTCCCTTAAGTTGCTTGGCTTTGGGTGTTCTTCACAGCAGCGCAACCCTGGAACCATGAACCAAAATAAACTTGTCCTTCTTTAAATTGCTTTTGTCAGAAATCTCAGCAAGAACAACTGGGAGGAAAGGTAAGGAAGGAAGTTCTAAGGATCATCCGAATGAAACCATTTCCATGAACAGGTTGAGAAGAAGCCTGTGGGCACAGGCACTCTCTTCCTCTTCTGCACGGGCTGACAGCCAGGCCAGGTACCCCCATATGGCATAGCCCACCAAGGATTGAACCCAGGGCTTTAGGCGTTCTAGGCCAACAGTCTACCAAGGACATTCCCAGCCCCCACAATCCATGTTTGGACCTAGGTCTTCCCTTTTCAGTTAGCATCTATAAGTACATTTATACAATTTTAATCTGGGCATGGCGGCCCATGTCTGCAGTCCCCAGAGGCCTGAGGATCAGGAGTTCCAGGTCAGCTCTGCCTGTGTTAAGATATCTTTGTGCCTTTGTCTCACCTGGAATCCTGCCCATCTCCACAACCTGCCATGCAGCTTACTCCCTGAACCTCCCAGTCTGTTCAGATTGTAATTATCCTTCAAAGCTCGCTTAACCGCCACTTTGTCAGTCCTGCCTCCCTTCCTTACCCAGAGAAGCCATCGAATGTTCATTGACAGTCCAGAACAAGTTGAGAAGATCCCTTCTACCACCCAGAAGATGAAGTTCAGATATTCTAGCTAGATGCATCATTTAGTAGACCTACCTATGCTCCTAACTGTATAAAAACAGGGAAAGAAATGATAAATAGTAAAGGTATATGTGCTGAAATAAATTATCCTCAGGCATAGCAGCTCTAGATGGCTAGTAAAGAAGTCAGATGGCCAGGCGCAGTGAACGCCTGTAATCTCAACACTCTGACTGATAATGGGAGAATTTGAATTTGAGTCCAGCTTGGACTACACCCACCTCCAAAGAAATCAGACACCCACAATTACATGGACATGTTTGCCCTCCCGCCAGGCAGCTGACTTACCTCTGTCCTCATTCCTGCTCATGAACCTGTCAGAATAGTGCACGCAGATCTAGAGTGGCTGCGTCTCTGAAAACTGCAGAGGCACACCCCACTGTCCCAGCTGTGCTGCTACAGAACACGCGTGCCATTAGCACCTGGAAGGTTCTTAGTTCCCTCAGTGGTGTGGTGTGCGTGTATGTATGTGTGTGTATGCATGTGAAGATCAGAAATGTTTTCTTCAATCGTTTACCTGCATGGTGGGGTGTGTGGTGTGTGTGTGTGTGTGTGTGTGTGTGTGTGTGTGTGTGTGTGTGTGTGTCAGAGGGCACTCGAATGTGTGCTGGTGGAGTCCCAAGGGTGACATCAGGAATCATCGTGGATTGCTCCACCTCCTTCTTGCTTTGCTCTTGGGTTTTCCAGACTCCTCCTTCCAGGTCAGAAGTGCAGGCTGCCACCATATCCTCCAAACATTTTTACATGGGATCTGGAAAACTGATTTTGAGTTTTTACCCCTGAGTCATCTCCTCAGCCCTTTCCACCTTATTTTTTTTTAATTTTTATTTTTTTATTATTTATTCAATTGTGCATTTATGCGTGTGTGTGTGTGTGTGTGTGTGTGTGTGTGTGTGTGTGTGTAGAACCACGGACGAATTCGGGAACCACCATGGACTGCCTCCATCTCCTCCTTGTTTACTCTGCCCTGGGATTCACAGGCTCCGCCCTACCAGGACCAGAAACGCAGGCCGCCCCCGCTTCCGCCCGGCGTCTATACGTGGGGTTTAGGATCCAAACTCAGGACCTTCCGCCTGCAAGGCAGAGGTTTAATCCCTGAGCCACCTCTCCAGGCCCCTCCACCTTACTTTTTTTAATATTTATTTTAGTGTGTGTGTGTGTGTGTGTGTGTGTGTGTGTGTGCGCGCGTGAGCATATGTAGCAGAGGACACTATGTGTGCCTGTGGAGGTCCAAGGGTAACTTCGGGAATCATCCTGGATTGCTCTACCTCCTTTTTGCTTTTGCTCCAGGATATCCAGGTGCCTTCCAGAGCCCGCAGTACAGGCTGCCACTATTTCTGCCTGGTGTTTTTACATGGGATCTGGGATCTGGGATCTGAACGCATGTCCTTCGGCTTTTCAAGAATACTCTTAACCCTTGAGCCATTTCTCGCCCAGTAAGGTGATTACTGTCACATAAAGTATCATATATTTCACCAGTTAGAGAATTATTTATTTCAAAATAATTAGGAGAGCAAATTTTAAATGTTTCACCACAAAAAATAATGTGATAAATATGCTAATTAGATTAAGCTAATAATTTTTCATTTTAGGGGCTGGAGAGGTGGCTCAGGGGTTAAGCCTCTGCCTCAGGTGGAAAGTCGTGAGTTCTGATCCTAGACCCCATGTATAGACGCCGGGCGGAAGCGGGAGGGGCCTGCGTTTCTGGTCCTGGTATGGCGGAGCCTGTGAATTCTGGGGCAGAGTAAACAAGGAGGAGGTGGAGGCGGCCATGGTGGTTCCTGTATTCGCCCGTGGTTCTACACACACACATATGCGCACACACATACATGCACATACATAATACACATACATACACACACATGCACACACATACATGCACAATTGAATAAATAATAAATAAAAATAAATAAATTTTCATTTTATACACATATCAAAACATGATAGCCTTCAATTTTAAGATATTTATTTATTTATTTTTACAATACTTAAAAAAACTTTATTGATTCATTTAGTTTATGCATACATCAGAGGGCACATGTACTGGGGGCTGGAGAGGTGGCTCAGGGGTTAAGCCTCTGCCTTGCAGGCAGAAGGTCCTGAGTTCAGATCCTAGACCCACATATAGACGCCTGTGGATGTGGGATCGGCCTGCATTTCTGGTCCTGGTAGCGCGGAGCCTGTGAATCCCGGGGCAGAGTAAACAAGGAGGAGGTGGAGGTGGTCCATGGTGGTTCCCAAATTCGCACATGGTTCTAACACACACACATGTACATACATACACACATGGACACACGCACAATTGAATAAATAAACAAAAAATTTAGAAAGAAAGAAAGAAAGAAAGAAAGAAAGAAAGAAAGAAAGAAAGAAAGAAAGAAAGAAAGAAAGAAAGAAAGAAAGAAAGAAAGAAAAGAAAAGAAAAAAAGAAGTCATACTGGACTTCTTCCATCTCCCAGGCTCCACCTACCAGGGCCAGAAATGCAGTCCCCCCCCACCCCCGGTGTTTTTATGTGCGACCTGGGTTCTGAACTCAGCACCTCCTGCTTTTAAGACAGGGTCTTAACCCCCAAGCTGTCTCTTCAGCCCATTCCAGGCTCCCTGAGCGCTCCTTGAGGAATAAGGAAGAGGAGAACCAAACTGCTTAAATCTTCATCACTAAGGTTCTATTTACCTGGACTTCCCTACATCAGAAAGATATCAGTCCAAGATCTAACCAGGAAAAGAGAAACCACCCAAAGCATTTTGAAGAAAGAGGACTAAAGGGCAGGGATGTGATCACTCATGAGATGCCACTGTGGGAAGACCACCAACACAGAGATGACAGGAGCAGGAAGCCCCCCCTGCCCGCCGAGGCAAAGGGGGAGGAGAAATACCTCAGGGAAAGCCAAGCACTGCTCCTCAGAAGGACAGTGCACTCCTCCAGAACCCCAAACCTTGCCACCATGGTTGCCACAGACCACCCCAGGCAGTCCCAGACCCTTCAACAAGTATTAGATTTTCTCTGGCTGGCCAGATGGCTCAGCAGGTAAAGATGATGACTCCTAAGGTACAACAATTTTATAGCTTTAGATCTTAAAGTATTGATCGATTTTGAATTAATTTTTACATATCATGCAAGATAATGGTTCAACTTCATTCTTTTGCTTTTTTTTTTGCATTTGAATACTGTCTTTTTTCAATGCCATGTGTCGAAGATTGTTCTTTCCTCATCGATAACTCTTAGTCTTGACATCTGTGCGTATGTTTTGTGTGTGTGTATGTGTGGTATATGTTGTACGTTGTAATGTGTATCATATGTGTAATGGTTACTCTTGACTATTGCTGTGAGAGAGCATTCAAAGTTAAATAACTTAAGGGAGAAAAGGAAATTTATTCACCTTAGCTCTGCTGGCCAAAGCTGGAGACAGACTACATCATATCCATCCAAGAGGCTAGTGGGTGACGGCTGAAGGATTCCTGGAAGGTCTCTTTTTTTCTCCCTAGTTTTCTGATCTGTGGCTCCTTTTATCTGGTCCACTACTGGGAGGTTCCAATGGGATCTATGGAGGTTCTGATAGGATCTAGGGCTGATCTTTGTATCATTATCCAGATAATCTCTTCAGGTGGTCTCAGCTGATCTTAGTTAATTCCAGGTGTGTCAAATTGTCATCCAGGATTAACTTTTTGCAATATGTGCATGTGTATTGCACATATGTGAACATGTAAATGTGTAGGTGGGTCACCCATGCATGCACGTGTGGGGGTCACAGCAGGACATTGACTGTCTTCCTCTGTCACTCTCTGATATAATCTCACTGATCTAGAAGTTCACCATTTCAACTAGACTAGCATTCAAGCAAATTCTTGGGATCGACCTGTCTCTGCCTCTCAGTGCCAGGGTCACAGACACATGCAGCTATGCCCAGCATTTTGTATGGGTACTGGGGATTCAAACTCCTATCCTTAAGTTTGCTGAGCAAGCACTCTAGTCACTGAGCCATCTCCCTAGATCCTGGTCTTGACACCTTTGTAACCAACAGTTAAGTCTATACATCAAGGTTTGTTTTTGGGCTCTTAATTCCATTCCACTGATCCATATATGTCTCTGTATATGCCAGCATTGAGCTGTTTTGATTATTATAGTTTGTCAATAAAATTTTGGTGTCCATTCACAAGGCTCTGACTTCATGATCTGATCACCCAACGCCTCCACCATTGCATTGGGAGTTGAATTCCAGCCTAAGAATTTTGGGGAGACCTAAGTATAACTGTAAGGTTCAAAGCAGGCAGGAATACCCTCACTAGGGGAGGAACAGCCACCCTGTTGTTGAGGGAGGTTAATAGGATTCTAAACAAAAAATGATTGAGCGAAGGATGAAAGGAATATTTTTCAAAGTTTTCCAAAAATGCTGGCAAAACAGGCTTTCTGGATGCTCTGTTCCCTCTGTGCTCTGTCCCACCAACAAAGAACAGGATAGGCAGGAGTGGCAGCTAGTTACAGATGACATTTGTGGGGAGTTATTTAGTTTAAAAAACCCCAGAGCAGGCCTGTGGAAGATTATTTGATGGACGTGAGAAGACTCAGCTTCTAGCAGGTAAGACCATTCCTCGGGCGGGTAGATAAGATGGAGAGAGAACTGGCTGGCAGTTGACAGACTGGCAAGCTACACAGTATGCCCCTCTCTCAGGTATGCCCCTGTGGATGTGGTTCCTGGACTCCTTAGGTTGGTAACCTACAATCATGAGCATAAATAAATTCCTGACATGTCTGGGTCATGTGCTTATCACAGCAAGTGAAGAGTTGCTAAGACGGACCCTTCCCGGGTTGCTGGGGGCTCTCGCCGGCAGGGTCAGGCCTCCTTGCTTTCCCATGCTCTGTGCTTCTCTTCCTTCCTTCCCGTCAACCTCACCCTAATTCCCTTGCAGTCTTATCAGAAAAAGTCAGATGGGAGCCGTGGAGACAGCTCAGCGGATAAAGGCGACTGTGTGCAACCCTGAAGACTTGAGTTTGATCCCCGGAGGGCCAGATGATGGAAGGAGAGAATTGGCTTCTAAAACTTGTCCTCTGACTTCCATTCATGAACTGGGGTACGTGTGCACCCCCATCCCTCTCAAATAAATAAAAATTTTAAACAAGCAACAACCACAACAACAAAAAGCGAGATGGAGAAAAGCCATCTTTTCGGCTCGTCTGTCCACCTGTAAGTCAGGAAGTTCCCTCTGGGGGCTTCGCCGCACCGCCATGGGTGGCCGCAGCTTGTATGCCAGGCACAGCTGCTTCTGTTTTACAGAGCCCACACACTTTTGGCAAGCTGGCTTAATTTTGTCTAATTATGAAAAATAATAAGGCGCGTTTAGAAAGCACAGAAAAATCGAGTAGAAAAAATATTTTAAAACTTACCTATAATCTTGCCAGCCAGAGGCAATCAATGTTAACATTTTGATGTGTTTCCTTCCTGATTTTAAGTACATTTTTCTACAGTTGAGATCATAGTGTATAAATAATTTCATACTACTTTACTTGTTACAATACTTGCCCATGTCATTAAAATTTTGTTGAAAACATTTTTTTCATGTTCGGTTTTCCTTCTTTCTTTAATTCTTTACTTCTTTCTTTTTCTTTCCCTTCTTCCCACCCCCTATCCCTCTTCTTCTCTTTTTCTCTTTTTCTTTGTCTCTTTCTTCTTCCCTCCTTCTCTTTCTCTTTCCTTCCCTCCTTCCCTTTCTTTATATTTTTCTTCCTCAATAAGGCCTCATGTGTCCCAAGCTGGTCTCGAGCTTGCTTAGACCCTCTACCTTTCCAAGGGTTGGGATTACACACACATACCATCATACCCAATTACTTATTAGGTTGTTTAATTATATAACAAAAGTAATACATGTTCAGGGCTGAAGAGATGGTTCAGAGGTTAAGACTCTGCCTCTCAAGCCGAAGGACCTGAGTTCCAATCCCAGATCCCATGTAAAAATGCCAGTCTGAAATGGTGGTGTCCTGCGCTTCTGACCTGGAGGGCGAAACCTGGAAAATTCCAGAGTGAAATAAAAAGGAGGTAGAAGCAATCAAGGATGATTCTGAAAGTCACCCTTGGTCCTCCACAGGGACACACAGTGCCCTCTGATACACACACACACAGACACACACACAGACACACACAACACACACGCACGCACACATGCACGCACACATACACACATGGGTGCAGGTTAAAAAAAAAGTAATACATTGGGGCTGAAGAGGTGGCTCAGGGGTTAAGCCTCTGCCTTGTAGGCGGAAGGTCCTGAGTTCGGATCCCAGATCCCACGTAAAGACGCCGGGCGGAAGCGGGGGCGGCCTGCGTTTCTGGTCCTGGTGGGCGAAGCCTGTAAGTCCTGGGGCAGAGCAAACAAGGAGAAGGTGGAGGCGTTCATGGTGGTTCCCGAATTCGTCCGTGGTTCTACACACACATACACACACACACAATTGAATAAGTAAGAACTAAAAAAAATTAAAACAAAAAACAAGTTACTGTCCTCTGACATGCACGTGTGTGTGCCCACACTTACATGCATGAACATTAAAAAAAAAGTAATACATATTCACTGAAGAGAATTAAAATAATTCAGAATTAGAAGCAATCACTTAAAGCAGATCAGTCTTTATGCACGAAGCCCTCATATTCACATGCAATGCCTTTGTCAAAAGTCTACCAACACAGAGGCACATCACCACAGTGGGAAGCCAGTCTGGGCTCCAAGAAACCCTGTCCCAAAAATGCTAGTTAACGAATTGATTCTGCAACTAGTGAGATGCTGGGGATCAAGAAAGCCAGTGGTGGGGCTGGAGAGGTGGCTCAGGGGTTAAGCCTCTGCTTTGCAGGCGGAAGGTCCTGAGTTCGGATCCCAGACCCCACGTATAGACGCCAGGCGGAAGCGGGGGCGGCCTGCGTTTCTGGTCCTGGTAGGGCGGAGCTTGTGAATCCCGGGGCAGAGTGAACAAGGAGGAGGTGGAGGCGTCCACGGTGGTTCCCAAATTCAGTCCGTGGTTCTACACACACACACACACACACACACACATGTGCACACACATACATGCACAATTGAATAAATAAAAAAAAAAAAAAAAAAAAAAACAGAAGGTCCTGAGTTCAAATCTCAAGGTGCAAACGGTGGCCTATAGGTCCAGCCCTGGTGGGCAGAGCCTGGGAAATCCCAGAGCAAAGCAAGAAGGAGGTAGAAGCAATCCAGGATGATTCCCAAAGTCACCCTTGGTCTTCCACAGGGACACACAGTATTATCTCGCTCTTTCTTTTCTCTCTCTCCTATATATATAAAACTCCCCCCCCATATATAAAACTAAACCGCTGTTTTGTTTTGTTAGTCTATAACAGGGTCTTCTGAGAGGTCGTTTGGAGTTCTATTGGGGAGCACAGCTACTCGTGCACCCTTGGTGGAAGGAAGAACGTCCTCCTCTTTGGGGGAAGGTGGTTCTCGTGGGCCGAGCCTGAAGTTTCACCAGGAACGCCCCGGGAGCGGTGAGGGAGGAAGCAGACACCTGCCTAGGTGATCAGCTGAATCAACCCTGGCGATCAGCGGGATGATGGATGCTGCGGCCAGTCACCGTCACATTCTCCTGGTCCTTCTGCCTCTACCTCCAGAGTGCTGGATTACAGCATGAGCCACCATGCCAGCCATCGAAGTGTTGTGTGTGTGTGTGTGTGTATGAAGATACTGTGTGTTCCTGTGGAGGACTGAGGGTGACTTCAGGAATCATCCTGGGTTGCTTCTACCTCTTTGTTTGCTCTGGCATTTCCCAGGCTCGGCCCTCCGGGGCCAGAAGTGGAGGCCACCACTGTTTCCACCTGGCATTTTTTCATGGGACCTGCAATCTGAATTCAGGACCTTCTACTTGCGAGACAGTCTTAAGTCCGGAGCCATGCCTCCAGCCCCCACTTTCTTTTTGAGACCCTGACCTAAAGCGCACCAAGCAGGCTCTCCCTGTTTCTGTCTTCCCAGCCCTGGGATTACAAGCACACGTCATCATCCTTTTTTTTTTTTTTAACATGGGTTCTGGAGTAGAGCTCAGATTCTTATGTTTGCAAAGCAAGCACTGAACTGACTGAGCTAACTCCTTAAATAATTTTTAAGTGTTTGGATAATTAACATTTAAACAACATGATAATAATAATAATGCCTATGAGTCCAGTCATCTCTTTATACCACCTTTTGTAACTAAGTATGCCTGTTTTACCATGCATTCACACAGAGACATAGTTTTTACAGTACTGTATGCCACCCACATTTGTAGACCCGTTGCTTCGGGCACAACTACCCAGGTGTGTTTGGGGCAAAGATGGAGAAAGTTATGACATAATTACATCACAGAGCAGGCCCAAGGCCACACAGAATTCAAGAACGCGATATTCACTTGAACAGATCCCGTATTGTTTCTTTGCCCTTCTAGGAGGCAACCTACAGTTTGGGACCTAATGTTGTCTTGGCTTCTCTGATGGCCCAGGGAAACCCACGTGGACGGCTCCTGGCCCCCCCAGTCTGCATTTCTGACCTCCGAAAAGCTGAGAAAGTGCCAGCAACTCTTGAATGGCGCAGCGAGCCACACGCAGGTGGCTTCTGCGCACACAGACCGTTTGGTTTATGGAGTGTGCCAGATTCTGCCCAGGGGCACCAGGCTGCAAACAGAAAGTCGGTTTTGGCACTGGACTGACCCATAATGAGGACTAAATGGGATGCCGATGTCACAATTGTGAAAAATAATCGGGTTTGGGGGAGCCCAGGTAGCCTGGGCCCTGCTCTCTGGCCACTTTGGCCTTGTGTACTCAGGTTACAGGAAACCTGTACACAGATGCGAGGCTACTAAGCAAAGACTTGGGAGCTGACAGCACAGGGAAATCCACCTGTTGGGGAAACGGTCAACGAGGAGTCAGGCCGGACTCTGATTAAATTTAAAACTCAAAAGGACTCTGTCCCTCCCTGAGGCTGACATCTGCGGCCTTCTGCGGGAAGTTGGTCCAGGCCTCTTAAGATGCCCAGGAATTCAACTCACTGCAGGGAGACTTGTCCTTACCAGACCTACGTAATGACTGACATACCGATGTGCCCCACAGACTAGCGAGGGACTCAAGAGAGATAAGAACATACAGTGGAAACCTTGGGGACTACAGCTGGATGAGTGAAGGGATAGGCCCCTATCAGTAGAGTGGCCCAAGGAGGGGCAACTTGGTAAGCCACAGAGACCTGAACCCCCGACAAAGTGGACAAGCCAGAAAGAGCCCTGGGATCCACAGAAGCAGACAGGCAGGAAGGTGGGAGGGACTGGGATGGATTGATGATGAGAAGAGGGAGCAATGGGAAGGAGAGGAGTGGAGGGAAGCAGGGATAAGTATTTAATATGCTTGTAAAACTAGAAAAATGAATTAAAAATAAAGATGCCCAAGAATTCTGCAGTTTGCTGAGAGCTCTTTAGTGGAATAGCCGTGACTTCTCTCATACAGTATTTCACACATGCACGATAGAATAGGAGCACTTCTGCATCTCTAGAATCCAGTGGGCTACCTGCTATGGTATTATGCTTAGAAAATGTTTTTTTTTTTCCAAACCTTAGCAATTCTTGAAAATGCCTTCTTTGAAACTATTCCATGTTATCACCCTCATAGGAAATGTCTATATTTTTACTGCCCATTTATGCAAACTGAAGGTGGCTTGGGACATCCTTATGGAGCCTAATGGAAAAAGGTAATTGTGTTTTCTTTCTATTAAAGAATTATAAAATGAAAATAAGTAGAAAACATATTAAATACAGTATTATGTTAAATACTGGATTTGTATGAAATTTTCCAAATAAAATATTTCCAAATTTTTAATGAGAAACCTGAGCATGTGTCCATGGACACTTTTAAAAATTTTTACGATGTATTTTATTTAACCTACTATACCCCCATTATTATGACTTTTACATGTCCTCAATATAAAAATCACCAGCGGGATATTTCACATTCTTGTTTTCCACTAAGTCTTTGACACCTGGTGTGTGTTTTACAGACAACACTCCAAGATTTGGACAGACCACCCTTCAAGTACTCAGGGGGCCCCATGTGGCCATCGGCTACCTGGCAGGTAACAACATGCATCAAAGATGGTAAATACAGCATGACCGTCACTTTGTAAAGCGGTCTTTTTCTAAGCTTGAAATGGCCAGAAATAATTGCCAGTGAAGATTTTTTGAATGATGGCTCAAGTTCTTGGTCACTGCTCATCAATGAGAAATTTTGCCCTAGTAGGAGATTTTAAAAAATTAAAGCTTTTTTTTAACCATTCTTCAAGAATATACTGTATTTGAAACGATCTTTAAAGAACTTAAGAGCAAAAAAAAAAAGAAGACTTTGAGAGCCCTTACTGAGATTCCTTGTGATGAGGTAAGGGATTTCCAGACTATTAAAGCTTTTAATAAAATGTTTATTAGGGGGAAAGAAGAAGGAGGAGGAGAAGGAGGAGAAGGAAGAGAGGAGGGGGAGAGAGACAGAGAGAGAGAGAGAATGAGAACGAACACGTATGTGCATGCGTGCACTTACATGCCATGGCACGGGTAGAGGTCACAGGATACTTGTGGAAGTCAGTTCTCTCCAACAGTGTGGCTTCCAGGGATCAAACTGAGGTCACCAGGTTTTCCAGCAGGCATCTTACCTGCTGAACTTCTCACTAACCCCCATTAAACCTTTTCTTCCCCTTCATGTGTGTGTGTATAAGATGTGTGTGTGTGTGTGTGTGTGTGTGTCCACCTGTGGAGGTCCGGGGTGACACTGGGAATCATCCTGGATTGCTCTACCTCCTTATTGCTTCTCTCCAAAGTTTCCCAGGGTCTGAAGTCAGGTCCTTCTGCTTACAAAGCAAAGGCTTTAACCCCCGAGCTATCTCTTCCGTCCCCCCTATTAAGCCTTTTCACACCTACGCCTTGGACATGACACTAGCCTTCTAGGTGACTGCACAGGCGCACCCTGTGGGAACAACCTCAGTGCAGCGGGCCTGGATCCCATCCAAAGGACGCGGAGTGGGGAGCCAAGTGTGAAAGTGCAATGTTGGTTGGGTGCGGAGCTCCTAGAACACTTGGAACATGCTCGGCATTGCCTCCCCCAGACCCCTTGCCTGGACTCAGTGGACGGGCAGTTGGCAGAGTGGTTTTGGGCACACAGCTTCCAGAGCCTGCTGCTGCTGCTGATTTCTCCGTTCCCGTGCCGATGGAGACACACTGAGGAGCCCAAGTGCTCACACGGATGCTTGAACGGTGGCTCCAAGAAGCCGCTCGATCCCCACGACCCCTGAGACCCCCACTGACGGGTGACTCGCTGCAGTGGGTGAGGCACACATGTGACATGGCACCCATTCCCTGCTGGTTTCCCACGGTGCAATCGCGCTGCTCTGAAGCCCACCCCCCTTTGTGGGGCCTTGTGCATGCTAGGTGGGTGAACCCCCCAACACTGAGTGCATCCTCAGCCCTCTTGCTTTCTTTCTTTTCTTTCTCTCTCTCTCTCTCTTTCACTGTTGTTGCTGTGGCTTTGGTTTATGGTTGGGGGGACAGGATCTCACTATGTGGCTCAGGCTGGCTTTGAACTCCTGTCCTGCCTGCCTCAGTCTCCCAAGCGCTGGGTTACAGGCATGGGCAATCACACATAACCACCTGGCAACGCTTACTCTGTATTCATGGACTTTCTCTCTCTCTCTCTCTCTGATACAATCACACAGAGAGCTTATTGAGATACTATGCACACATCCTAAGATACATCAATTTAAGGCGTACAGCTCAGTGGTTTTGTGTATATTCACAGTTGTACAAAGACTTCAGTTTTTTTTTTTTTTCTCAATGATGAAGATAATGGCGCACAACCTCGTGTAATTATTGCAAGAGAGAGATGAGCTAATGAACATGACATGTTTGGCTCATTGCCCAGAGCCAACTCTCAATAATTTGTCAGTGTTGTATGGATGATGATGGTGACAAGGATGGCGGTTAAGGGGAACAGTTAGGGGCTGGAGAGGTGGCTCAGGGGTTAAGCCTCTGCCTTGCAGGCGGAAGGTCCTGAGTTCGGATCTTAGATCCCACGTATAGACGCCAGGCGGAAGCGGGGGCGGCCTGTGCTTTCTGGTCCTGGTAGGGCGGAGCCTGTGAATCCCGGGGCAGGAGGAGGTGGAGGCGTCCATGGTGGTTCACGAATTCGTCCGTGGTTCTACACACACACAGACACATACACGTGCGCACGCACACACACACACATGCACACAGTTAAATAAATAATAATAAAAAATTAAAAAAAAAAAAAAAAAAAAAAAGGGGAACAGTTAGACACACCCCGGCTTCAAGAGGTGTCGAGCATGCGCCCTCCAGGACCCAGAATCTGGGTGGCTCCCTCCTTCCTGTGCCTCTCATGCCTTCCCAGAAGTCCAGGGTCTGCCTCTCAGGGGCTCACAGGCACTTCTGCATGGGTTGGGGGGGGGTTAGAGCCACCCACAGATGCACAGGCCATTTTAAAGCAGGAAGTAGGGGGAATGGCCATTTCTTACTGAGTCACAGGGAGGGAAACTGAAGTGGGTAGCAAGAGAAGTCATTTCCCTCACTTAAATGTGATTAACTGCTTCTTGGTCTCAAAGGGCTGCGGCTTGTTTTCTTTGTCTCTTTCAGAAAAAAAAAAATTAACTCTCTAGTTTTTTGGAAACAAAAAGTTATTTGTTGTTCGTGTCTTATTAAAAACCTTTCTGTATGGGACTGGAGAGATGGCTCAGGGGTTCAGACTCTGCCTCTCTAGCAGAAGGTCCGGAGGAGCCCAGGTCCACATAAAAATGCCAGGCTGAAAAGGTGGCAGCCTGTACTTCCGGCCCTGATGGGCGGAGCTTGGGAAATCCCAGAGGGAAGCAAAAAGGAGATAGAACCAATCCTGGATGATTCCTGAAGTCACTCTTGGTCCTCCACAGGGATTCCACAGGGACACGCAGTGCCCTCTGACACACACGCGCGAACACACACACACACACACAGGCACACACACACACAAAGTTTTAAATCTTTCTGTAGAAGTAGTGAGTATTCAAGCTTTAGACTGAGGAAATTTTGAATGTTCTTAGCACAAATAAATCCCAGCTGTTTGAAGTGATGGGGATGCTAATGTTATGATCTGATCATTATATAATATATGTGTGTACTGAATTAAAAACACAATTGCGAAACTGAGGGGTGCCTCACACCTCTAATCCCATCATTCAAAGGCAAAATCAGGAAAACTGCCTAGAGTTTGAGGCCAACCTGGGTTACATAGTAACTTCCAGGTCCACCTGGGTTCAAAATAACAACCAGTCTCAAAAATGTACTGGTATAGGGGCTGGAGAGGTGGCTCAGGGGTTAAGCCTCTGCCTTGCAGGCAGAAGGTCCTGAGTTCGGATCCTAGACCCCACGTATAGACGCCAGGAGGAAGTGGGGGAGGCCTGTGCTTCTGGTCCTGGTAGGGTGGAGCCTGTGAATCCCGGGGCAGAGTAAACAAGGAGGAGGTGGAGGAGTCCATGGTGGTTCCCGAATCCATCCGTGGTTCTACACACACACACATACACACACACACACACACACACACACACACACACACACACGAACACACGTATACACGTACAATTGAATAAATAATAAAAAAAATTAAAAAAATAAAAATGTACTGGTATAACAGCACACTCCTGCAATCCTAGTGTGTATGGGAGACTGAGGCATAAAGGTGGCAGGTTCAAAGTTTTCTGTATTCAAAGACAGGGCCACAAATAGACTAGGTCTGCAACTTGCTAAGTAACCAAGGATGATGACCTGGATCGATCCTTCTGCCTGCCCCTCCCAAGTGCTAGGATGATAGCACGTGCTACGCGCCTGGCTTACGAGGTGCTGGCAAGCGCCCTGAGAATGGAGCTAGATTCTCAGTACTGCTTTGTTTTAACTACTGCTCTTGTCCAAGTAACTCGCTCAAGCCAGTCTCAAACTCACAGGCTCAAGCAATTCTTCCCCCCTCTGCCTTCCAAATAGCTGGACTGAGGCTACCATGCTTTGTTTTCGGTCTGCTTTTGTCATGTTTTGTTTATTTGTGTTGGGGGAGGGCATGCATACACACGCATGCGTTATGATGTCATGGCACACAGGTAGACATCAAAGGACAACTTGCTGCTCTCCTTCCATCATGTGAGCTTCCAGGGATGGAACTCAAGTTGTCAGTTTTTCCAGAAGACACCTTACTCACTGAACTATCTCTTCAGCCATATCGCTTTACTTTTTTAAGACAGGGTTCTGCTTACAATTGTAAGCAGGGTCTGTCTTGCAATTCACTATGTAGTAATGCTAGTCTCCAATTCTCCTTTTTTATATTTTTATTTTTTGGCAGTACTGGAATTGAACCTAGGACATCATCATACATGCAAAGCAAGTACTTAGTAGTTACATTCTTAGACCTTTGACTTCAAATTCTTTTTTTTTTAAATTATTTATTCAATTGTGTGTGTGTGTGTGTGTGTGTGTGTGTGTGTGTGTGTGTCAGAGGGCACTGTGTGTCCCTGTGAAGGACCAAGGGTGACTTCGGGAATCATCCCGTATCTCGTCTACCTCCTTTTTGCTTTGCTCTGGGTGGGCTGGAAGCGATGGCCGCTGCCCTTTCCACCTGATTTTTACGTGGGATGTGGGAGTCGAACTCAGGACCTTCTGCTTGCAGAGACAGAAGTCTTAACCCCTGAGCCATCTCTCCAGTCAATGGTGCACTTTGTTGTGTGATGACTTTCATCTTCCAGACTTCAGAGGCAGGAAAACATAGCTCTTTAGGAGGCTCGGTCTTCAAGTCAGATGGTTGTGGATTTCAGATCTAGCAAACTTTGGGAGCCCTCTGAGCCTCCTTCTAGATTGCAGAATGGACTCCTGACAGTTTTCGCCCTCTCAAGGCCTGTGTGCTGAAGGCGGGGTGACCAGCCCTAGGAGCTAATAGAGGTGGTAAAGCCTTTAAGAGGTGGGGCCTCCTCAGAGGAAGTCAGTATGAAGACTGTGCCTGGAAAGGGATCCTGAGACCCCACCCCTTCCTGAGTCTCTCTTTACTTCCTGGTCACCATGATGGAAGTCAAGCTTCTTCATGTTCTTTCACAGGGCCAAGAGACCACAGACTTGAAACCTCCAAAAGCAGAAACTATGAGCTAAATAAACCTTCCCTTGAGTATTTTGTTATAGTAATGAACCAGTTAGGACTTCCCTCTAGGCTAATGATTGACACAGGTTACTGTGAGAAGCATGTGTGGACTCTATGAGTACACAATACATAATGACTGCTAGTAGCCTTCTTGTCTTCATATATTACACAGTGCTGATATTCATTTAGGGGTTTCTAAGTATTGTCAGTTACACATAAAAACCCACTTTGCTAGGAGAAACTGACATATATGGTAATTTGGTTCTTTGAGTTATATTTTTAAATATATTTTATTTACTTCTTTGAGAGAGAGAGAAAGAAAACACAAACTTCAGAAGTCTGTTCTCTTCTTTTACCATGTGGGCTTCCAGGAATTGAAGTAATGAATTGAGTTCCCCAGGTTTGTGAATACTACTGAGCTACCCACTGAGCTCTCTGCCGGTCCTTTGTTATATTTTTAAACTCTGTGCACTTTAGCTAGTTGATGCTACGGTCACACACTTCATAGTATGCTTATGAGAATTCAATGAATTCACATATAGAGAATATCATATAGCTTAGAAAAATCACACTCTGTAGGAGGGTTCCATGGTGCTATTACTGTGTGGACTCTCACACTTCGTGCACTTTCTGAGCCACTCCCATCTGTTGTCCCCCATAAGTGTCCTTCCTGCCAGCTCCTGCAGGGAAAGAACCTGATTTGCATCACCTAAAAAGTCCACTAACTCAGGACGTGAAATCAACCGAAGGCCCATCTCACAAAGCGTGCTGGCCTGAGCTCCCTTCCTGCCCCAGCATTTCTGCCTGTCCTTGAGTGAGGAAGAGGCTGCTGGCCTGTCCCTGAGATTTCCCCATTGCTCCAGGGGAACTGCCAGGTGATGCTGAGCAAACTGTGAGACTCCACAAAAAGGATCCCAATCCTCTCCAATCCCTGATTCCTTCAGTTTTGCTTAAGCATTGCCTCGTTTGACTTGGATGCCTCCACGGGATCCTGACAGGCAAACCTGAGTTCAAACCTGGCTCAGGCAACTTCTGTGGATGCCTCTCCTCCTCGTTCAAGGTTGTGTTTTGTCTTCTGCTATGCGATAAGATACATACACTATAAAATACAGACATGGAAATGCGGCTCAGTGGGTGGAGCGTTTGCCTAGCATGCATGGAGTCCTGGGTTCAGGGAAGACCGTCAGGAATTCAAGGACATCCTTGGCGACATAAGAAGGTCAAGGACTAGCCTGATGGACTTGCAATTCTGTCTCAGAAACAAAACAAATGTACCATTTTAACCAGTTTTTTTTTAATTTTTAAAATTGTGCTTAGTGTGTGTGCACAATGTGCATATATGGGCCATCTATAGCATGCATGTGGCAGAGATCAGAGAACAACCTTCAGGAACCGGCTCCTTCCTCCCCCATGTGGGTTCCACTCAGGCTGCCGGGCTTGTGTGGCGAGTGCTTTTACCCACTGACCTCTGCGATCACATATCAGCCATTTTTAAAAAATTTTTTTTAATTTATTATTTTTATTCAATTGTGTGTGTGTGTGTGTGTGTGTGTGTGTGTGTGTATGTATGTGTGTATGTAGAACCACGGACGAATTCGGGAACCACCATGGACGCCTCCACCTCCTCCTTATTTACTCTGCCCCGGGATTCACAGGCTCCACCCTACCAGGACCAGAAGCGCAGGCCGCCCCCGCTTCCGCCTGGTGTCTATACGTGGGATCTGGGATCCGAACTCAGGACCTTCCGCCTGCAAGGCGGAGGCTTAACCTCTCCAGCCCCACATATCAGTCATTTTTAACTGCTCTTTTTTTTTATTTTATTATTATTATTAATTCAACTGTGCGCATGTGCGTGTGTATGTGCGCGCACGCGCGCGCGCGTGTGTGTGTGTGTGTGTGTGTGTGTGTGTGTGTGTGCGTGTGTATGTCTGTGTATGTGTAGAACCACGGACGAATTCGCGAACCACCATGGACGCCTTCACCTCCTTCTGCCCCGGGATTCACAGGCTCCGCCCCTACCAGGACCAGAAGCGCAGGCCGCCCCCGCTTCCACCTGGCATCTATACGTGGGATCTGGGATCCGAACTCATGACCTTCCGCCTGCAAGGCGGAGGCTTAACCCCTGAGCCACCTCTCCAGCCCATTTAACTGCTCATTTTTGTAGTGCTAAACACATACAGCTTTTTTTTTTTTTTTTAGGATTAAATAAAAGATGTATCTAAAAACCGGGGCATGAGGGCACAAGTACGGTGAATTCTCCGTGAATGCTTTCAGTTTGCTCTCACTGGACACGGCCCAGCGTTGTGGGGATGCGCCAGAAGGTCTTGGTCTTTGGGCGTGAGTTCAAACTCATTTCACCCCTTATCACAGCCCCAAGGGGCCTGGCTGTGGCTACTGCTTATCGCTGAGCTGGTTCTATGTAGAAACTTTGTCTTGAGAGGAAGAGGCTAAGAAGCCGGCGGCCCAGAAGACCTGTTTCCTGAGAGATCTGCTTTCAGTTATTCAGTGTCACCAGCAAGAAGAAAGATCTCGTGTGTCCCAGACTTTCTAAAGAGCCAAGTGAGGCCAAGGAGAAAATCACACAGTCAAATTTCACATGAATAGAAGAAGGTCATTTCTGCTCTCCTCTGTGAATCAGAATGTTCAAGGTTACTCATTTTTCTTTCTTTTTTTTTTTTTTTTGACGGGGTAGCTTTTTTTCCAGCTTTACTTTTGGTTTAGCCAAAGGTATAGGATGTATAATATGAAAACTAAATCATACTTAAAGGCTACGGCAATAAGCCAGCCCCTTTCTCCATTCTTCTCTTCCAGGTCTGCTTTCTCTGTGAAGACACATGGAAGGCTGTCTGAATGACATTCAGTGAATACACTGAATGAATGCACGCTGGGCCTGTGGATCTCTATGTTTTAATGTTTATTTGGGCATTAGATACTATGAGTCTAAGCCCAGGGCCTCAGATATGCTGGGCAAGTGTCCCTGTCACTTACTTATACACCTAGCACCTGCACTGTAATTTCACTGTTTACACAGTTCCCTTCTCTACTTCCCCAAGCTAATATTTATTTGGTGTTTCATTTACCTCATCTAATATTTTCGTGCAAATGAATCAGATAATCTGCTATGGATAGAAGTCCTCTCCAAATGCAAAAACAATAATGTCAAGGGGAAAAAGCAGATATGACAAGCACTGAAAACCTGGCTATAATCTGGCCTCTGGAGTAGGTACCATGGATCCAAGGTCACCCTTGGACTCTCTTCTTGTTTCAATTTTTAATTTTTAATAATTTCAGATTCATTAAAAATGTTGCAAAAACAATACAAAGAATTCCCATATGTATTTTTTTAGATATACAAAAATATTCTTTTACTTTTGTAAACCAAGATGTTTGATCAGGAGCAAGGGTAACTTACCAACCATCAACAGACTGAAGAAAATGTCTCTCCTAGCCCCCAGCAACTATTAACTGCTTATATATTCTCTACATTCTCACAGAGGGGAGGGTCTCATGATCCCTCTCCCCTCTTCCCCCCCACCCATGAGGGAATGTTGGTGGGCTCAATCTGGTCGAGTTTTCACAGCGGCTGGTACTGTCTTTTGTGGACGGGGCTCCGTATAGTCAAGCTGTAGACAGCCTCCAGTGGGTAGGGCTCCATTCCATCACACTGAGGATGGTCTGCGGACCAGATTTCAAGCAATTACACCACAGATGTGACCTTCCCAGCTTCGCAGGAGACTGCCAAAACTGCCATTGCCTAGCTTTATCATGGGTTCCTAGCCATGTGGAGCTGGAAGCTCAATCATAACAGCTATGTACATGCTAAATGTATTTTCTCTTGGTGCTCATATTTTACTTGTGTGTGTGTGTGTGTGTGTGTGTGTGTGTGTATCAGAGGGCACTGTGTGTGCCCATGGAGGCCCAAAGGTGATTTCAAAAGTCATCCTGGATTACATCTACTTCCTTTTTGCTTTGCCTTGGGATTTCCCAGGCTCCACCTTCCACAGTGGGAAGTGCAGGCTGCTGTCACTTCCACTTGGCTTCTTTTTTTTTTTTTTTTTTTTTTAACATGGGATCCAGGATGTGAACCCAGATCCTACCACTTGCAAGACAGAGTCTTAACCTCTGAGCCATCTCTCCAGCCCTTATCGCTCATATTTTACATTGTAGTCCAGTTGCAGAAAAACAAAGCAAAACAAAAACGAGAAGACATGGTGGTGAGAGGGGGATGTAAGAGGAGGGGAGTGAGAAGGAAAGGAGTACAACCAAAATGCATTGTGTACATGTATGAAACTGTCATAAAGAATAAATAAAATATTATGTAAAATGTTCACACCTGGATTTGTAGAGCCAGATTTACTGGGTTGAATCAGAGGGAAATTAGAGTTGCAGGTAGACTTAAGGTGGACAGGTCCTGGAATGGAGCGATGATGTGCACTGTCCCAGGTCATAGCCTCAACGAGGGCCACAAAGGGACAAAAGAAGCGAGGCTGCGGAGGCACAGTCACCAACATGCCAAGTTTGTGTGGGACGTGATCCAGGAGTGGGCAGCGAGGCAGTGGTGCTGTGGAGCCACTCAAGGTCAGCAAGGTCGAGCAGTTCATCAACCGAGTGTGGGGACTTAACAGATCACTCCACCCCCAAGACAAAGAGGGAGGAGCTGAGCCAGTGCAGCAGCTGTGAGGAGGGTGGTCTCCAAGAAGGACTGAGCCCCTCTCCTGGCCCCTAATAAAGCTTTATAAGTAAGAAGTTAGAAAAACACTTGCTAGATGATGGCAAACGCTTTCTGAACACCACTTCTTTATGACAGCTGCATTTTGTTGTTTGTTTTGAGGAGGGGCTTGCATAGTCCAAGACCCCCAGGTGGGACCTGATCCTCTTGCTCTAGAATAGTAATGCTGGGTATAAGCAGTTGCCCCTGTACCTGGCTTATGCCACGTTGGGGAGAAAGCCCAGGGCTTCGTGGGAACTAGGGAAATACTCTACTGACTGAGCTGTAGTTCTTATAATGTTGTTTTGTTCTGTTGGAGACAGGATCTCACACTGTCTCAAGGCAATCTGTGAGTCTCGGCCTCCTGATTTCTGGAATTAGAAGCTTGGACCTACTATGGCCAGGTGTGCTGGGGCAAACCTGTAATCTCAGTACTCTGGTGATGTGGGAATGGCCTTTTGGCTGTCCCATCTGGAGTGCCAAATGTTGCAGGGACAGGAAATGACCATCCCAATGTCGTAGGGTTCTTGTGTTCCGGAGTCGAAGATTGAAACCAGAACATGTGTAGAGGATTAAGGTAGAGTTTATTAGGAGAGAAAGGTTGGAACTTATGGACTCCAGGTGTGGAGTGCCATGAGGGGCTAGGACGCCGAAGATGGCTGCCAAGGGCCAGACATATTTACACTCCTAGACAAGCCCTAGAAACTGGCTTTTTTCTCATTGGTTAGCTCCCATTGGGGCACAACCCAGTTGCTCCTGGGCCATGTGGACTAGAGGTCAAGTTGTTGGATATGGAGGGCTCATCTCCATAGTCCCTTCATGGGGACGTTGGCCGTCTTGTCTCTGGGAGGACTGGAGTCAGTTCCCCAGCAGGGGTGTTCCTTCAGGGAGATTCCAGCAGCAAGGGCATGACCTTCAGGAATTCCAAAGACCTTCAAAGACTTGAGAGACCCATCCCAGCATGGCTGCTCTAATCCTGCCTTCCTGGGAGTAGAAGCAGGAGAATCAGAAAGTCAAAGTCATCCTTGGCTGCATGGCATAAGTTTTTTTTAAAAAAAAAAAAAAGAAGAAGAAGAAATTCAAAATAATTCATCTAAGTAAACAGAATTTGGTGATGGGACTGTCCAGAAGAATCCGGGAAGCAGTGAGAGCTACACCTGAGATGTCCAGGAGAGCCACGGGAATGCTGCTCCCCTGGCCTCCTGCTTGATCCTACGCCCAATATCCCATCTATTGTCTTCTGTTTTTGGGCAGAGAATGAAAAAACCCACTTGATTCATGCAAATAGCTGTACCGATGAATTAGTATCAAAAGCTGAATTAATGTTAAGACCTAGCTTGAGTGAAGTTCCGGCAGTGGGTCCAGACATAGTCAATGGCGATGATATTCTCTGGCAGAATGAGCATCAGTAGGGATAACTGATTTCAGACCCCAGGTCAAGCTGCAATCCAGTGCACCTGGTAGGCTGTGTTTTGTTTTGTTTTGTTTGTTCGTTTGCTTGCTTGCTGATTTATTCCTTTCCAGAGGTACTAGCAGGGATTTTATTGAAAACTGAGAAGAGGGCAGTAAACCCTTGAACTCACAGTCCAAGGGAGGTAAGGAGGAAGTTACATTGAGGTGGGAGAGCATTAGCGCAGAGGAGATAGCTTAAGATCAGAGGGAGGGAAGAGAGAGAGAGCCGCTGTGACATGGCTAGGAGATAACAGAGCTGCCATGTTGGGACAGCAGGGCCCGGAGGTAGCAAGAAGACAGTGATGGGCGGAACCACAATCTTTGCCACGGTGCGTATTGATTGTGTGTGAGTGGCCTGCAGTTACTGGGAAAGTGAGGTAAAGACTGGAAGGTAAGATTGGAGAGATGGCCCAGGGGTTGATTAAGACTGTCTCACAAGAAGGATCTGAGTTCAGATCTTGGATCTCACATAACAACCCCAGGCATCTGTGTTTCTGGACTCTACTGGCAGAGCCTGGGAAATCCCAGAGGGAAGCAAAGAGGAGGTAGAACCAATCCAAGATGATTCCTGAAGTCACCCATCGGCCTCTACAGACACAATCTCACACACACACACACACACACACACACACACACACATACCCCACACACACAAATAAATAAGCAAACAAAAAAAGGAAAGTACGCTGTTTTTATGAAACAGCAACAATTGGCTTGTGAGGAGCCTGCACTAGTAACTGCACTAGTTAGACATTTGTAAAGGTGGTGGTATAGCAACTTCCTCTGAATTGAAACATTTCCCTCCTGGAGTGAGGAAGGAGGCTCAGAAGACTCAGGAAGTAAACACAATTTACAAGTCTCAGAGAGCTCTTCAAACCCAAGATCCCGGAGGCCCCCCCTCCCCAAGGTTACACAAGCAGCCACTGGTCAGGAAGAGAGGGCTGATTGACAAGCACTTGAGTCAGGCGTCCCAGTTTAGAACAACTAGCAGTTTAGGTCTGAAGTCTGTCCTATTTGAACCAGAAGACCCAGAGTGTAGGATCAGTGGTACCCCCAAAGAAGGCAAAGGTGGCAGACAAAAAGGCTAAGTCCCCTACATTAATGTGAAAGAATTAGTTCAATAAATATTTGTTGAATATAAAATACATGTAACATTAAATTCAAATTCTATTGTTTATTTTTTCAAAAAGGGTCTCACATAGCCCTTGAACTCTCATCCTCCTGTATCATCTCCTGAGTGCTGGGATTACAGGCGTATCATTCCCAATTTATGTGATGCTGTGTTGAACTGAAGGGATTCACGCATACTGAGCAGGTACTTTACCAGTTAAGCCACATCCCCACCCGTGCTGTAAGAACTATCATGCAACATCCCCAAGAGGACACAATTAAATGTCATGCATGTGTTGAAAAAAGCATACATCCTAACATCCACATGTTCCATGTGGGTGGAAATGTTTAATGTGTCTGAATATAATACAGTTTTCAGGAGATAATATAGGAAATAGTCGTTATTTTCAAATAGGAAGAGATCTCTTAAATAGGAGACACAAAACATTCATCATTAAAAACAATTGTCTCTTGGGGCTGGAAAGGTGGCTCAGGGGTTAAGCCTCCCCCTTGCAGGCAGAAGGTCCTGAGTTCGGATCCCAGATCCCACGTATAGACGCCAGGCGGAAGCGGGGGCGGCCTGCGCTTCTGGTCCTGGTAGGGCGGAGCCTGTGAATCCCGGGGCAGAAGGAGGTGGAGGTGTCCATGGTGGTTCCTGAATTCGTCCGTGGTTCTACACACACACACACACACACACACACACACACACGCTTGCGCACATACACACGCACATGCACACAGTTGAATAAATAATAATAATAAAAATAAATATTTAAAAAAATTGTCTCTCAAGAATCCCCATGAAGTGACCTGAAAAACCACAGGATATAGGATATTTATACTATAACCTTTAAAAGACTCATGTCTTGGTTGCCTGCCCCTCACGGCACTCAGAGTGCTGTGAGTTCATTTTTCAGCTCCTTGCTTCTCATGGATTCCATGAGTTCTCCAGGGCTTTTGCCCCTCATGGCACTTCACGTATGGGATCCATGAGTTCCAGACTTTTTTCCTCTAGTAAACTCTACTTTAATCCTCAAAAAAAAAAAATCCTGAGATCCCTCTGCCTGGCGTATACAGGGCCATCATCTCTGTGATGGCGTGGAGAAGATTCCTTCTGTTTTCACCTCTGGTGTCTTTATTTTTTTATTTTTCTACTTTTATAAGCATATTGGATATTCATCCCAGCTTCCTCCCCTTTCTCTCCCTTTCATCCCGTCTCTTCCCTTCCCCATTCCCTCCCACTCCCTCCCCCCCTTCCACCTGTGTGCTTCTATGGACCCCAGGGTTCACTCTGACCTGTCCACTCCTGTGGGTGCTCAGGCCCCTGTGGTACCTCTCTTCAGGTCATCCCACTGATAGGTGTATTTCCTTTCACTCATCCAGCTTTAGAGCCAAAGGTTTCCGCTGTAAGTGTCCATTCTAATGGGTATAACAGCTACCTACAGAGCCGTTTGATTTACTGTCTTCCTACCCTATAGGTTTATTGGCTATCTTCTCTATTGATTCCCTTCCCCCTTTTTAAGAGGTTCTTGTTCTAGTTTACATTAACAGGGATGTATACCCTTCTGACAAGCAGATCTTGAATCCAATCAGAAAGCTGTAGATTGTCTCCTTGATACTCATGCCATGGTGATTTATATTGCAACTTACAGATCTCATGCCATTGATGGGGCTTGTGATTATTTCTCTCCCCCAGTAGCTTTTACAGTATTCTTTGCTACTGTGTAAGCTATCCAGCAAGGAGAAAGTCCATAGACCAGTTCTAGTTAATATATTTTGTCCATGTTCTGTGATCCATTAACAACTACAAAATTTTTTAAAAATTATTTTTGCATATGTGTGAATGCTGGTGTGTACATGTGTATATATATACACATGTGTGTGTGTGTGTATACGTGCTTGCATACACGGGTGTGTATGTATGTGTGTGTGTGCCTGTGGAGATCCAACAGTGACTTCAGGAATGACCTGAACTATTTCTCCAGCCCAAGTTCGTTCTTTTTTCCCCGTAAAACTTTTATTTTTCTTGGACGATTTCGCGTATTTATACAGAGTATCTGATCATACCCACAACCCTTGGAGTGTTTGACTTCAGAGTCTTACACTTAGCCACTGCAGCGGTAATGCAGTTACCATTACTTTCTTCTGCCTCACACTCGTCCTGTCCTGGGTCCCCTGCTGCTCTGCAAAAGGTCTGATTCTTAAGTGTGGGGACAGGGCTTTGCCCCGGGAGGCCAGGTCCCTGATGGATTAAATAGTTGCTTAATATTTAATATTTCCAGGTTTTTTCTTGTTTTGTAGTGCAACTGATGACTTCTGAAGTTCCTCTAACTTTATTCCCGAAAACCATAAAAACAACAACAAAAACAAACAAAAATGCTACATGCTCTACTGAAAACCAAAAGTCCTTTGTTTTATTTTAATTATTATTATTATGGATACAGTTTTACTTTTTAGACCATGCTGGGTCCCTGGAAGCAATCTTTTTTTCAACCTCCCAAATGCAGGGGTTTTTGGAGAGAGTCTCCCGCACCTAGCAAGCAGTCTTGATACATTAATCTTATCCTCTCTTGTGTTATCACGGATGGGAACCTTGTACACGCTAGGCTTTCTCTCTCACCACTGAGAGACACCTAGCCCCTATACTTAAGTACTCAAGTGTATGCTCCGTTCGGGATTGCTTAATTTTCCCTAATCTCCTTCAATTCCAAGACCATACAATGCTATATTTAGTCATCATGTAGGATTCTGAACAGGATTTTTATCGCCCATTCATTCATTCACTGCTATAACTACATATTTCTCTCTATTTATACTCTGGCTAATAAGACATGCTATTTTAGCCTAGGCCAGAAGGAACTCTTTTAGTTCTGGGGTTTTACATTGGCATCATTTAGTGGGGGGCTAAAATCCAGTATGACTGGTGTCCTCATAGGAAGAGATAATGTTGGGTCAGCGGGTAGAGAAAGGTGCTTGTGGTCAAGCTTGATAACTTCAGTTCCATCCCCAGAGTTCACATGGCGGAAGGGGAGACCTGATTGCTTAAAGTTGCCCTTTGACTTCCACATACATGGTGGCACGTCCCTCCCCAATTAATAAGTGATTAAATAAATAAGAGTAATATAGAAGAAACTGGGGGGCTGGAGAGGTGGCTCAGGGGTTAAGCCTCCGCCTTGCAGGTGGAAGGTCCTGAGTTCGATCCCAGATCCCACGTATAGACGCCGGGCGGAAGCGGGGGCGGCCTGCGCTTCTGGTCCTGGTAGGGCGGAGCCTGTGAATCCCGGGGCAGAGCAAACAAGGAGGAGGTGGAGGCGTCCACGGTGGTTCCTGAGTTCGTCCGTGGTTCTACACACACACACACACACACACACACACACACAGACACACACACGCACATGCGCACAATTGAATAAATAATAATAATAATAATAAAATTTTAAAAAATTAAAAAAAAAGAAACTGGGGATGTAACTCACTTTGTTGAGTGCTTACCTAGCATCTACAAAGTCTCCAGCGCTGCATAAAACATGGTGTGGTGGCACATGCCTATAATCCTAGCACTCCGGAGGTGGAGGTAGAAGGATCAGAAGTTCAAAGTCAGGGCTCCCTTGCCCCTCATGGTACTCTATGCCTAGAGTCCATGAGTTCTTCAGGCTCTCTTGCCCCTCACGGATTCAAGTCTGTGAGTTCCATTCTTTCTCTCCTCTAATAAATTCTGCTTTAATACTAAAAAAAAAAAAAAAAAAGTCCAAAGTCATTCAAAGCTACATATTGAGTTAGAGGTCAACCTGGAGTACAGGGGGGACAAAAAAGGTAATGTGAGCAGAGACACAGGTGTGTACACATGAAGAAGATAGGCCCAGACACACAGTAAGAAGGCCGAGCCTGACCTCAGGAGAGAGGCCTCCAAAGGAAAACACCTGGTGACACCTTGACCTTGACTTCAAGTGTCCAGACTGGAAATAGCTTTCTCTTGTGCAAACGACCTGTGGACTGCACTATACTAACAGTCTAGTGCACTACAGCAGTAGTATTGACATAGTGCTTTTTTTTCTATAGGTTGTGTGTGTCTGTTTGTGTGTGAGTACACAAGAGGCCACTTGAGGGTGTGTCCTTGTGTAGGCCCAAGGGTGACATTGGGAATCATCGTGTATTGCTCTGTCTCCTTATTGCTTTGGTTTGGGGGTTGTCCAGGGTCTGTCTTTCAGAGCCAGAAGTGCAGGCTGGTGCCATTTCCGCCCAGTATTTTTACGTGGGATCTGGGGAGCTGAACTCAAGTCCTTTTGCTTTCCAGGCATGGACTCTTGGGCTTTCACAGGCACATACACATAAGTGCCCTCTAGTACACACAAGAAAGAAAGAGAGAGAGAGAGAAAGAGAAGGAGAGAAAGAGAAAGGAAAGTATGAAAGTATGAAAGAGAGAAAGAAAGAGAGAAAAGAAAAAAAAGGAAAGGAAAGGAAAGGAAAAGGAAAAGGAAAAGGAAAAGGAAAAGGAAAGGAAAGGAAAAAAGACAGCTTGTGGGAGTTGTTTTTTCCTTCTAGCTTGTGGCTCCCAGGGATCCAAGGCAAATTCTCGGCTTCAGCAGGAAGCAAACTTAATTGCTGAGCCATCTCATTGAACCATTAAGTAATTGTTTTTACTAGGTAATACATCCAAGCTGTCCAAGTTCAAAACATTTACATTATAAACACCGAAAAGCCTCTATTCCACTAACGACCTCCAAGTACTGCTCTTCTCTCTTTATCAGGCCATTACTGCCATCAGTTCTGTGCCCACTCCTCTAGGGACATCAGACATACATCCTTTGAGGACAGAGACAGACTCTAAGAATGCATCATTAGGTGATTGCATGGTCCTGAGAACATGATAGAACATACTTAACAGAAGCCAAAATGACTGCAATAGCAACAGGCCATATAATCTCCCTCCCCCCAATTCTTTAGCAGAATTTTATTAGGAGAGTTATGGGCTCAAACTATAACTGGTGTGATGGGTTTCGAATAGAGAGAGGGCCTTCCGGCTCATATTCTCTTTCTCTGACCACAGGGTCTCATATAGACCAAGTTACCTGCATTGACCTGTAGTCAGGGATGACCTTGAATTGGCCTTCTTGCTTCAGCCCCTCAAGTGCCATGATTACAGACCTTTATTACCACCTCTTTCTTTCTTTTTTTTTTTTTTTGAGATAGACTCTTCCTTTGTGTGTGTGAGAGGGGCATATGCAAGGGTGTGCAATGGGTGTGCCTGTGGAGGCCCAAGGGTGACAGCGGGAATCATCTTGGATTGTTCTGCTTCCTTATTGCTTTGCTCTGAGTTTTCTCAGGGCCAAAATTGCAAGCTGCAGCCATATCCACCTAATAAATATATTTTTTAACTTGGGTTCTGGAGATCTGAACTCAAGGTCTTTTCTTTTTTTTAAGTTGGACTCTGGGGGGCTGGAGAGGTGGCTCAGGGGTTAAACCTCTGCCTTGCAAATGGAAGGTCCTGAGTTCAGATCCTAGACCCCATGTATAGACGCCAAGAGGAAGCGGGGGCGGCCTATGTTTCTGGTGCTGGTAGGGCAGAGCCTGTGAATCTCGAGGCAGAGTAAACAAGGAGGAGGTGGAGGCGTCCATGGTGGTTCCCGAATTCATCTGTGGTTCTACACACACACACACACACACACACACACACACACACACACACACACAAGATAAATAAATCATAAAAATATAATAAAAAAAAGATATACCTGTGATGGCAGACAGGTCTTTACTCCACGGTTCTAAGCTCCTTTAGGGTGACACTGTCCTGGCCTTTGTTGGTCCCTTGGTGCACCCAGCAAACTGGAACACTCAGAACTCTGTGTTGGCAATGTCTGCCTGCTGGAACCCCTGCTGGAACCCCTGCAGGAACCCTTACTATGTCTTTCTCACATGTATCTTGGATGCGATTTGTCTAGTTACAGAGTACTTAACTTTATATTTTTAAAATATTTTATTTCTTAATTTGTGAGCGAGGAAGAGGAGGACGGTGGGCGAGAGGGAGTGAGTGTCAAATCAGAGGTCAGTCTGTCCTTCCAACATGTGGGCTTCCAGGATTGAATTCAGGTCTCCAGGTTTGAGAACAGCGCCTTATCACTGAACTATCTCGCTGGCTCCCGTAATTTATTTCTGACTTTTCTACTCTCTTATCTCCCAGTAAACTGTCGAATTATATTAATTGTATATTGTTGTTCCCAGAGTGCCTCCTTGCCCTGGGTTAGCTAGTTAGACCTCTCCTCATCAGCCTGGATTGGCCCTGGCCATAGCTCTCCTTGGGTTCACGCTATCCTGCCGGAGTTACCTGATAAGCGTTCTTGACAGTCTTTACAATTGTCACAATTTTTCATGGCTGTCTGCAGAAGCCATGTCCTTTCTTCTTACTGTCCCTTCCTCCTTCAGGCCCTGTGTGCTTACATGCACGGATGATTCCGGAGCAGACCCTTGGGGTTCTCGCCTCAGAGCTGTGCGTAGCATTACTTTACCTTGCGGTACGCAACACTGCCACAAGTTCAAATCCTCTTCCCCTTCCCTAGGATCTGCTCAGATTTCTAACTTCCCTCCGAAGAAGCCCCCCTGACTGCCTCTGTGAGCACAGCGAGTTAAATTAGCCTCCCAGTGCTGGTGCCACCCTAGTCCCGCCCTGCCATGGCTGCCCCAGCACAGCTCTGAACCAAAGCTTGGCTGTCACATCTCCAGGGTGTGGCCCCCTAAGAACCCCGGCCAGAGCGCCACACAGAAAGCGGGCGAGCAGTCACAGTCCTGTCCTGGAAATGTCCATCAGAAACTGTGCAAAGTACTTTCAGCCTAAAGGCAGTTTATTGGGGCCACTCAGGAATTTATGAAACCTAAAGAAGGAGGTGGGTCCTGTTAGGTCTCAAGAGATGAGCAGCGGCAGCCCAGGTAACACTGATTATTTTTCTTATTGCTGTGACCTACACCTGACAGGAGGGTATTGTTTGTTTGTTTGTCAATATGGAACACTTCATGTTTGCATGTCATCCTTGAGAAGGGGCTATGCTAATCTCTGTCGTTCTAATTTTAGTACATGTGCAAGCACGAGGGTATTGGTTTTAAAAGAGGGAAGGTTTATTTCCACAAATGTTGTGAGGCGGCTGTTCACACTGTATCCACAAGAGGAAGAGGGAGTTGGTGGTACTCAGCTTACTTTCTCCTTTTTCAATCTAGGACCTCAGTTAATGGGATGGTGCTGTCTGCGTACAGGGCATGTCTATCCTCCACAGTGGAACTTCTCTGGAAACATGGTCACAGACACGCCCACAGGTGTGTCTCCCAAGGATTCCAAATCCACACAAGCTAATGCTGAAGATTAACCACTCTCTCTCATCCCCCTCCTTCCTTCTCTTCTTCACCCTGTATCTCCCTCACACTGATAGACTTTCTGCTTCCCAGTTCATTTGGCAGAATAGGTCTCTACCTACAACTTAGTTGTAAACCAAATACAGAAATAAAGGGGGGTAAAATGGAGGGGGGTACAAATTAGCTTCTTCGAGTTCAAAATGTTCACGAAAGGATGTAATTGGCCCAGTTTGAACAGGAACCTGCTTTTGGATCAGTACAGTGTCCGGAAGGCACTGAAGGAATACGTCACTCTTGGGGACCTCGACCATGACTTCCCTCCACAGCGTCATCATGATGTGACTCAACTTGTCCAGTCTCTGCCTTGCACATTCTAAATTCCTGGGATAGAAAACACACTTTGTCCCACTTCTGGCCAGGTGACCAGTAGGAATAGAGACCGGTGTGGGGGGGAGTTGGGGAGGAGAATTCTGGATTATAGGTATGACTAGTGAAAGACATTTATTATTATTATTATTATTATTGTATTTTTCTAGTTTTACAAGTACATTGAGTACTTTTCCCTGCCTCCCTCCATCACCCTATCTCCATTTATCCTCCTTCTCTTTATCAATCCATTCTACTCTCTCCCACTCTCCTGCCTGTCCACTTCTTTGGACCCCAGGGTTCCCCTGGCTTGTCCACTCTCGTGGGGGTTTGGGTCTCCGTGACATGCCAAGTTGCCTCTCTTCAGGCCACCCCACTGGTAGGGGCATTTCCCTTTACTTACCCAGCTGTAGTCCCCAAGGTTTCCATTGGATGTTATCTTTCTTGAATTCCTCGTAGTCTATGGAGCATGTTGGTATGTCAGTCATTATGCAGGTCCGGTAAGGACAAGTCTCACTGCAGTGAGTTCCTGGATGCAGCAGCCCTGCCTTGAATGGAATGTCTCGTCCAATGGTGGGCCTTCCATATTTAAGTTCTTACAATGTCACCCCCCCCTTCCTTGAGGTTCCCAAAATCTTAGGATGGGGAAAGATTAGGATGGCCTGATTTTGGGTGATCCTTGCTGAGTCAAAGGTACTCTACATTATGGCTGTCCACTACTGTCCACTTCACTGCTCTTCTACTGCCCTAGGCTTTATCCTACCAGGATGTCAAGATTCTTTACGTCTGTTGTAGAAGAAGACTTCTAAAGGCTAAGTGTTGAGTGTTCTTCAAATCTATGGGTATAATAACAGCGATTTACAGAACAGTTTGGTGTACTGTCTTTTCTAGTGAAGGACATTGCTATGGATGGAGCAGTTTCCAGAGAAGGGAGACTGTTGAGCTGGTGAGTCATGCTTAAAGGTGACTATTGCAAGGTATCTGCTGAATAAATAAATGGAATGATGGAATGAATGATCTCATTTTAAGAAGAGCCACTGTTTAAAACTATTAGCTAAGTATTAGGGAGTTATGGGACAATCTGCTTACTCCATTGCATTCAAAACAGAACTAACCCCCAAGACTGATGAAAGTTACTTCTGAACATCTCTCCGAGTCTTCCTTCCGCTCTCTGTTCTGTTGTTTACAGAAAGGCCCGCTTGCTCTGCTGCCCTCCCCATGTCTCCAGGCTGCCGCCTCTGCTGGGTATTCCTCCTCAAGCACCAGGCTCCCCTCTTAGCGCTTTCGCTGTCTGAAAACGGGTACATCCTCTTTCTGCCTACAATGACCTCCCTTGGGCAGCCATCTAGGGCACTTCCTCCTCCAAGTCCCCATAATTCAGCCCTTGAAACCTTGGTGTCACCTCTGACCTTGGTCCTTCTCCTCTTCCGAGATTCTCAGCAGTTACAGAGTCCTCTTAGCTCGTCCTTTCCTTTTTATTTCCCTTAGCCACCTCCAGCCTAATTCCCAGCAGTGAGGGATTTCAAGAATAATTTTTTTTTTTTTTTGAAGACTGATATGAAGCCAGTTTGGGGAAAGATATGTAATTGGGTGCCCGGGAATTCTGGTGTTCTGCATTGGTCAGCCATCTCTTTATGCCCAGCGGTGACCCTGAAAATTGACACAACCAGGCAAAACAGCACTCTGTGATTAGTTGGACATTTGGCTCTAGGCCATAATGTTGAATTCAGGAAAGAAAGACTAGGCTTTGGTCACTTCTATTCATGTAAGGGTGATGAAATAAGTCAAATTTATAGTATTTATACTTTTCATGTTAACCTTGCTGCTATTATTTGGAATTTGGTAGTCTCCATATTTGTACGTTTAGAAATTTTGTATTTGGGACTGAAGAGATGGCTCAGGGGTTAAGACTATCTCACAAGTAGAAGGTCCTGAATTCAGATTCCAGATCCCACATAAAAATGGAAGTGGAGGGACTGGAGAGGTGGCTCAGGGGTTAAGCCTCCGCCTTGCACGCCTTGCAGGTGGAAGGTCCTGAGTTCAGATCCCAGATCCCACGTATAGACGCCAGGCGGAAGCGGGGGTGGGGTGGGGTGGGGGGGTGGGGGGGGTGGCCTGCGTTTCTGGTCCTGGTAGGGCGGAGCCTGTGAATCCCGGGGGCAGAAGGAGGTGGAGGCGTCCATGGTGGTTCGGGAATTCGTCCGTGGTTCTACACACACGTATATATACACACACACACACACACACACGCGTGCACATACACACGCATGTGCACAGTTGAATAAATAATAATAAAAAAAAATAAATAAAAAAATAAAAAAAAATGGAAGTGGAAATGGCAGTGGCCTACACTTCCAGCCCTGATGGGCAGAGCCTGGGAAATCTCAGAATGAAGCAAGAAGGAGGTAGAAGCAATCCAGGATGATTCCCGAAGTCACCCTTGGTCCTCCAGAGGGACACACAGTGCCCTCTGATACACACACATGCACACATTAAATTAAAAGAAAAATTTTTTAAAGACGTTTTGTTTTTGAAAAACATGACAAGGTTCCACAAACACCTTATTCAGTCCAATGTTCTCTGATTATTTTTAATTATATAATTAAAAAAATTAATGCTGCATACATGAATATAGTGATTTAGGATTTTTTTCATTCCTTTATCCCCAACCCCCCACTTTTTCCCCTTACAATTTGTGTCTGCCAGATTCTCTCCTATTCTCAACTCTTTTCACTTGTGTGAATGATTTTTTTTTAATGAAATGTTGGCCATCACTCAACGAATTCTTTTTGTGCTCCACGAATGGGTATGACTTGCATCAAAAACCCTTGGAAATAGTTCCGAGTACAGCTCTGAGGTTAGGCTCAGTACTAGTTTCATCCCTTACTGTCTGTTTCTAGGCAAGCAATGACTGTTTCTCCATCAGTAAAATGGGGTAGTAGTAGTACCCACTTCATGGGTGATCCCTGAGAATGAGAAAGGAGCTAATTGAGGCCTGAGGATGCAGTGCAGTTGGTGGAGTGCTTACCTACTGTGCAGGAAGCCGGGGTTGCCAGCCCACATGAACTAGGTATGGTGGCACATTGAGGTGCAGACAAAGGGGTCAGGAGTTCAAGGCCATCTTCAGCTACATAGTTAGGTTAAGGCTAATCTGGATTACATTAGACTTTTGTCTTTAAAAAAAAAAAAAGATTAATTGGGTTACGTAGTAAGTACAGGGTATAATAAGGGCCAAGCATCCAATCCGGATGAGGGAAATGCTGCGGCCTGGAAGAGTTGCGGGAGTTATGGATCGAATTTTCTAGCAGATGAGAAAAGACAAGAAAGTTCTGGCCACAATGAATAATATTTGTAAGTGGCAGAATTTCTTGATTTGTATGACTTGAGAAATTCCCAATTCTATCACCGCCTGAGAGAGAAGTATGTGGCAGATAATGTTAGAGATGGCACTGTGGGTGACATCATCAAGGGCCTCAAAGCCAACTCAAAGAATTTTAGCTTAAGTGTACTGGAATCTAATTAGGTGTCCTAACTCAGTAAATAACATGATTTGCTTTCTAAAAAGAACATTTGCACCCACGTGTGCAGAATGGACTAGAGGGCAACTCCAGTGGTGGTGTGACCATCATGAGGCTAGTTCTGCATCTCTCTAAGATAATCAAGGTAGGAAATGACACTCAACACCAGCCTTGAAGATTTAACTGGATTTGTGAAGTTGAGGGAAAGAGTAGAGCCCATTCTTACAGGGCTGGGTTGCTGAGGGTGACACTGCTTTCAAACACAGCAGAGAAAAAACATTCAGTTTCTTGGAGGGAAACAGAATGGCCTTGGAAATTAATGCTTCTGACACCCTGCGGGATAGTTCTTAATTATCTAATGCAATGGCTCTTACACTATGGAGTGCATAAAAATCACCAGGAAAGCTTATGGGGTAGGAGGGTTAAGAATGCTAAAAATGCAGCTTCCTGGGCGGATAAATTGACTCAGCAGGTAAGTTCTGGTGACCTGAGTTCAATTCCCGGAGGCCCACATGGTGGAAGGAAAACTAACTTCTGAAAATTGTATTCTGACCTCCACCTTGCACTAAGGCGCGTGCACACACTTTCTATCAAATAAATAAAAATGTATTTAAAAAAATAGATTCCTAGCCTAACACGCAAAGGTAGCTTAAACCTCCACTCTCAGTGACTCTGATGAAAATACTCTCCTAATTACACTTAAAAACAACAAAAATCGCCATCCATAATGCCTCCGACCTCAAGACATTGCCCGCTGTCTACCCCTCAATTGCCATAATAAGCTTTTAGGGTTCCTGTCGCTTCAAATAAGCCACAGGTGAGGAAGCGCAAGGGCTTATTTACTTTAAGTTTGCTAACAGGTGCGCCTTCGGGGCGTCCAGAGAACGACTTTCGGAGCACATAGGGTCCCTTAAAAAATGTTCGCCCCACGATCCGGAGAATGAATTAGCATAATGCATTGTGCAAAAACTTGTTTTTAGCAGGACTTTGAAACAGGGCAACGGGTCGTTCCACACGGCGGGTGACTGTGTGCCCGGCCAGGCAGCGCGGAGGAGAGGTGCGGGAGCCCCTTGGGGTGTCCAGCGAGGGTGCAGGGAATCCCTCCTGGGGCGTCCCGGCACCGCCGAAGGTCCAAATCCTCGGCGCCGAGGAGCGAGCGGAGCTCCCCGTCCCGATCAGCAACCATCTTGGGCTTTCCGCGCCGCTTCTCCGCGGCGTCGGCGCTCGGCTCGGGCGCCGGCTCCCGGGCTCCCCGCCCCAGCGCAGGCGGCGCGGCGGCCGTCGAGCCCGCCGAGGCGGCGGGGGTCCGCGGCCGCGCCGCCGAAGCCCCCTCCCGGCGCCCGCGGCCGCGCCGACCCCGCCATCATGGCGGCCCGGGCGGGGAAGCCGGGCGTGCGTCGCGTGCGTGCCTCCTCCCTCCCCTCCCCCTCCTCGGCGGCGGCGGCGGCGGCAGAGGCGGCAGCGCTCGCCATTGCCGCTGGTGGCAGGAGGCTGCGAGGAGCCGGCGCGGTCGCAGTCTCCACGGCGCAGGCCCACGGTAGCGCAGCCGCTCTGAGGTGAGTGCCCTACCGCGCAATCTCCAGCTATTTCAGCCCCGGCGCAGCCGCAACACGCCGCCCGCCCGCCGGCCGGCCGGCCCGCCCCGCAGCCGGCACCCTGCCGCCCCCGGCTCGGGGCCCGGGCCCCTGCCGGATCCGGCCCGCCTGGGGCGGGGGGCCCCGGCCCGGCCCAGTCAAACCGCCATCCCGAGGATGAGCAGGCCGCACTAGGCCCCGGGCGTCCTGGCGGGCTCGGGAGGGAGGCGGCTTGCGCGCCCGGGGAGCCTCGGGGTTCCCGGCCTCCCCGGCCGCTTCGGGCTCCGCGGGCCGCGGCCTCCTCCGCGCCGTGGAACCCCCGGGGCCTGGCCTTCCCGCGGGCTCGGAAGCGGGCGGCCCGGGAGAGCGCGCCGGGCCCGGGAGCGGGAGCGGGAGGTGGGCGGGCTGCGCGGGACCGGAGCGGCGGCTCGGCGCTCGCCCCCTCGGCTCTGCCCGGGTCGGGTCCGCGGGCGGGCGGGCGGGCGGGCGGCGCGGCGGGGCCGGGCCGGGCGGGGCGCGCGGGAGCCGCTGTCTCCTGCGGGAGGAGGAGGCTGGCGGCTCGGGAGACCGCCGAAGCTGCTCTCCCGCCGGGTGGCGTGGGCTGGTTACCCAGGTAGACCGGGGGACGCCGGAATATGGCGCGTTGCCCACCTTTTTGCAAGTTGTTGGGAGGCGGCTGGGCGGCAGTTCGGGGAGCAGGGCGCGAAGCCCTTTTGTACGCCGAAATAGGGAGCGACGTGGTGCTTTCTGCTCCAGCGGGGATGCCCACGGAGGGGGCCTCGGCTCTTCCTGCACCTGGGGGTGGCGGCCCCCGGGGTCAGGCGGGGAGGTGGAGCGCTCCTCGGACAGAACCGAAACCTCGCCACGGGTGAAGGCGAGGGCCCTGGACAGTCTAGTGCGTGGGATTCACCTTTATCCGCAGCCTTTCGTTGAACTCGAGCTCGGCTCTTGCATGCACTCACTGTGCATGGTGACCACGCCACGTCGCTCACCTGTTGTGTGTTGCCGCTGCTCCCAAACTTTCTCCGGAGCATCAGACTGTGCCCGGTGGAACTTGGTATCGTTTAAAAAAGTTAATGTGTGTAGGGCTTCAAAGGACATCTACTACCACCATTTGGAGTTGTTGTTCATCCCTTCTTTTCAGCCGTTAAAATTACTGTGTATTCATTGTTTATTCTAGAGCTGATATCAGTTGTGCTAGGTTCTTTCTGTAGCCAGAGCAAAATTCACATGTTCTTAAGCGTTTAGAGGCCTTGTATTGGGGGAAAGGAGATGAATGTGCCTGACAGTTTGGACTGTGTTTTTGTTCCAGGGACATTTGGGCTCATAGAAATTTCTTCTGTGCTATGGATCTAACCCAGGGCATTGGGCATGCAAATCATCTGCCACTGAACTACACCTCCAGTACTCCTCCTCCTCCTCCTCCTCTTTCTTATAGGAATTAGACTATTATTTTCAATTGGGCCCCCAACCCAAACAAAAATAATTAGATCTAAGTCTTTTTGATTTACCTCATTTGAAATCTTGATTTTATTAGAATCTCAAACATATAGAAGAGAAAATAATTTTTTTTTGCCAGTGAGTAATTCCTATGTTCATTCCAAAACAAACTAATAACCCATCCAAGCTAAGAGTTTAAAATACTCTTACTGCCATGGCTTTAAAAAAAAAAGTTCCTGGAGTTAGTGCAGAGACTAAGAGCAGGGGATAATGAGGACCCTAGTCATGTACAGAAGGGATTATAAGAGAGTCTTGTGTATTTTAGTGCAACCCAAGATTGTAGGTTGTTTTATTAAGGAGTAATTGAACAGCCTTTGCTGATTTAGTTAGGGAGCCGAAGGCCAGCATCCATTGGCTAAGTACCCGAGTTGGCATTACTTTATGTATTTTGCCAGGTCTCTGGATTGTCTTCAAGAAGCTCCCTCAATCTCCCACATGCTTGCCATGGCGCACCACTGGAGGTCAGAAAATAACTTTTGGGAGTCCATTCTCTCCTACCTTGTGAGCTTCTGGCCGGAACTCAGGTCCATGGAGAAACATTTCATATAAAATAGCCACAAGCAGGAGACCGAAGAGAAAAATTAAGCTTCTTGTTACCTAGGATTACATGTTTTCTATCTTATTTATATTATGGCATTCAGTAAATGTTTAGGAATAGCAGTGATAATGAGCAAGTTACTGAAATTGGGCATCTTTTTTCATAAGTTTTTGAAAGGTATGCTGATTTTACTTTTCGGTTTTTTTTTAAATTTGTTTTTATTTGTTGTTGTTGTTGTTTGTTTCTGTAAACCTATGAAATTTCCGCCTTAAAAGCTCAGGAAGTTAATGTATGATCAGCTTCTGTTAGAGTGCTCCATAACAAAACAGGCTTATTCATCCACTCAAAGTTGGAGGGTGGAGGATCTCTAAGGGATACTAGTTTATGAATGTCTAACCTCCAGAGTTTGGATGCACCCTGTTTGATTATTTTTCAGTCTAAGAAATGGACTCTCTTTGTTTAGATGCTTGTGACTATGATGTAAATATATATTAATTATATGGAGAGAGCGAATTTGGAAAATCATTCTTTGAAAAACCAGTTTTTGGTTTTGTGAAAGGCATTTAAGAAAATGCCCTAATCCAAAGAATTGAAATGTATTATTTAGACGCAGTTCAGTGTTTTTGAGGCTCCTGTGCAATGTGTTATGTGCATCTGTCTACTTTTAAAAAATATTTTATTTACTGTGTGTGTGTGTCAGAGGGCACTGTGTATCCCTATGGAGGACCAAGGATGACTTAAGGAATCTTCCTGGATTGCTCTATCTCTTCCTCCTTGTTTCCCTCTAGGATTTCCTAGATTCCGTCCACCAAAGCCGGAAATGCAGGCCTGGTGTTTCTGACTGGCATTTTTGTTTGGGACCTGGGATCCAAAACTCGCTTGTGAGGCATTCTTAACCCCTGCAGCCCCATCTCTGCAGCCCCCGTTTCATGAGTCTTTAGACTGTAACCACATGAAATATTTAATCCTGGAGCAAATAAGCTTGTTTTATTTGAAGTGATTTTAATGTGATAAAGTGAAGTTTGACTGCTCCAGGAAAATAAATGGGTTATACATGCCTTGAAATACAATTTTTTGTAAGTACAGTTCAGAATTAGGCTAATGTGTTCTTAACCTCCCTCAATGAAATTTAATTATTAAGACATCAGAATGGCTTCATGAAGTCTTTTATGCCTAAAATGTCTTAATGCAAGAGCATTTATATGATATTAAACTTTCTTCAGACTGAAGAAAAACCAGAAGTGTAAATTTTTGGCAGTGTCAGACAATTACAAAAATAAAACGATTGCAGTTGTGGCAGGCAAGCCTATAGCATCTTTTATCCCATAAAACAAATCTGTGTTGTGCCTCTAGTAGCAGTCACTTAGCAAGATAATCTAAACATGGGGATTGTCTCCTGAATCCAGATTGGCTAGTCCTCTTGTCTAACTTCAAAATAGTCTGCATAAAACTCCTCCTGTTATAATACCAGTTAATTTCCTCAGTAAGCCAAAGTAGTGCTTGGATAAGACTGGGTTTAAAGAGAAACATGATGGACAGAAGAGAAAAGAAATGATGAATCTAGTGTGGTAGGTTAGGTTAGAATGATCATTGAAATTTTCAGTGGGGGAGGGATGACACTTTTCAAAGAAACTACAAGAGCTATTTTTTATATGGGTCATCAGTTTGATTTCTACTATTAATAGTATTTTTGGTGATTTAGTATATTAGTACAATATTTAATCAGGCTCTCTGATTTCTTTGTTTACGGATGTGAAAAGTCAGTTAAGTGGTGTCTGGATAAACTGCTGGGCCTTTGCAAAATGTGAGCTTTGTATGGATTTGTGCTTAAGACTTTTTTCCTTTAAAGAACTTATATTTTACTCTTGGAAATTTTAGGGTCTTTTGCTTTTTAGAATTTAAGAGAGTTGTTGCTTCTGAATGTTAATGTGGTTAGGCCAACAGCTAAACCTAAGACAAACAAGAGGAAGTGAGGAAATGTCTCCATGAAACATTGCTTAAAGCTATTTAACAGTGGACCTGGGGGCCAAATTCTTATTTTAGTTTTTAAAGATCATGGGGCACACCCTCTACTGAGAAAGACACACTCCTTTATGTATCCTCACTTTGGAGTTCTGTCTTCATCAACACTTAAGACATTCTATATTTCAGACCTGTGTGTGCTAGGTGCTAGAATCACAAAGAAATCTTAGGATTCATTTATGAGTGGAGAAAGCTTATCTCACTGTAACGCAATTTATTGAAACCAAAGTAGAATAAAGAATGGCAGAATTAAGGAGGCATTCCTTTTGGTAGAAACAGTGAAGACTCCGGAGACTTTATGTAGAACAGCTTTGAGAAAAGCTGGAGAGACTAGAGGAAGGACAGCAGTAAAGTGACTTGGGAAATAGAGCAGTGAACGCCGACATTGATGGGAAATTTGTAACCCACACTTACAAGTGTGAGTTTTGTGTGAGGCACTTGGGGTCCAGCAAGGTTTCAATGGGACGTCTGCTTTGGTTGGTTTCTTTATTTTGGTGGTGCCGAACATTAAACCCACGTTTTTGCATCTGCCAGTCAAACATTGTACTTACTACTGGGCAGTAGTGCCAGTGCTTGCTTACCTCGGTTTTTAAAAAAAGATGAAATGTGAAGATTGAGTTGCAGAAGTTTGAAACTATTGAAGTGTGCAGTAAGAGGAGATAAGTTTTGGACATTATTTTTACCTGACTATTCTGCAATTTACTAAAACGATTGAGTACCAGGAATTACGGAGTATAGTCTAGTTAATGGTTGATTGTGATGCCTGTAAGATAAGGAACGCGTAGGAAAACCAGTACCTGAGGAGGGCGATTCCAGATGTGTTCAGTGATCTGTGGGGATGGATTGGAGCTCTAGGACCTTGATCACAGAGATTTGCTGTCGTTAATATGGTGTCTTACAGGCCTGAAAATAGTGTCAGGAGTGAGGAGCATCCCCATGTAAGGTCAGTGGAGAAGACCTAGGAGAGAAGTTGAAAAAAACAATTGAAAGTTAAGATAATGGTGGAGCAAGCTGAGATGAGTTAAGAGAATCTTAACATGAAGTAGTCATATGAACTCATAGATAAAAACCTGATTTAGCATTTAAGAAGTAAAAAGTTTTGTTAATATGTATGTATTGTTTTGCCAGGTATCTCTCAAATTATTCTTCAGATTTGAAGATTTATAATATCGATGCATTAAATCCAGTGGTTTTAAGCCCAGGGCTTTTCCTTTTGGTGTTTGTTTGGTATATTATGACAGTGTGACTCTGAATCTCTTGAAATTATATGCAAAATTATATATATCTATCTATATCATTCTGGGGAGGGAGCCCAGTCCTCTCCAGGAGATTCTCGAGGGGCTCTTGACACACAGAAAAGTCAAGGGCCTTTTCAATAATGTTAATGATTGAATCAAGTATTGGTTTTGTTGACTGAAATCAGTCATCTTGACTGCTGGCATAGATCAAGAGATTTTGAGTGGATATTGGGGAGCTTTGAGAAGATAAGAGATTTCTTAGAGGTAAAAGTAGGGAACGCCAGGAGGAAGATGAAATACTGAAGCAGAGTTCAGCCAGTTTCACAACTGGTCAAGTCTTCTGGTTTTTTGTTGTTGTTGTTGTTGTCGTCGTCGTTGTCGTTGTTGTTGTTGTTGTTGTTGTTGTTTTTCAGGTCACATTAGTATACGATTACTCGATTACTCCTACTAGTTGGCTTTGGAAGAAATCTGATTACTATTATCTTGAAAGTGTGCCTTTAAAATAAACAAAGTGGCTTATAGATTGTGCTCATAGGAAAAGTTAACTTTTTAAATAAGGTAGGAGTTGCTTATAGTCTAGATAGTTTCTTTGTGTACAGAGTAATATTTGCTTTCTCCTTACCTGATTTTTCTGATCTTGAAATGAAAAAATACTGTTGACCTGTATTGTAGGGTGTTTCTACAAATAGAATGATAAATAGAATGTTTTGAGATTTAAGATGATTTAATGCTAACACATTGTTAGTGTTTCCTAAAGTCACAATAAAGTCAAGCACATTATTTTATAAATATTCTGTATGAGAACTTGCTTGGTTTCTGAAATATTCTGGAATGATGAGATAGATTTGGGGGGTAAAAAGGTGCCTGCATACAATCCTGAAAGACCTGAGTTCAATCCTTAGCAGTAGGAGACAACTGACTCCACCCACAAAGCTGTCCTCTGACCTTCACCTGTGTGTGCTGTGACATACATCATACATACATGTACAATAATGATTAAAAATACAATATTCCTTCTGAAATTTTGGATATTAATTTCTTAGTTTCTTCCCCAATTCTTTGGCCTTTGAAATTAGAAAACAGTTTGTCAGCTAGCTTCTAGTTTCAGATAGTAATCCTCATAAGCAAAAATATTTTTTTTAGTGGTGCTATGCATTAAACCCAAGATGCTGCATCTACCGGATAAGTGTTAATAAGCCATATCGCCAACCTAACTTTTGGTTGTTAATGCTCACAATAATTAATACTAGTTGGCATAGGATACCCTGTAAAAAGTTGGTAAATAATTGGGGACTAGAGAATTAGCTCAAGGACTAAAACTTTTATCTTACAAACACAAGGACCTAGAGCAAAGAAGTAAGGAGGTAGAACAATCCAGGATGATTTCTGGTGTCTTCCTTGGCATATGTGGGCATGCACACATATATGTGAATGTGTGTGTGCGTGTGTGTAGAGTACTGGTGAATGTAAGAATAATATATTGAGTAATCATGTTATATAATTTATAGTAAGTTTGTGTCTTTGTACTACCTTTTTAAAATGATAGTTACACATATTCATGAGCTAATGTGTACTATTTTGACTTGTATAGTATACAACACTCCATAGTAATTAGCATGTCCTGCACCTCAAACATTGCTTTGTGTTACAAACATCCAGAATCCTCTTTTCTAGCTGTAGAATTCTAGTTATTATATTATGCTACAGAACATAAGAACTTAGTCCTATCTAATGACTTTTGTACCTATTAGCCAGCCTTCGCTTCTCTTGCCACCCCACTTCCTCCTTCTCAGCCTCTGGTACCACTCTTCTATCTACTGCTAAGTACAGATGAATGACTTGTATCTTTCTGTGTTTGGCTTATTTCACTTCACATAATGTCCAGGATCATACATGTTGCTGCCAAATAGGTTTCTGTTAGTTGTACTAAATGCACAAAAGTGTCCAAATAGAAATAAAGTTTTTTATCTTTTCCTCTCTCTTCCCTCCTCCCTCCTCACTCTTCTTGGCTTCCTCATCAGTTGTAAAATAAAAGTTTCAATCATAGTTTGTCATGTAAAAATAGCCCACAGATCAAAGAATCAACCAGTGGGGGCACCATCTAAACCAACACCTTGGCTTAGAACTGGCTTCAGGTTTTAAGTCTAGAGAAGAAATAATCCTGTATTACTATTTTTTTTAAAAAAATAAGTAATTGGAGAGTGAGAGAATGAGGGAGGAACGAAGATGCTGGCATGCACACCATGGTGTATGGGTGGAAGGCAGGGGACGACGTTCAGAAATCAGTCTTCCCAGGGGCTCCCGGTTGAACTCAGGTTGTAAGTTTGTGAGTGGAGCACTCTGTGCTGTGACTTAAATTTTTGCTTCTCTTTGACTTTGGGCTTTAAAGTTTCTTCCAAATAAAAGTAACTCCTGAAATGAATTCTGAGCCTGTGTCATGTTAATAAATACATTTGATGAATGTGAAAAGAAATGTAGTAATGTGTTTATTGTAGAAAAATAAAAATACGGGGGGAGATGGAGGGAGGGAGGGGACCTGTTAAGTTTGTATGAGCAGAAATAATAATAATTAAAAAAAATACTACCACACAGAACATGTGAGTGCACATACATATGCACAATATGCACACTGTTAATATAGAACAACGCCGTATATAGCGTCTTGGCCCAAAAATGTCTTCAGTATATTTGCTATCAATTTAATTTTGCCCCAAAACCTTAATGGAGCAGTTACAAACTGTTTCAATAAAATAAAGATTTCAAAATTTCTCTCCAAATACACCATTTGTTCCATGTTGTGTGTGGATTTGCTGAGGTCAGAGTAACTTAGAATGAGGGTGTGAAGTTCTTGTCCACAAAAGCTAACTCATGGGTTAACTTCACTTTCAGGTTACTTTGCTTTTTCTCTACTCTCTATTTAGCAAAACTAGTTGGAATAGATAGAATACCCTTATCATAATATGTTATTTTTAATCTCAATGTTAGTTTTCCTTTACCCTATGACTTATTATTGGTTAAAAATTATTTTTACCAGCAATATTTTAATACATTAGTATTAAAAATTCCTTACTTCCAAAATACCTCTCTGGGAAATTCTAGGCTTGGGAAACCTCCATGATGAGTTCTGTTCATGTAGATTATAAGGTATGCCATATTGAACCTGGACTCACCCTTTGTAGCATATTACCATGCAGAATACCATAAGTGATTGTAATAATAGTGAATGCATATAAACATCTAACAAGAGGTAAAGATAGTCCAAAGGATTTTCTTAAAATGATACATGTGCATAAAGCACTTAATTGTTACTGGAGTTTTCAGGACTGGAGGTTAGCTGCTCTATGTCAGTGAATGTGAAGGTGTAAGATGTTGCTGTACCTTACTGTTGGCTGTAGTGTAAGCACTATGCACTTAGACTAAACTGAATTTCAGAAAAGTAGTATCGCTTTTCTGTAACTTTTGCAACTTTTTTACTTTGCAAGATTTATTTGCAAGAGGAAGAAAAAGCAAGTGTTCATTCATTTCTCCCACCATGTGAGCGCCAGAGATCGAACTTAGGTCACCAGGTTGTGCATCTTTACTCAGTGAGCCTCGTCCCCAACTCAGAGTACTGCTTGAACACATTAAACCAGGTGGGATGCATGCCTATAACCCTAGACTTAGGAGGCAGAAGTATTGGGTAACTTGACAACCTTTTGTGCCCTATCCATATACTTTTCTACAAGAGAAAAATATGAGAGAGAGAGAGAGAGAGAGGGCATGCACATGCACGCCACGGCATGTGGGTGGAAGTCATACAGAGGTTGACTTTAGGAAGTGAGTTCTTTCCTAACGTGGGCTTTCAGGGACTGAACTCCAATCACCAGATTTGTGAGCAGGCACCTTGCCCACTGAGCTGTCTGTCAGCCCTTAGTTTTTAAACTTAAAAACAAAGACTCAAGCTAGAAATGGTGATATAATTTTGTAATCCCTGCAGTCTTCTTGGTGATGCAGGTAGAAAGATCTGGAGTTCAGGGGAACACCTGTATTTCAAATTATAGGCCAGTCTGGTCTACATAAGACACTGTCAAAAAAAAAGAAAATGCAGACACAAACATACCTTAAACTACACAGTATCTCTGCCCTCTACCTCTGTCTCTTGTCACACTACAAAGTTCAGGGGCTACAACATATAAATCACTCCTGGATCTAGGAATTGTCTATTCTCTAAGGTTTTTGTCTCCATTTTATTTTTGGCTATCCTTCCATCCTTTAGCCTTCTGGGAAGAGAACAGTGTGATAGCTAGAAAAATAAAGTTGGTGGGGACTCTCTAGTTCCCTCGGGCTGTTGTAACAAGGCCACAGGCCTCCTGGTTTAAAGTGAAAGACACTCTTTTAGACCCAGAGACCAGACTGCTTGAATACATTAAACCAGAACGAAGAGGTTGAAGAGGAGAATCTTTACCTCTTTGCCTTTTCTAGTTTTGCGCAGCATCTCTTAACTTGTGACCATGTCACTCCAATTTCTGCCTCCCTGCTCACATTGTCTCCTACCCTCTGCCTGTGTAATAGCTGCTGCCTCTTTTTCTTCCACTTTAAAAAAAATGTATGTGTGCATGTGGTGTGTGTGTGTGTGCGCGCGCAATCGCCTATGTATGTGGAAGCCTGAAATTGATGCCAGGAAATGTTCTCATTCTCCCACTTTATTCTTTTGAGACTGGCTGTATAATTAAGCCCAAAGCTCATCTCTAGGGCTTGTTTGTTAAGCAGCTTGCACTGGGGATTCCCAGGTTCCATCTTTGAGGTAGAAATTACAGGTGGGCTGCTACACCCTCCTAACATTGTATGTGGGAATCTGGGGATTTAAACTCTAGTCCTGCCTGTGTGGCAAGTGCTTTTACCACCGAGTCATGCCCCAGCCTTTCTTCATTCTCTGAGAACACTTGCCATTGGATTTAGGATCTGCCCAGATAATCCAGGATACTATCTCAAGACCTTTAATTTAGTTGCAGCTGCAAAGTCTGCCTGTCTGTGTGTCTTTGGATCAGCAGGCATGTGTGCCTGTGGAGGCCCAGTGGTGATTTCAGGAATCTCCTGGATTGTTCCACCTCCTCTTTACTTTGCTCTCGAGTTTCCCAGGCTCTGCCTTCCAGGATGGGAAGTATAAGCCGCAACCATTTCAAACTTACAGCATCCAGGATCCAATATCAGGACCTTCTACTTGTGAGACAGAGACTTAATCCCTGAGCCTTCTCTCTGGTCCCAAAATAGCTTTGAGATCTTTTACTGCCCTTGCTAAGGAATGGCCCAGCAGTTACTAGGGAAGTAAGGCAGTAAAGACTGGAGGGGTGGTAGGTATGATTCTCACAGAATTGGACACTGCTACACTGCACTAGCTGTCCAATACAAATTAAATTACATGGTTATGAGGACTTGGGAGGATGAATTAGTTTGAAGTCAGATTGGGCTAAAGGTTTGAGGTCAACATGGGTAATACAGTTAGTCTCCCTCCCTCCCTCTCCTCCTCCTCCTCTTTCTCCTCTCTCTCCAGGTGTATGTACGTGTGTGGGGATGTGAGTGTATATTCATGTTTATATCAGGAATCATAAATTGTTCTTTCATCTTATTTCTTGAGACTGGGTATCTCAATCAAACTTAGGGCTCAGCCATAAGTCTAGTATCACTGGCCAACTAAGAAGACATCTTAAAACAACACAAAGCTAGAGATGGGGGTGTGGCTCAGGAGTGTGCTTAACATGGACAAAACTGGATGGATCCCCAGCACCATATAAACAGCCAAACAAAAAATACTTAGAGCAGAGCTCGGCATTATGTACCACTTAGCTCTTAGCTCTGCTATCAGCTTCCATTGACCTTGGACAAGATCTTTCCCCTTTCTGGGATTTTTTTTTTTTTTTTTTTTTTGGTAACGCAAAGTAAAATTTACTACTAAAATATTAGCTTTGAATATGCTTACTAGAGAGACACAGACATGCCATGGTGCATGGGTGGAGGTCAGAGGACAACTTTCAGAAGTCATTTCTCTCCTTTCACTCTGTGGGCTTCCAGGAATGAAATTGAAGCCCCCAGGTTTGTGAGTTGGCACTTTACTTGCTGACTTGTTGTAAGTTATTTATTTATTTATTTTTTTAATTACAGGGACTCTTAGTTTAAATTGGGATAATGTCACTCAACTAGTGTGTTTTTTAACCTTTTTGGATCTCTGGAATTTTAAGGTAGAAATAGAATAACACCTTTGTTGGTTTGTAAAGATATAAAGAAATTCCTAAGTCCTTGGAATAAGATAGTTATTAAACCATTAAATATTGCCTCCGTGTATCAGCCTGACCTTACTGTGCTTTGTTAGAGCTCCTGAATATACATATGTATGGTTTAGAACCAGCACTGGACTGCAGTGCTGTGATTTTTTTCTGTGTTGTGGGCACCATTTAGCCAACTGTGATGGAAGCAGACTTTAAATGTAAGGTTTTTCTGTAGCCACATTGGAAGGTTCGTTTCTTTAAACTTTAATCGGATAAAAACCCCTCAGATATTTTCATTGATGATTAAACCTGTTTTATGTAGTTAGATATTTTGATCCCAGTACACATTGTCATAGCTTGCAAGTGTCACAATTATCAAGTCATGGACCCAGTGTGAATTGGAACTAAGTGAATATTAAAATTACTGTTGGATGAAGACTATTCAAACTTACCCACTTTAGTGTTAATTAGAGAATACTTCTAAAACAAAGTGCTGTGATAAATATAAAAAGAAAAATAATTACCGTTGAAGTAGCAATTCTGTTAGGTGGGTAGATAGCATCTCTGGATTCTCTCCTTGTGATTTGGTCTTCCTCCAGGTAATCAGTCAGTGGCTCGACTTTGCAGGTTGATAGACAACTTGCTCTTGATTCTTCTGTTAGGCATGTGATAAGTGTTCATTTGCTAGTGTGACAAATGTGCTGCTAATCTTTTTTATATATACTATATTTTTTGGAATTTGCATTTAGGATACTAAGACTGGAAAAATGAACAGTATAGAAATGATGTTTTAAAAATGGTTAGTTTTGGGCTGGAGAGATGGCTTATGAGTAAGACTTTGTCTCCCAAGCAGAAGGTTCTGAGTTCGAATCCCAGATCCCACATAAAAACTGCCAGATGGAATTGATAGTGGCCTGCACTTCCGGTCCTGGTGGGTAGAGGCTAGGAAATCCCAAAATGAAGCAAAAAGGAGATAGAAGCAATCCAAGATGATTCCTGAAATCATCTTTGGTCCTCCATAGGGACACACTCTGATACATACACACACACAAAAAAAAATTTAAAAAATTTTAAATGGCTAGTTTTGAATAAGTATTACATGTGGTTTGTTAAAAAAGTTCCATATGAAAAGAAACGGTAAAGCTTAGGTTTTTATCCTAGTTTCTTTTCTGGAAATTACCACCCCTGTGCTTTTATTTCAGTCTGCTAGGCAGACTAATAAAAGTATGTGGATCTTGGGCTCGAGAGGTGGCTCAGGGGTTAAGCCTCCCCCTTGCAGGCAGAAGGTCCTGAGTTCGGATCCCAGATCCCACGTACAGACGCCAGGCGGAAGCGGGGGCGACCTGCGCTTCTGGTCCTGGTAGGGCGGAGCCTGTGAATCCCGGGGCAGAAGGAGGTGGAGGCATCCATGGTAGTTCACGGGTTCGTCCGTGGTTCTACACAGACACACACACACACGCACATGCACACAGTTGAATAAATAATAATAATAAAAAAAAATAAAAGTATGTGGATTTTTTCCCTCTCTTAAAAATACAAGTGATAGCTTATATGCATTGTGTGTTACTAAAAGTGCCTCTAAAAAATGACATTTTATATACTAATCTTCAAGCGCAATGTTAGGTTTCAGATTTCTTTCTTTTTTCTCCCTGATACTGAGAAACAGAGCCATACTCTTTAGGTTTCCATTGCTGATCTGATTGTGTGGGATGCATTCCCAAGTGAACTGTGCATGATATAATTCTCAGTGAAATAATTCTCTGTCAAGGCTGAGTCAGTTTATGTCAAGGAACTAAAGCCAATATTCAGGTCATTTATTTAAAAAGCATGTAAAGACAAACCAATCAATTTAAGTTGGATTTATACAGGTTGTTCTGATACTGCTCGGGGTCCAAACTTCAGTCCTCACTGCTTGCACCTGCTAACTGAGTCTCTCCTCATGCTGGGCCAGTGGTTCTTCATCTTTGGTTTCAGGAACTTTTTTCCCTCTTAAAAAATTATTGAAGACTTCAAAGAGCTTTTGGTTTTGTGAGTTATAACTTTATTATGTTCAAGGTTAAAATAAAAAAATTTAAATGTTTATTAACTTAAAAATGCCAATAGTATTTTTTACTATTATAATTGTACTATTATATTACTATTACATACAAATATTATAGTATTACTATTATAAATAAATAAAAATACTAGTAGTAAATCTACTGCATGTTAAATGTATGTTTTTATTAAAAAAACCCTGTAGTTCCCCAAATAAAAAGTGATTTAGTGAGAAGAATGGTATTGCCTTACAGCTTTTGTAAATCTCTTTAACATCTAGTGTGAGAGGAGAGAGCTGGATTCTCACATTATCTCTCATAGTCAATGCAATGTAGACTATTGCTGTGGTTAAGGGATGAGATCTCACAAATATGAGCTTGGGTGAAAATGTAAGGGCCTTTTTAGTATTTGTAGATACTGTTTTTTTATATTAGACCCAAGCTCCATATTAACTTCTTAAATGAGCTCTACTGTAGATATGAAACTATAACTGTATTCTTTTTTGTTAAAGTTTATTACTTTGAATGGATGTTATTTTTTGAGACAGTCTGACTGTTGACTAGGCTGACCTCGAACTCTCAGGCTTTTCCAGCCTTTCCACTAACAATAAAGTGAAGAAGTAGAATGTAGATTATACGTCCTGGTACTTCACATGATGAGCTAAAGAACTCAATAGAAGGTGATGGTACCTACAGAACTAGTTTGATCCTTACTGGTTTTTATTAATGGGTCTTCTGCTTTTTGTCTTTAACTTTGTAGTGGTCTGAGAGGATCCTCAAGCAGGTTGCATCTGATCAGAAGATTGAATACCAGTTTACATTTCATTAGGCCATTGATTTTCTTGATTTATTAAAATCTTCAAAAGGGACTACAGAAAGTGAAATTCTAACAAAGCATTTTTGTTTTCCTGGTGAGTTAAGAAACATTTTGTTGTCCTTCTGATTTTTAAACAATGTGTTGAGGTCTTCTCTCTGTCTTTCCTCTCTTCCCTCTTTTTTTTTTTTTTTGGTGGGGGGCTGGTGGGGGGCTGGTGGGAAGAACCTTATTTTCTTGGAATTGAAGAATCCGTTTTTTGAAAAAGAGGACTGAGGATGTAGTTTAGTCGTAGAGTGCTTACTTAGTATGTGGAAGGCCGTAAGATCAGTCTCAGCAGTGGGTGGGGGGACTCCTACCTTTGGAGGGAAGGGCTGTGGTCCTCAAATCTTAAAAGTAGGAAGATGGTGAGGCTGGAGAGGTGGCTTAGGGGTTAAGCCTCTGCCTTGCAGGTGGAAGGTCCTGAGTTCAGATCCTAGACCCCACGTATAGACGACGGGGGGGGGGGGGGGAGAGCGGGGGTGGCCTGCATTTCTGGTCCTGGTAGGGCGAAGCCTGTGAACCCCAGGGCAGAGTAAACAAGGAGGAGGTGGAGGCGTCCATGGTGGTTCCCGAATTCGCCCGTGGTTCTGCACACATACACACATACAGACGTACACACACACACACACACATACACACACACACACACACACACACACACGCGTGCACGAACGCATGCATGCACGCACACGCATACATGCGCAATTGAATAAATAATAAAAATTTTTTAAAAAGGAAGATGGTAAATGCTCAACCAGTGCCGTACCACTGAACGACATTCAAACCCAGAAGAATTTGTAGACCTCCAATGCCAAAACACCAGTTAATATTTTGATATTTTCCTTTGTTTCTCCACTTGCCACTTATATGTGCATTTTTTTTTAATTTCTTTTGGTATAAAAGGGACCCGGTTTTATAGATTGCATAAAATTCCTAGTCATATAAAGGTTATAATCACAGATTAGCTGATTCTAGTTGATAAGGAAGAAAAGTTAATGAGCATTCCACAGACAACGTGCCTAGTAATGTCTGTAACTCCAGGCTTTGGTGATTTAGACTGTGGACGATGCACATGCCACTTTTACTATGGCTTCTTTTTAAGGAGAGGACCATTGATAATATTTTTTAGAAAAAGAATTTATTTTGAGAGAGAGAAAGCAAGAGCCAGATTCATGTGCTATGACACAGGGTGGAGGTTAGAGAACAACTTAGGAAGTCAGTTCTTGCTCCTCCCACCATGAGGGCACACTAGGCGAGCACAAGAGCACTTTTCTCCTGCGCTTCTCCCAGGCCTCCTACCATGGCTTCTTATGAGAAGATTGTTTTCTTTTAAAGACATAAATACACATATATACTTATACGGTGTGTCATTCTAGATCAGTTTTAGGTTTATAGAAAAATATTGTAGCTCAAAGAAAAATCAAACAAAGAGGAGAAAGGATGGAGAATTCCAGTGTATTCTTCCCATTCTACATTTTCCTTATTAACATCTTGCTTCAGCATGGTAAATTTGTACTGCTGATGAGGCAATCTTGCTTAAACTTCATAGTTTGCATTAGAGTTCCCTCTTTTTCTAGGTGGTTTCTTTGAAAAATGTGTGATATGTCTTCCACTATAGCATCATACAGAATGGTTTTCTTCTTCTAAAAATGTTCTGTATTCTTCCCTCCCTTCTCCCAAACCCCTGACAGTCAACCTGATTTCGGTATTATCTCTTGAATTTTGCTTTTACCAGAATATTATGCCATTGGATAGTTTTTTCAGATTATCTTTCACTTAGTGGTATGCACTTAAGGTTTCTCCATGTTTTTTCATTACTTGAATTTAACCTTCCTCTACTGAAGGACATCTAGTTGTAGTCTGTCTTTGGCCATTATGAATAAAACTGCTATGAAAATATGTGTGCTGGTAATTTGTATGGATGTAAGTTTTTAAGTCATTTGGGTAAATACCAAACAGAACAAATGATGGATCGTATAAGATTATATTTAGTTTTATAAGAAACTGTGAAACTACCTTCCAAAATATATGACGGTATTTCTAGGTTTCTCATATGTATGCTTTTAAATAAATGATCACTTATTTATTTAGCGTGCGCACGCATGTGTGTGTGTATTTATGTGTGCGTGCACGTGTTGTGTGTGTGTGTGTATCAGAGGGCCTGTGGAGGACCAAGAGTGACTTCAGAAATCATCCTGGATTGCTTCTGCCTCCTTTTTGCTTTATTGTGGGATTTCCCAGGCTCTGCCTTCCAGGGCCTGAAGTATAGGCAGCTGCCATTGTTGCCCGACAGTTTTTTCTGGGACCTGGGATCCGAACTCAAGTCCTTCTTTTTTTTTTTTTTTTTTTTTAAATTTTTTTTATTATTATTTATTCAACCGTGCGTGTGTGTGTATGTATGTGCGCGCGCATGTGTGTATGTGTGTGTGTAGAACCACGGACGAATCGTGAACCACCATGGACGCCTCCACCTCCTTCTGCCCCGGGATTCACAGGCTCCGCCCTACCAGGTCCAGAAGCGCAGGCCGCCCCCGCTTCCGCCTGGCGTCTATACGTGGGATCTGGGATCCGAACTCAGGACCTTCCGCCTTGCAGGCGGAGGCTTAACCCCTGAGCCACCTCTCCAGCCCTAGCTCAACTTTTGAATAGTTCTGTATGTAAGTTTATATATACTTCTTGCAACAGAATTATACAGATTATATTCTACTAGTGAGTAAAGGGCAGGAACTATGTCAAGACTTATCAGGTGGTGGTTCCCAGTTGACCTGATCTAGTTTTAGCCTTTTGTTAGGTAGCTGTGGAGCGGGGGTCCACAATCTGTGGATTGGAATGGTGAGGTTGTTTTGTTTTTTGTTTTGTTTTGTTTTGTTTTGTACTTACTTTGTTGGGAGTCAGGATGCATATCAGATCCATATCTCCATGCCCCCAAGTGGTTGTCTGGGCTTTGCATAAAGTCATTTAGCAGTAGGAAAATTTACTTGATAACAATTCCATCTTCAAATTTGTTAGAAAAATGATCTGTTGGCCAGGAATCTGCCTTACCTTGAATTCTTACCTGTATTTTCTTCTTAGGCCCACTTACTGATTCTAATTCTTTTTTTTTAAATTTATTCAATTGTACATGTATGCGTGTGTGCGCGTGTGCATGTATGTGTGTGTGTAGAACCACGGATGAATTTGGGAACCACCATGGACGCCTCCACCTCCTTCTGCCCGGGGATTCATAGGCTCTGCCCTACCAGGACCAGAAATGCTTCTGCCTGGCGTCTATACGTGGGGTCTAGGATCCGAACTCAGGGCCTTCTGCCTGCAAGGCAGAGGCTTAACCCCTGAGCTATCTCTCCAGCCCCTGATTCTAATTCTTATAGTAGTTGTTTAGTATTTATTATTTTTTGAGGCAGGATCTAGCACTGTAGCTCAGACTGGCCTCAAACTCATGGATATCCCCCTGCTTCAGTCTCATAATGATGGCATTGCAGTACACGTGGCTGCCCTGTAAGATTTAGTAAGATCTATCCTTGGGCTCCAGTTTTCCACTTTACAAAGAAATACTTTAATAATGTTTCCACAGGTAGCCTGTGCATCCTCAGGTGTTGTGGAGGTGAGAAAGAGGCAGGGCTGTGTTCTCTATGCCCATCTCCCTCAACTGGGACAAGTTTCCTCTTTAAAAAAAAAATGTGGTGTGTGTGTCTGTGTGTCTGTCAGAGGGCACTGTGTGTCCCTGTGGAGAACCAAGGATGACTTAGGGAATCATCCCAGATTGCTTCTACCTCCTTTTTGCTTGGCTTTGGGATTTCACAGGTTTTGCCCACCAGGGCCAGAAGTGCAGGCCACTGCCGGTTCTGCCTTATTTTTTATGGGGGACCTGAGATTCGAACACAGGGCCTTCTTGTGAGGAACCCCTGAACCAGCCCCAAGTTTCCTCTTTAGAGGTTTCACAGAGGATTCTGTTTAAGAAAGGGATCCACTGAAAAAAAGAAAGTGGCTCACAGAATACACTGGGGCACTTTAAAGGTCAGTGCACACGCCTGACTGACTGTGGAGGCCTCCTGCTTCCCACAGATCACAAGAGTGCACATGCTGTTTGTCTCTTCCCACACCTGAAAACAGCCACTGCATGGAAAGTGACTCCTCATAATTACTCTTTCAAAAGGAGAGAAAAGTCGGTTAACAGCAAAATAGCCTCTTTATAATCCATAATTCCATTATTAAGCCTCTCCCCCCAAAGGATTTTGTTTTGGGGGTGTGGGAGAAGATCGATGCCCTGCAGCCCAGCTTGACCTCAAGCGACCTTCTCTGGAATGCTGGGAGTGTGCACCACCATACCTGAATTTCAAAAACCCATTCTTTTTTTTTTTTTTAATTTTTTTATTATTATTTATTCAATTGTGCGTGTGTATGTGTGTGTGTGTGTGTGTGTGTAGAACCACGGAACCACCATGGACGCCTCCACCTCCTCCTTGTTTACTCTGCCCCGGGATTCACAGGCTCCGCCCTACCAGGACCAGAAACGCAGGCCGCCCCCGCTTCCGCCCAGCGTCTATACGTGGGGTCTAGGATCCGAACTCAGGACCTTCCGCCTGCAAGGCGGAGGCTTAACCCCTGAGCCTACCTCTCCAGCCCCTCAAAAACCCATTCTTAACAGTTTCTGTGTACCTTGTTAGATTGTTGTTGTTTGAGCAATATTTGTACTTTAAAAATTAAGTCCATTCATTTTACCAGCTCTTTTTAAAAATATTTTGTTTATTTATTGTGTGTATGTATCAGGGGGCACTGTGTCCCTGTGGAGGACCAAGGGCGACTTTAGGAATCATCCTGGATTGCTTCTACTGCCTTCTTGCTTCTCTCTGGGATTTCCCAGGCTTCACCCATCAGTGCAGGAAGTGAGGCCGGCCACCATTTCCACCTGGGGTTTTTACATGGGACGGGGGATCCAAACTCAGGTCCTTCTGTTATCAAGGCAGAATCTTAAGCCCTTAGCCATCTCTCTAGCACTTTATCAGATCTTATAGAATTTTTTTATTGTGAACTTTTTGTTAACAAATACAAATGTACTTTATCCTTGCAAACTTCTGTTTACTGGTACAGGATAGTACCAAGTCGGAGCTGTATTCTGTCTCACACAACTCATGGAACCTGTTCTGTAGCCTGAGTTTTATTGGCATGTTGCTCTGGTGTGCTTACTATTTTGTAATACTTCACTCCTACAGTGATACATTCCTTTTTCAGTTGCCTCCTTTCCTTTTATTACATACTCATTCCCAACACACGCTCTCCCAGCCAAGCTACAGATAGCCCCTTTCTGCCAGGCGATGGCTCTTATTGACTGTCCCTTTGATAGTTACTAGTTTTTTCCAAAGAACAAAATCTTGGCAGCCAGAATTATACTTGACATTTATTCCAGCATATTTCTGTGGAGAGAAAAACAGTTGACTTGTTTTCACCCAAGTGATCTATCTTGATTTTAAGTGACTAGGAAAAGTGGGTGACAAGCAGTTTTTGGTGGTTTGACAGCCACCTGCAGGAGGCCCATTGTGGCCAGTACCAAGTGGCTGTGATAATGTTTATGGTAAATTGCATTTGATGACATCTTGTTTTTCCTCTTTCTGTTTTTGAGAATTGTATCAAAGACCACATTGGGAAAATGATGGTGGAAAAAAATTGTTTTTTATTCTTGTAATTGTCTTTCCTTACTACCCACTTTTTAAAAATACTTATTCCAAATGGCAGTAACTTGTAGTAATCATGGGGAATTTTTTTTCAATTTTATATGAAGTTTTATTCTCAGAGACTAAGATGTTATCTCAGAGCTCTTGCTTGTCTCAGTCTTTATGAAGAACACAATTCCAAGTTCATGCTGCAGTCAAAGGAGCCTCTGCTGCCAAACCAGCATGCAGCTGACAGTGAGCAGCGTGGGCATGAGATCCTCAGGAGGGTCTAGTGTTGCTACAAGAGCTTGCTTACGTGGCAGAATTTTTTTTTAAAGCAGGAACTACAATGTAATGTTATTTAAGTAATTTTGACCTCGTTAGAAACCTAAAGTAACATTTTAGAACTCTATATCTTTTTAAATTTATGGATCTTACAGGTTAAACAAATGCTAAAATGATGATGTTATCCTTATTTCAAGATGAACTTTTTTATAATTTTACAGTCACCTTTCTAAATTTCACTTCTTTCTATCTTGAAGCATGATGGTAACTTTCCTTCAGTTTTCTTCCCTTATCTAGAATTGTAATGTGATTTTTATTTTTTCCTTTCTCGCTGCTTTGCCTATGGCCTTGGTATTTCTGCTATACTAAATTTAATTTTGAAAGTAATTAATAGCTTTCATGAATCACAACGTAAACATTGAGATTTAAATTTTTTGATAGGTACAAAAGTTCAGATTTAGAGTTCTGGTACTTTTGGAGGGTACTTTCATTTAGAAAGATTTGTTTTGTTATTGTTTACATAGCAAATAGGTATTATTTATTTGCCTTAATGTATTTCATATCTTTTTCAAATAATTAAGGAAGTATTTCATTCATTCAACAAATGAGGCTGAGGAATTGTTGTGAGCCTTAAAAACAGTTCCAGGTGTTAGGGATATGCATGGAGTAAAACAAAAAAGTCTTTTGCTCCTATAAGTTTACTTAATATAGGTAAGTAAATAAACAGACATTCCCCTAAGCTTGCTGAGTACTGTAGACAACACAGTGTCAGCTTGAGATTGTGCCCACGCTGTCATAACTTTAAGCCTCTACAGTATGAAAGCTGCAGATAGAAATCTGGTCTGGGTATATAATGGATTTTTTTATTGTTGATTATTGATTAATATGTAATTTGAATGGCTTTCTATACTTTGTTTTCTTTCAAATTAACAATTTCAGAATTGTGTTGATAACTCAGTATGATTCCATTTGTTATTGTATAAAGCAATGCCTTCCCCCTGGGCACGGGGCTCATGTCTAGAATCTCAGGACAAAGAAGTCAGAAGCAGGAGGACCATCCTGGATTGCTCTGCTTCCTTTTTGCTTTGCTCTGGGGTTTCCCAGGCTCAACCTTCCAAGGCATTGCAGATTGCCGTCATTTCACGTGGTGTTTTTACATGGGGAATCTAAACTCAGGTCCTTTTGCTTGCAAGGCAACGGCTTTAATCCCTGAGTCATCTCTTCAACCCCTGGTTTCATATTTTTTTAAATATGAAACATAACAGTGATTGGACCCACAAAATCACACACACACACACACACACACACACACACACACACACACACACATACACACAGCAAATAAATGAAAAGTAGGAAGTTGAATGTAGTGAGCTCCTATCTTAAAAAAAAAAAAAAAAAAAAAGGAGGGCGAGATGGCTCAGCAGGTGAAAGTGCTTGCTGCGCAAGCTGACCGAGTTTTAGTCCTTGAACTCACGTAAAATCCTGATGTGCATGGCTGTGAGCTTTGCGCTCCTACAGACAGATGGGAGGTGGAAACAAGAGACAGAGTCCTGCCTCAAAATAAAGCCCGAGGGGTGGAAGGAGAGAACCCACTCCCCAAAAGTTATCCTCTGACCTCCATATGTGGAGCGGCACCTGTGTGCCCACTCTTCACTCTTATAAACACACACACACACACACACACACACACACTTTTGAAAAGATGAAAGAAAGGTTGAAGAAATAGCTCAATGGTTGATTACTGGTATCACCCTTGGGCCTCCACAGGTACACATATGTATACACACACACAAAAAGGAAAAACAAGACCTTCAAAAGGCCATTTTATGTTAAAAATTACAAACCTGTTTTATAAACAAGCATTGTACACATTGCCGAGATGCAAGGTCTGTTTTTGCATTTGTTTACCCTAGAACAGTTAGTTTACTTCATTGTGCCTCATGTGTTTTTTTTCGTTTTAAGATAGTGTCTTATGTTGCTGGTCTTGAACTCCATATGTAGCTATGAATAACTTTAAACTTCTGATCTTCCTACCTCCATCTCGCTGTGTAGAGATGAGAAATGAGTGTCACTCCATCAGGTTTATGCCATCCTGGCAGTTGGATCCAGGGCTTCGTGTATGTTAATCAACACTCGTATTGACTGAGCTTTCTCTCTATCTTGGACTATAAACACTCACAAAGAAGTGTTGAAGCCAATTAAGGTGGTGTACACATATAATCCCAGCATTCTGGAGATGGCAGCAGGAGGATCTTGACTTTGAGAGTAGCAACACCCTGTCTCAGAAAAGAAAAAAGCTTGACAGACATCATAAACAGATCCTATAGATAGTTGCGAACTAACATGATGTTGCTGCCTTTGATAAAAGGTAACAGTGGCATATATGACTAATTTGTCAAGAAATTAATACTCTTAAATAATTTTGCTTTAACATTTTAAAAACCTAAGTATTATTCTTTTTTTTTTTTGAGTTGTGTAGCCCTTTATTAGCAACTAAAATAGAAGGTATCTGTTGTACAACATGGATAATAATGTCTATAACTGGAGATTCAGTATAATCTAATACAGATCATTTATAAATGCAATTTATTAAAAAGCTTCCACCTTTTCTGTGTACAGCTGCAAACCGATTCTGAAAGCAGAATATATGTGCACACATCTGCAGAGTGCAAATCCAAGATATGGCAAATGCTTTACAGGTCACGTTCAAGAACTGTCTGCCACAACCGGCCCCTTACATTGTCATTTGATTTTCATCAAAATGTTGATGCCAGCTTTCCTTCCACTGCCCCAAACTATAAAGCATTTTTTTAATGAGTTGAAATTAAGAAGGACTACACCTACTAGAAAAGAAGAGAAGAAAGTTCTATTAGTCTGAGGTTCCAGAACCCCACACCCACACCCACACCGTGGCAAGGCAGGCTGGGAGCCTGGACAGAGCATGAGCATGGCAGGCACATCCCTGAGGACGGAGCGTCAGTGGACCGTGAGTGCTCCGGCTGCGTAACTCACTGAACTGTCTTGCCAGTTTCTACACTGGCTTGACTGGGCATAATTCAAAAAGGAAAAGCTCATATTCATTCCATTCTTCTGGAGCTCTGTGATAGCATTTAATAACACCCCAATAGGATGTCTTCCACATATAGTATTATGGTATTTCTTCAAATAATTACTAAATGACACAGGATCTAATTGTTCTATAATATTCATACCCATTTTATCTAGATGTTCAATGGATCTATAAATCTCCCCCTGGGATTCATCATAATAACTGTAACGGAACCTTTGACCCCAATGGCAGAAATCAGAAGAAACCACAAAGAGATTACTAGGATCCGCTAGATATTTACTGAAAAGTTTTCTGAATTCCTGTTCTTTTGACTCACTCAGAGCTCCAACCAGTACAGGAATAATGGTAAACTCATCCTTATGGCTTTCCATGGCTTTAGCTGTATAAGGCAAATGCATTTCAATACTGTGTTCATCTTCATCTGTCTGTAGAGACATGCGTTCAAACATCCTGTCTTCCATAGCTCTCCGTAAATCTTTTGATCAATACAAAGATCATATAGAGGCGTCCTATATATATCTACACTGGAAAGTGCACATCGAGATAGGGGCACATGATTGTGAGGCCCAAGGATGAAAATTCTCCGGGTAATGGATGGATCCACTTGTTTGTAAGCATGAGCAGCACAAGACCCACAGTACGTGTATCCTGCATGGGGTGCGATAATGCTCTAGCAGGTCTCTTTGTAGACTGTACTTGTGGAAGCCAGCCTTCCAGCTGTACGTTCAGCTGCGGGCCTGAGGCCGTGTGCCAGCTCCCGGAGTGACTGGCTTCCCGGCAGACCACTCGGTTGGACATCTTGGCGCCTGTGCCGCCTATGGTGCACGAGGATGAATGAGGAAGCCTAAAAACCTAAGTATTATTCTTAATGATAGTCTTTAAAAAAGAAAAGCATAGGCTGGAGAGATGGCTCAGGGGTTAAGACTGCCTGGCAACAAGAAGGTCTTGAGTTCCGATCCCAGATCCCACTTGAAGAAATGCCAGGCGGAAAGGGCAGTGGCCTGCATTTCTGGCTTTGGTGGGTAGAGCCTGGGAAATCCCAAAGAGAAGCAAAAAGGAGGTAGAAACAATCCAGGATGATTCCCAAAGTCACTCTTGGTCCTCCACAGGGATATACAGTGTCCTCTGATACACACACACACACACACACACACACACACACACACACACACACACTAAAACATAAAAATAAACAAACAAAAAGCAAAAAGAGGGACAAGATAGGCTTTCCTCTGATTCCCGGCCTGTCACTGTGTTTTTGGTGTACTGCCACAAAGCTTCTGTTGAGAGGAGTTGAAATTCACAGGCCAGGGCACATTTTTTTTTTATTTATTTTATTATGTGGCCCAGTAGAGCTTGATTGTCAATAATAAAAAAACTTTCCCAAAAAAAAGAGGAACAGAAATTTTTTTCTCTCAAAGTAGTTAAAAAAACCTTTTAATTCATAATACACATTCTGCTCAAATATTTCTTTTTAGAAATAAAAGTCTCACTGTTCTGATATTTATTATCATCTCAGATCATGGCTTTTGCAAGTTAGCCAGCTGGCTTAGCCGGTAAAGGTATCTTGAGTGTAGTGGTAGGAGAAAACAGACTTCTAGAAGACGTCCTCTAACTTCCATATGCATACACTGGTGTTATGGTATTGTATATTCTCTCTTCTTCCCTCCCCCCATTTCCTCACTCCTCAAAGAAAGAGAAAATGAATGACTTTGAAGTTTTCGAATATGTGTATAGTCAGTGGTAGCACTAGTTTTAATCCCCAACACTTCAGTCTGTTCTTCCATACCACACCAGTGGCCATTTAAAATATACATCAGAAGACTGGATCATACTTCTCCCTGACAAGAATCTTCTGAAGACCTGCCATCTCCCTGTGAGTAAAATGCAAGGATGTCAACACCTCTCATTACCCGCACGTCGATGAGCGGTGTGCGTCTCTGATGCAGTCCTCCACTCCTCGCTGCAGGGGCATGGTGCTGGTCCCTTTCCACAAGAACACTTTGCCAGAGTAAACAAGGAGGTGGAGGCGGTTCATGGTGGTTCCCGAATTCACCTGTGGTTCTACACACACACACACACACACACACACACATACACACATACAATTGAATAAATAATAATAAAAAATTAAAAAAAAAACTGGGTTGGGCCTCAATATGAAAAAAAAAAGAAAAAAAAGAACACTTTGCTGCCCAGCATCTTAGAGGCCGTGTTCATGTTGCTTGTGACATTTCTTTTTTTTTTTTTTTTTTTTTTTTTAAGGATTAAGGTAGTTTATTAGAGAAAGGCTGGAACTCATGGACTCCAGGCATGGAGGGGCCAGGACGTCTCAGAGAACTCATGGAACTAGAAACAGACTCCTAGCACCCTGAGTGCCATGAGGGGCTAGGGTGTCAGAGAAGTCATGGACTCTTGGCACGGAATCCATGAGGAGCAAGAAACAGGAAAAGGACTCGTGGCACTGAAGTGCCATGAGGGGCTGGGGGCCCGCTTGTGACATTTCTTCTGGTGTTTCAGGCTTCCTTCCTTGCTGCAGTCAAGCTTCCTGAGCTCAGCCTGCAGCCTGGATGGACAATATTGACCTCATGCTGGCGTTCTCACTCTTTAATCCTGTTTCACCATTTTTCTCCTTGGTGCTTATTGTGCCTAAAGTTTGATTTATTGATTGCTTACCTGCCCTTGTAGGATGTGAAACCTTTAAGAAGTCAGGGATGATTTTCATTTCATCTGTGTTTAACATGCAAAGGGAGACTTACTAAGCGTGTTTGGAGTAAATGTATTGAACCTTTCCACAAGTAATTATTTCAGTTCGTTTTCTTTACTGCACTGAATATTTTTGACCTTTCTGTTTTGACTTATAATATTATCTACTGTCTCTCTTGGTTCTCATTTTTTTTTTTGACACCTTTTAATAATATTTCCCTCTTGTATATATAACCCCATGACTACCCTCCTGGTTTTCCATTTCTTTCTTTCTTTCTCTCATTCTTCTCTCTCTTCTTTCTTTCTCTCTCTCTCTCTCCTTCCTTCCTTCCTTCCTTTTCTCTCTTTTCCTTCCTTCCTTCCTTCCTTCCTTCCTTCCTTCCTTCCTTCCTTCCTTCCTTCCTTCCTTCCTTCCTTCCTTCCTTCCTTCCTTCCTTCCCTCCCTCCTTCCCTCCCTCCCTCCCTCCCTCCTTCCCTCCCTCCCTCCCTCCCTTCTTCCTTTTTTGAAACAGGTCTGAATCCAGGTCTGGAACACTGTGTAGCTAGGCTAGCCTAGAACTCATGCCTCAATTTCTCAAGGATTATGAATGCCTGGTATTCCTTCTCCTACTGTATTTGTTATTATTATTATTATTATTTGTGTGTGCATGTGTGTGTGTTTATCAGGGGGCACTGTGTGTTCCTGTGGAGGGCCAAGAGTGACTTCGGGAATCATCCTAGATTGCTTCTACTGCCTTCTTGCTTCTCTCTGGGATTTCCCAGGCTCTGCCACCAGGGCTGGAAGTGCAAGTCACTGCCCTTTCCGCCTGGCATTTTTTATGTGGGACCTACGATTGGAATTCAGGACCTTTTTGTTGCCAGACAGAGTCTTAACCCCTGAGCCATCTCTCCAGCCCTCTTGTTGTCTTTTACATATTATAGCCATTCAACTTTACTCATGTTTTGAGTGTTCATTACTAACTTCTTATTGATGAGTTCATTACTTTCACCTACATCACAGACTTCCTTCCAGACCAAATCTGTGTATCTGTTCTTGGCTTTCCTACAAAGAATTGTTACTATCTTTCTCTGCAGATCTGCACTTTCGTGTTCTTAGCCTTGCTAATGAACTCACTAACCCTAGTTAGAAAATTGAAGTCATCCTGATTTTCACTTTTCCTCCCTGTTTATAGCCAGATATTCATTAAATCATTTAGTTTACCCCACCTAAGTGTTTCAGGTGAGCTTTCTATTTTCATTGTCTTAATTCTGGCCTCCTTTGAATTAGTCCCCTAATTAATTCACCTCTATCTGACCTCATTTTTTTATGCCACAGCTGAAATGTTACAGAACACTACCCTGCATCTCACTGTGGCTCCCATTGGGTGGAACCATGAGGGTCCCTGGAGTTATTTCAGACTTACAGTTGTCTACGGCTAGCTAGAATATGCTGCTCTTAAAGGCACTGCTTACTAGTTTTCTAGGAAACTGATTTAATGTAGTTGTCTCATTATCTCTTTTCATGAATAAGTACAACTAACTCGTAGGTTACAAGTAGTGTCAGTCTGTTGTAGAGATTTAGTTTTGTTTTTTCTTTCCATGCTCTTATTACAAAGGGGTCTTAATGCTCAGATACTCTGAGGCCCCACCGTAAGCTACAAGCCTTGCTTGGTCGTGTCCCATGTGCTCTGAATGCTGCCATTATGTCCTCCTGGCTCCATAGCAATCCCATTTTTCCCAGTGGTTACAATCCAGATCCATCCACAGGTGTACACTTTTTTCTTTCCTTTCCTTCTCTTTCTTCCCCTTTCATTGCACTCCAGCCACACTCCTTTGGTTTCCTTTGCTGGACAGCACCCTCCCCGCTTGCTGTGACTGCCTGTCAGTCAGAGCAGGAGCACCGCCCTCGCCCCAGCCAGCGGTGTTCTGCCCTGTGGCCTCGTTGTCTTTCATAGAAGGCACGCTGCTCCCTGAGACTCTTCTTCTTCTGGATCCCTGTGGGTGTGTGTTGCATGTAGGGGCATGTGTGCAAGAGGGCACTCGGTATAGAGCCTGTGGAGGACCAAAGGTGACACCAGGCATCATCTTGGATTGTTCTGCTTCCTTATTGTTTTATTCTGGGGTTTCTCAGGCTCTGCCTTTCAGGGCCAGAATTATAGGCTGCCACCATTTTTATGGGGGATCTAGGAATCCAAATTCAGGTCTTCTTGCTTATGAGGCAAAGACTAACCACTGAGCCATCTTCCAGACCACATCTTTGTAATTAAGATCTTCTTTACCTTGGGGACTGACAAGACTTCTGTTCTCAACATTGTCCTATTTCTCCCCCTCCCCCCAACTACTCCCACTCCCATAAAGAAAGAAAAAAAAACAAAACAAAAGATCTTAAGTTCCTTGAGGGTTAGGAATGCTGCTTTCTTGGCATATCTGTTTGCTAGATCCTGGTTCCCAGTACATATTTATTTACTGCTCTTGATTATCTGCCATCTCAGAGGCCCACTATTCCCTTTACTTGTTTTCCTCAGTATTTAACATCGCACTACAAAATCTTAGTTGTGTTAGAGTTTGAATCCTCTGATGTTGGGCAAGCAGGATGCATGAATGAAGAAGGCAGTCCAGGGGTAGACTGATTGGTTGAGAGGAAGTCAAGTACATCTTCTTCCTCCTAGTCCTAATGGTGGTGGTTCAATGCACTGGGAATAGAATTTAGGACCTTGGGTCTCCTTCCTCCAGGACTGTTTGTTTCCTAATGATATATTTGAAAATACTCTCTTTTTAAGAAAAAAGTCCTTCTTTATCGTATGTATTTGTGTTTAGAGCACATTTATATGGATGTGTGTGGGTCCATGCTCATGCGCTTATCTGCATGAGTGTGTATGGTGGCCCAAGAATAACATCAGGAATCATGCTCAGTTGTTCTTCTATCGCACATATTCTTTTGAGGCTGGATCTCCAATTTAAATTAGACCTACCAATGAAACTAATCTGGCTAGCCAGTTTGCTCTGGGATTCTTAGGACTGGAATTATAAGCAGGCCACCACACTTGGCTAGCAGTTTTTGTGGCATTTGGGAATATGAATTCCAGTTCCATTGTTTTAACCAATGAGCCATATCATCAGCCCCAAATTTCTTCCTGTGTGTGCGTGCATACACGTGTGTTCCATTGTCTGTACAGATGTCAGAGGACAAGTGGAATCAGTTCCATCTTGAGGATTGAACTCAGGTTGTTAGGCTTGGGTGATAGCACCTTTACCTGCTTACCTGCTGAACCATCTCACCTCTCTCTCTCTCTCTCTCTCTCTCTCTCTCTCTCTCTCTTTCTCTCTTTAAGGTAGAGGACAACTTTGGATATCAGTCCTTGCCTCCACTTGATGGTCTTTTTCACTGCTTTATTTTTATTATTACAGAGAGGGCTTGTATATGCATGCCAGAGGACAATTGTGTGTGTGTGTGTGTGTGTGTGTGTGTGTGTGTGTGTACTGTGTTGTACACAGGCACGTGTCATTGTGTATCAGAAGGCACTTTTTGTGTATGTGAAGGCCTAAGGGTGACTTCAGGAATCCCTGTGGATCGTTCTGCCTTCTTTTGTTTTGCTCTGGGGCTTTCCAGGCTGTTTCTTCCAGGGCTGGAAGTGTAGACCACCACCATTTCTGCCTGTCATTTTTCCGTGGGCTCTGGGATCGAACTCAGGACCTTATACTTTGGAGGCAGAGATTTAACCCCTGGGCCATCTCTCCAGCCCTGGAGGACAAGTTTTTGCAGTCAGTTTTCTCCTATTACCACGTGGGAATTGAATTCAGGTTGCCAGGTTTTCAAGCAGGCACCTTACCCACTCAGTATCTCACTAGCCTCTCTATTCATTGTTGTTGTTATGGTTTAAATACTTTATTTACTTATTTAAGGGAGGAAGGTGTATGTATGCATTGTGGAAATCAGAGGACAACTTTTTCAAGTCAGTTTTCTCCTTCCACATGGGTTTCTGGAGATTAAACTCAAGTCACTAGGATTGCAAGCAGGTAGTAAGCTATTTTGCTGGTCCTCACTTGGTTTCTGAGACAGGTTCTCATGCAGCCCAGGCCGGCCTGGAACTCTCAGCATAATTAAGGATGATCGTGAACTTCTGATCCCTTTACCTCTATCTCCCCCAGTACTGGGAATATAGGTGCTTGCCACTCTCTAAAAATAGTTTTTCTGTAGATAAAGCTTTCTAGTATTCCCAGTCTTCCTGGTTTTTCAAAAGAAACTCTTCTGATTTAAAATGCTGCATGTTTGATTACATTTAGAAAGCAACACCACAAAAACCACTGCAGAGCATACCTGCTGCAGCCTCGGGGCTACCATTTTGCTACTTCAGTTTTCATGACTTTTCCCTGAGACCAGGAGCTTTCTGTTTTAAGATTCTTTAAGCTTTAAGATTCTGCGCTTTGTCGCTAATGGATGGCTTTGTGAACAGATGTAGCAGTTGTTTTTTTCTCTGCTTTTCCTTGTTCTGTAATGGGATAAAATTATTTTTCTGTAGTGCCAGATAAAAAGGAAAACCCAAACTTTGGCTTTAAGGCTAGATTGATTAGCTCATAATTATTATGTGTATGGCATATGTAGTTGTTCCTGCCACGCGTACATGCATATTTGTGAAGCCTGGGGTCAACTTCAGGTGTCTTCCTTGCAATCTCCTTATTTTCATTTTCACATTTCATGTTGCTGCCTGCATGTGCACTTGCATGTGGAAGCACACGGTTCTTCCACCTTATTCCTTAAGACAGTGTCTTCCAGGCAAACCTAGAGTTTCAAGGATCTCCCTTTTCCACCTTCTGAATCTGAAATCACGGGTGGACACATACTAGTCCAGTGTTATAGCTTCTGAGTATCTGGTGATTTGAACTCACAGCCTCATGCTTGCAGTGTAAGCGCTTTATTGACTGAGCTGTCTCCTCAGTCTCCCTATGAGTGTTATGCCAAAAAAGTCTTTGGCTCATTTAGCCATATTAATTTTGAGGTTATCACCAGTGACATGTTGAATTCCAGCACTTGTGGTGCTGAGTATAGAGGATTTGAGTTTAGGGCCAGCCTGGACTGCATAGTAAGACTGTATCTCAAAAAAGTAAATAAATAAATAAATAAAAAATAAAAGAAGAAAGAAGAAAAATCATCCATTGAACTTTTCGTAGAAGCTAGGAAACAGCTTTCACTAAATGCCAACCGCGTACTGACAGACCCAGCAGAATTGAGGCCTGCCACAGGGACGGGCAGGCACAATGCTGTGTTTCACAGTGTGCAGTCTGAATAATAATGTCTTTTGTGCTGGTCTCAGACTGAGGGGCGGTATTTGTGGCCATTTATGTTATTTCTCCTTAATGGAAATTGAGGCAGCCTCTAATCCTGCTATCACATGACAGCTTCTTATTTGATTTTTGGTAATTTGAGAGCAGCTGTGAACAAATGCTTATTCTGCAGAAAGAGCCAGGCCAGCTGCATTTCTGACCCAGTTGCTAAGTGGTTGGGCACACCAAACTGCCCATCCACAATGTTTCTAAACCAGGTATAGTTTTAACAAGCCATCTGCTTTTCATTAATATTTGTGGGTGCTTAGCACCTACATGTTGGAGAATACATTTTCTAATTTTTTCTATCATGGCCACTAATATTTGTCAGGTATCTACCCCATTGAAGGTACAGTGCCAGTCACTAGTTGTGAACCTGGATAAATTGCTTTCTTCTTTGAAAGGTGGGTCAGTATTAGCTTCAACATTAGCATAAGTAAAGAACCTGGTATGAATCAGTAAAAAGCTGTGTCCCTTGCCACGCCATGTGCTTTCTCAAGCTGCTGCCTGCGGCTGGTCTTCCACTGTGAAGCCTGAATACTGTCTGCAGTGGTCCTGGCAGTGTCCCGCCATATTGTCATCACAGTGCTGTTACTTAGCCCTCTCTTAACAGTTCTCACCAGATAGAATTTGTTTTCTTTGTTAATTCAGTCTTTTATGTGCTCTTTTTAGAAAGTTCTTATAACCCAAAGGCTTAATAAGCTTTTGTTAAATGTTATTTAAATAAAGTAAAGCAAAGAACTGGGGAAGTAGGGTCTTCTGTAATGAATAAAGAAAGGTTTACTTTTCCTTCTATGCATCTACATGGGAGGAGACACTAGTAATCTTTTCCAATCTCTAAAATATTGAATTATCTGAAAAAATGGGTGTGAATTGTGTGAATTCACTGTTATAAATTTGTTACAATAATGATATATGGCAGCCTATGATTATAAACAAGACATTTCTTTGCTCTTAAAAGAACATCTAAGCCAGGGGGCTGGAGAGGTGGCTCAGGGGTTGGGCCTCTGCCTTGCAGGCGGAGGGTCCTGAGTTCAGATCCCAGATCCCGCGTGTAGACGCCAGGCGGAAGCGGGGGCGGCCTGCGCTTCTGGTCCTGGTGGGGAGGAGCCTGTGAATCCCGGGGCAGAAGGAGGTGGAGGCGTCGGTGGTGGTTCCCGAGTTCGTCCGTGGTTCTACACACACACAGACACACACGCACATGCACACATACATATGCACACTCGCACAATTGAATAAAAAAAAAAAAAGAACATCTAAGCCAAAATAATACCCCCCTCCTTACGCCAAGGCTCAGGGAGCATCCAGAAAGATTTTAAGAGCCTGAAGGTAGGTAGGTGTTGGGACAAATTATCTTCTGGCCACAGAGGGCTGCTGCATCCTTGACCTCACTGCAGTCACAGCTCCCAGGAGCTGCCCGAGTCCATCCTATCAACACTCACCCTGGAGGGGCAAAGTTCTCTAGAGGCCCCACGCCTCCCCGGGAGACTGGAGATGATGAGGGTTGACGCTGACGGGTATGTGTGGAGAAGATGCAGTGATACACCCACTGACACGTTACTCCCTGCTCCAGGTAGTAGTTGGGCACATGCCATCGAAGACAACCCATGAGGCTATGAAACTCAGTGGGCCACTCAGGCGGGGGGGGGGGGAGACAAGAAAATAGGAGGGAGATGGCAGGAAAGAAGGACTCTAATGGGAAGGGGAATGGGACTGAGAATTAATGTGTGAAAATATCTTAAATTCATTATATAAATGTATGAAACACTAAATAAAAGAAAAGAATAAATCGTGAAAAAAAGGAACTATGACATTTAGCTTTTTTGAAGCAAGACATTTCAAAACTTAAAGATAGAATGTAGAACTGCACAAGATCAATTGAAATTAAATCAGATTGAAGTTTTGATTCCCAAATGACAGTGTCCTATTTCAATAATGTGATAGCCACATGTGTGTGTTTGTATAGAGGCTGTTAATCACTTTGGATGTTGCAGATTTAGGTTAATCTCTGCTGAGAGCTCGGCTAGAAGGCACACACAAGTCTGCAGAAAGCTGATGAAGTAAACTACGGTTTTTGTGGAAGAGTGTGAACCCAATCAATGGCTGTGGGCGCTTCTCATTTTCCCCTTGGTTGTGGCACCCTCTAGTGTTTCAACGTGGTTGTAGCAATACCAGCACAAAATGGTCTATTCGACATTTGATTTCAGTTGATAGTTTGGAAATCTCACTCTTTTACCTCCTTATTGTTTTTCTTTGGGAAAATGTCAGTACCTATCTTTTAAAGGGTCCATGATTCAAAAAAAGGCCAAGAATTGCTTTCTGGTACAGGTTCTTACGTGATTAAAAACTCATAAAGTGATTTTTTTCAGTATTAGAGAAAAAATTCAAATAATTTTTGGCATTTCTATACCTTTTTTTTTAAGGGAAATGATATAGCAGTGAGTTATATTTAGGTATCAGTCATTGTCTTTAATACTCCACTTTAAACTGCTTACAAATAGCTAATCTTTTGTTTCTCATAACAATTCTGCATAGATTCTGTTATTTTCCAGGTGGCATATGATAAAACTGAGGAATAGACACCAAAGGAAGTTGGCCTAAGGTGCCAGGAAGTGGCAGAGTGAGGATTCCAATCTAGTATTGTGGCTGCACAGTGTCCTTGTAAGCACCATTCTGTAGCAGTGAGCATCCAGTTTGAAACAGATGTGAAATTGATTGAAAGGAGACCATCCAAATACTTGCGTACACGGGAACCCATGAAGAATAATAATGCAAGCGAAGTTTTAAGTTTCTGTTAGTTACCTGGAAATTACAGTCAGTGCCGACAGCTGATTTTCAGTAGATACACTTACATAAATTTGTAGTGGTGCCCCTCTCCCCACAACTTACCCACAGTTTTGTTTTCTATCATTTCAGTTACCTGCAATCTGAAAATATTAAATGAAAGGTTCTAGGAAAGAAGTGATTCATAACTTTTAAATGACAAAGTTTTGAGAAGTGTGATAAAACTGCAACATGGCTTCTTTAGACATCAGATCAACTTGAGGCATCACAATGCTTTTGTTCAAGTAATATATTCATAATAAGAGGCTAAGGTATAATGATAGGGATTCTGGCAATTAGATATTCCAAAGAGAAATTATGAAGGACCTCTTTCAAGTGAAAGGTAAAAGTTTATCACAGATTATATGGAAAACACAAAATTTCAAAAACACTTAGGTTGGAATATGCCCTCATGAGTCTACAGTGCAGGCTACTGTCGTTCACCAAGAGGTTAGAGTGATCGACAAAGGAGAAAGCTTCTCTTACTACATTTTTTGATAGTTTGTACACAGCCTAGTCATAGAATGATGTACATCCTTTCTGTTATTTAAAAAAAAAAAGGCACTTGAATTACTGCAATGTTGATTTTTTTTTTTTTTTTGAGGCTTGCAAAAATGTTAGACTTTAGTATTTTTCCTGAAGAGTTTGTAAGATAGACTCTTAAAAACTTATTTGTGTATTTTTCTCTTTTTTGGATATACCTTCTTTTAGGTATTTCATATTTCTATTTGGGAGGCATTTTATAGTTCAATATATTAATGATTTGTTAAACTCAAGACTCTGTACTGAACTTCACCAGTATATGGAAACAGGATGATTTCTGTTTTAAATTCTTGTTATGTATGCATAACAGCTTCCTTCTCAGTGCTAGCATCTTACGGCCATGGACTACCACACCTGGTATTAACATTTTAATAAAGAGCATGTAGAAACGGCTCAGTGAGTAAAAGCACTTTCCATGCAAGCCCAACTACCTACTTGAGTTTGGGTCCCCAGAACTCATGAAAAGCCAGACACATTCTTCCTAATCTATGGGAAATGAGAGGTAGAATGATGCGGGAGATTCTGGCAGTTTGCTAGCTAACTAACTAGTCTGGCTTATACAACAATGAAAAGACCTCATCTTGAACAAAAGTGAAAAGGTGAGACTGCTACTCAAAGGTTGTCATGTGACCTCCATACATGAGTAGCGTATGCGTGTACCTGCACACACACACTATGACACATACTATTCATCATTCATAATAAATTTTATGGACCTAAGCCTGCCTTCATTAAGCTTATGATATTTTCATAAAACTTATCTTTTTTAAAAAAACTTATTTATTCAAAGAAAGAGAGAGTGTGTGTGTGTGTGTGTGTGTGTGTGTGTGTGTATCAGAAGGCACTGTGTGCCCCTGTGAAGATTTGGGAGTCACTTGACTTGCTTCTACCTCCTTTTTGCTTTGCTCTGGGTTTCCCAGACTCCACCTTCCAGGACCGAGAGTACAGGCCATCACCATTTCCTCCTGTTTTTTTTTTTTTTTGGCATGGAATCCAGGATTTAAACTCACATCCTTATTCTTGGGAGGCAGATTCTTTTTTTTTTTTTTTTAAAACAAAAAACAGGCTCTTGTACTTGAAGCTAGCTTGCAAGTTGCTTTAAGCCAAGGGAGACCTGAACTTCCAAGTTGCTTTAAGCCAAGGGAGACCTGAACTTCCAACCCTCTCACCTCCACCTCCTCGGTGCCTGGATTACAGACATGTGCCAACATACCCAGCAACAGTGAACTGCTAATATTGACCTGTGGAGGGTCTTACCATATTTAGGATGGTAGGGGAGGGGTGCTCAAAGAGAGTCTTTCCTTACCCCGGCTGAACCCCCCCCCATACCTTTAGGTTAGAGGACCCAGTCACCAAAGTGCTGTGTTTGGGGGTGGTTTTGCTACAGGGTCCCTCTGGGGTCTGTATGTGTTCAGGTTCTTGTGTTTGAGAGTCAAAGATTGAAAGCAGAACACATATAGAGGACTAAGGCAGAGTTTATTAGAGGAAAGAAAGAGTGGAACTCAACACGCTAATCCCTGAGGGGTAAGAGAGCCCTGTAGAACCATGGACTCTAGGTATGGAATCCACGAGGGACAAAGCTGGAGAAGAACTCACAGACTTCAAATGTGGAATACCATGAAGGGTAAGGGAGCCCAGGAGACAGATTTGTAACCACTGAGTCATCTCTCCAGCCCAAATACATCATTATTAACTAGATACATGGGTTATTATCAATGGCTATTTACAAGTTTATTTTTTGCTTATAAATTTAATCAATATTTTAGAATGAAAAATTGCAATTATAAGCTCTAGTTTCAGATGTTCCAGTTTAGGAAGTGAGCCTTGCTTATGGGATGGCTGTTCTTAAACTTGAATTGGACTGTTCCCTTGGTTCTTCTTTATTTTTCCTGTAACATCTTTTGGAATAAGAAGGGACTTAGCTTTTCTTTTTTCTTTTTTCTTTTGCTCTGGGATTTCCCAAGCTCCACCACTTTCTAGTTACATTGTAGTGGTAGCGGTAACATGGCAATAGTAAGTTCTTTGTCTCCTGTACTGTCTGCAGCTGCCTTGAAATGTGACCAGCAGAGTATTGCTGCTTCTTGCCTGGCCTCCACCTCTCCACTCACCTCCTGCATTGTCAGCCTTATCTTTGCTTTCAGTGCCGTAACTTTAATACAGTGTCCGTCCTTCCTTCCTTCCTTCCTTCCTTCCTTCCTTCCTTCCTTCCTTCCTTCCTTCCTTCCTTCCTTCCTTCCTTCCTTCCTTCCTTCCTTCCTTCCTTCCTTCCTCCCTCCCTCCCTCCCTTCCTCCCTCCCTCCCTTCCTCCTTCCTTTCCTCTCTCCCTCCCTCCCTCCCTCCTTCCCTTCCCTCTCTCCCTCCCTCCCTCCTTCCCTTCCCTCTCTCTCTCCTTCCCTCCCTCCCTCCCTATTTTAGTATTCAATTGGAGTCTGGAAATGGAAAGCAAATGCAATACATATGGCTGTGGCTTTTTTAGATTTTAGAGCCTAGTCCTGTAGGAACATCATTATTTTTCTAGCATTCTTTGAAAGAGAATGTTCTGGTCAGATGTGTTTTCTAGTCTTCAATCCCATTTTCACTCAGAACTTTAGACACATTTAACTTTGCTTCAGTTTCACTCTGACTTTTCTTGTACAGTTGTTCATTTTTTTTTCACAGTTTTGATCCATAACTCCATCCCCCAAGAAGTAAATCCTGTTGCTGGTTTAGATTTTTCATTAAGTGATTTCCATTTTAGTGATGCAGTTTAGATTCAGATTTGTCCAAGGGTGTAACTTTAGCCTCTCTCCTTTTCCTGTGAAACAGGCTTGGACTGAGATTTTTCTCTTAGACAGTCCTTGCTAATTTTTCTTTTAATATGATAATGCTAATGCTGTCTTTTACATTTAGTTATTCTTTGATTAGATTTCCTGGTCTCTACTTTTTTAAAATTAATTAATTCATTTATTTTGTGTGTGTGTGTGTGTGTGTGTGTGTGTGTGTGTGTGAGAGAGAGAGAGAGAGAGAGAGAGAGGGCACTGTGTGTCTCTGTGAAGGACCAAGGGTGATTCAGGGAATCATCCTGGATTGCTTCTACCTCCTTTTTTGCTTTAATCTGGGATTTCCCAGGCTCTGCTCACCAGGACCAGAGGTACAGGCTGCTGCCCTTTCTACCAGGAATTTTTTTTTATTATTTATTCAATTGTGCGTGTGTGTGTGTGTGTGCATGTGTATGTATGTGCGTGTGTATGCATGTGTGTGTGTAGAACCACGGACGAATTTGGGAACCACCATGGACCGCCTCCACCTCCTCCTTGTTTACTCTGCCCCGGGATTCACAGGCTCCGCCCTACCAGGACCAGAAGCGCAGGCCGCCCCGGCTTCCGCTGGCGTCTATAGTCTATACGTGGGGTCTAGGATCCGAACTCGACCTTCCGCCTGCAAGGCAGAAGCTTAACCCCTGAGCCACCTCTCCAGCCCTCTACCAGAAATTTTTATGTGGGACCTGGGATCTGAACTCAGGACCTAATGCTTGTGAGGCAGAGTCTTTTCCTTGAGCCTCTTTCTTTGGTATACAAAATAATGGATTTACTGGGGCATTTTCATGTATTATGCGTGCATGTTGTTACTGTATTCGGCTCATATTTATTCCCTCATTACCTGCTGTCATCTTCCTCTTGTTCTGTTTTCCTTTCTCCAACAGACCTCTTTCGCATACGCATATGTATGTGTGTATTTTTGTGTATTAAGAGAAGCTTGTGATACTTATTTTACTTTCCTCTCCCGTTACCTTCTCCTTAACCCTCCTTTGGATTGCTTCCTGAGAGCAATCTTTAGATGAAACACAAGTTATATCCCCATAACTGTATCTCAGGCTGATAAAAAGATTTTAACAAAATTGTTATAATGTTATTATTTGGGGGAATGATTTTTTTAATGAAGTTTTGACTAATTTGCTGACCATCACTGGTTCTAGTGAGGAGGGGGTGTTAGACTTTTTACTTTTCACATTATTTCAAAAGAATCTGTTCCTACCCCTCTCTCTACTTGTAGTATTAGGGATTGAACTAGGGCCTTAGGTATGCTGGACAAGTTTTCTTCTACTGACCTACAGCCCTAGCCATGGGCTTTTCCAGTTTGTGTGCAGACACAAAATTATGCTGGGTTTGTATGTTGGTTTCCTTTTTTTTAATGTACAGAACAATATTTCTAATCTCTAAGGTTAATGCAATATGGGGTGCTGCAACACAGATCTCTTAAACACCGTTAAGACACCTTAGAGATGGGCACCTAAGAATGAAGAGGTTAAGGTTCGGTGCTCATGAGGCCAATCAGGTAGAACCAGGAAGGAGAGAATCATGAAGTCAGAGGAATTCTGGCATTGTCATTGAGGCTGAACACTTATGTGCTGAGCATTGTGTTCCTGATCTTACCTGGGTCATTTCATTTAATCGTATCATCCTTTTGAGGATATGCTGTCATTTTATTATTTTCATTTTAGAACATGGCAGAATTGTGGCTTAAGTAATATCAAGTAACTTATCTAGGGATTCTTATATCTGAGAGAGTTTGTGCTCTCTTTTAAAAATAAATGCACATTATCTTATGTATTTTCCCCTGTTAGGAAGTCCCATCACTTTTGCCAACCAAAGAATCTGACTCCTTGAGGATGACTTTACTAAATGGAGATGTTTTACTAAAATTGATTTAGGAAAGTGAACTCTGATGATCTTCAGCAATACATGTCTTTAGATGACTTGTTTAATTTATGATTCTATGAAGTATAAGTATCTCACTGTGGTTCAGAGATGCCAGAAACATCCTTGCTTTTGCTTTTTAGAGTGTGCAGAATACAAATGGCCAGGGAAGCTGGAGGATGGAATGGGGGCAGAAGCAGCAGGCCTGTGAAGCAGCAGGCCTGTTAATTATTCTATCAGCTATTCTGGAGCACAGCCTCGAAATCCATTATGCTGAGTGCACAGCATACAAATCCCTTTGGAAAGCAGAGATGCCATCTAGTCTTAAGTCATTTAAAAACAATTTTGAAGTCCTCAGAATTCTAAAATGTTCTGAACAGTTTCTCTTAGGAAGGAAATTGGTGTCTTTTATATCTAATGTTATTTGTATAACTTATGTATTAAATTGTACTTTATATCTGTCTGTCTGTCTGTCTGTCTATCTATCTATCTATCTATCTATCTATCTATCTATCTATCTAATCTGTTTGCTTTTAATGTGTGGGTGTGTGTGTGTGCATCAGAGGGCACTGTGTCCCTGTGGAGGACCAAGGGTAACTTCGGGAATCATTTTGGATTGTTTCTACCTCCTTGTTTCTCTCTGGGGTTTCCCAGGCTTTGCTCACCAAGGCCAGAAGTACAAGCCATTTCTGTTGGGCATTTTTGTGTGGGACCTGGGATCGGAACTCAGGACCTTCTGATTGCGAGACAGAGTCTTAACCTCTGAGCTATCTTTCCAGCCCTTAAATTATATATAACCTGTGAATACTCTGAAACTCACACCAAGCATAGCTTCTGTAAGAGAACTTAGAGCACTTACCATTTACCTCACTTAATTTTTTTTCCTCCTTGGGCCAGCTAGATAGCTCAGTGTATAAGGCGCCTGCTCAAAACCTAGTGGTCTGAGTTTGATCCCCAAAAGCCCACATGGGGAAGGAGAGAACTGACTTCTGAATGTTGTCTCCAATTTTCACCTGTGTACTGTGTGATGTTTATGGTCTCTCTATCTCTCTATTTCCCCTTCCTTTCAAATAAATAAATAAATAATAAAAATCAATAAATAAAGCATTATCTACAAGTTCTATTCCCTACACAGCAAATAACTAGAAAAAATGGACCATAATTTCAAGCTTTTAGAAGTTATGTAAAGAATACAAGAATTCTCATACTTTCTTTACCCAGATTTTCTGTATATTTGCATTTTATCTTGTTGTCTTTCTTTTTACTCTTCTGTTAAACACATATGCTTTACCAGATAACACTTAAAATGCCTCACTAGGATGAGGAGAGAGTGAGTTTGTTATAAACATAGTGCACTGCACAAAGCAAGGTTGAGAAGACTGCAGCAGTATAAAAAGCATGGGAAAGAGCCTTCACATGGTAGCCAAGCAACCCCAAGTATTTTTCAATTGATGGTATCCTGTGGTGGTTTCATTTTTTAATTAAAGTGAACTTACTTTGAAATACAGAGCACTCCTTGAGAGAGCCCAAAAGTCTCAAATTGGATACTTAGTTGGATTAAAAGTATAAGTTATGTATGATCATGTGAGAGTAAAAAGAAAAGTTAGAGCAAAAGAGACCAGTAACTAATTCAGCAGATAAAGTGTCTCTTGCAGTCACAAACCTGCAAGAGTTTCCTCCTGCATGGTGGAAAGAGAGAACTAACTTGAAAGTTGTTCTCTGACCTCTTCACATGAGCTCTTCACATGAGCTGTGGAATAAATGCAAGTGCAGCTTTTTTCTTTCCTTCTTCTACCTCCCTCCCGGCCTCTCTCTCTCAAACACATAAATAAATAAATACAATGTAAAAAGAAGTTGGACTAAAAGGAAGAATGAAATAGCACAAATATATTAACAAGATCAGAAATCTTAGAACAAATATATAGTAAGACATTGTACCCCCTTTTCCCCAGGAAAGTTATGGTTAGGCTTGGTGGCATGACCATGTATGACCATGTAGCTTCTCACTCTTTCAGAAGCCAAGACAGATCACTTAAGCCCAGGAGTTTATGGTTAGCATAGCCAACAGAATAAGACTCCATCTTAAAATTTTTTGAGAAAGTCCATGTGGCAGTAGCACTACATGCTCATAATTTCCATAATTGGGAAGTAGAGAGAAACTGGAGTATCATTTCAGGGTCATCCTCAGCTACACAGAGTTCGAGACCAGCTTAGGCTACGTGAGACCCTGTCCTGTAACAGTACTGCACAGAAGGTCTGTCTAGGTTAAGGGTGTGTGTATTTTATACATTGCCTAAGTGAGGTGATGTGGGGAGGGGGGATATGGTGTCAAGGAAACTTTTGGTGGGCAGTTCTCCTCTTTCCACTTTTTTTTTCCCACTAAGCTGTGCAAATTTATTTTAAATAACCTGCAGTTGATTAAAGGGGAGTTCATAATAAAAATAGAAGATACTCAAGAAAAAACGTGGGAAATGGACTCTACATACACACTAAACTAGTAATGCCTCTAAAACTAATGAGTATAGCAAAAATGTCTTCACATTAAAATTCTGCTTTTTATAATTTTTTTCTTTTTTTATGCAATTAAAAAATAAAAGTTCTAAATCTTATTTTTCCTTTTTTTTTTTTAACCAAATACTCATTTTCCTCTAAAATTACTGGCTTGTAGAACTTTTTATACAATAAAAACTTTCAAATGAAAGACTGGGATCTCAAAAGAACAAGCGGCTGTCTTAAAAGGTACAAAGAAATAATGCTCGAAACAAAGAATGATGGAAAAATGGTTTCAGTCACTGATTATTTCATTATCCTTAGACTCAACGTCCCCTTCATCCTGCCCCAACCCCAATCTACAAGATCTTCAAGATAAGAAAAAGGTTTATTTTAAAATAATTTAAAAGAAATAAAAATTCACATTTAAATGGGTGTGCAGGGATTTCGGATATATTTACATGGGCTCTAGAGAGTCAAACTCAAGATAGTGGGTAGCACAGCAAATGCTGTATCCACTGAACCATCTTGATTCCAACCCTAGATTCATATTTTAACACATACATTTGTTCCAGCACTTCCCTGATGATTTTATGCCCTCTGTCAGAGATGAGTTGACTGTGAGTCTGTTTCTGGGAGCTCTGGTAGATTAATGGGGTGGTTATTTTGCTGGTACACTATGTCCTGGTCTTGAAGTCAAGTAGTGTTAGCCCTCTTATTTTGGTCTTCAATATCCTCTGACAATTCTGGGACTCTGGAGAGTCCAGTATGTTCTAATTCATAAAGTAGTGTGCTACAATTTTGATTAAGATAATCTAGAGATGAATTTGGATGCATTCACTTGCTGAGTATTGAACCTTTCTGTGTATGAAGTTACAATAACTGTTTTCCATTCTTTAATTTCTTCATGAGAATTTTGAACTTTGCTCTTATTTTTGGGGGGGTAAGTTCAAGAGATTTATTATACAGCATGTTAACTATAGTTAATGACAACGTGTCATTGTTAAAATACTAACAGTGAAGTTAAATGTTTTCACCCTTAAATAATGACCATGTGGTAATGACATTTTTAAGCTACACTTATTTGTTTGTTTTGTGTGTGTGTATGTCAGTGGGCACTGTGTAACCCTGTGGAGAACCAAGGGTGACTTCAGGAATTATTCTGGATTGCTTCTACCTCCTTTTTGCTTTACTCTGGGATTTCCCAAGCTCTGCTTACCAGGGCCAGAAGCGTAGGCCATTGCTGTTTCCTTCTGGTGTTTTTACATGGGACCTGGGATCAGAATTCAGGTCTTTCTGCTTGTGAGGCAGACTCTTAACCCCTGAGCCATCCTTCTAGCCAAGTAGTAATATTTTAATCAGCTAGTTTTAACTATTCCATAGTGTGTGTGTGTGTGTGTGTGTGTGTGTGTGTGTCTGTGTCTATGTGTCTATGTGTCTGTGTATGTTTATTTACCATGAATCTCAACAATTTCTGCATATGGTTTTTCTCTTTTTGATATTTTCATGTGTATAATGTACTTTGATCACATTCACCCATTGTCCTCTTCCTCAGACATTGTACATATTTTTGTTAGATTTATACTTTAGTATTTCACTAATGTAGCACTGATATAGATGGTACTATGTTTTAACTCCAAATTCTACGTGTTCATTGCTGGTACATAAGAAAACACTGATTCTTATATGTTCATGTGTGGCCTGCAGCCATACTATCATTGCTGTTAGAGCCTTGCTGACTGCATTTTACTTTATACATAATCATGCTGTATATTGATAATTGTTTTTCCTTCCCAGAGTTCTTTATTTTTCCCTTCCTGTTTTTCCCTCCCTTCCTTTTCTGTTCCCTTCATTGTTTATTTATTAAATTATTAATTTAATTAATTTAATAATGTGCCAAGGCATGCATGTGGAGGCCAGAGACACCTTTGAGGGCTCAGTTCTCTCCTTCCACCTCTACGTTTGCTCTGGGGATCAAACTCAGGTTGTCAGGCATGGGTGGCAAGAGTTTACTCACTAAGCCACTGGCCCATATAAATATTTTTATAGATGTTCTTTATTAAGTTGAGGAAGTTCCTCTTTATTCCTAATTTTTATTTTTGTTTTCCTTTTTAAGGCGGAATAATACGTGGTCCATGTGTACCACATTTTGTTTTCCATTCACCCATTGATGGACACTTGGGTAGCTTCCACCTTTTGGCTATTGTGAATAATGCTGCTATGAACATGGGTATACACATGTCTCTTTGAGACCCTGCTTTCAATTCTTCTGGGTAAGTACCAGAAGTAGAATTGCTGGATCATATAGTACTTATATTTTTTTAAAAAATTTAAGGACCAGTACACAGAATTTCATATATAAGGATGTTTATTGTTCTAAATGTTTATAACAACAAAATTTTGGAAGCAGCCTTGCTTCATCAGTAGGTGATTGGTTACATAAATTGTGGCACATCCATGCAATATGGTATTCTGTAGTTATTTCAAAGGGCTATGGGTTATATGTGTTAACATGTCAAAATGTCTAAATACATCGTAAAATGAGAAAGGCAAACATGTCATGTAAACCTGTGTTTTATTCTAAATCTACATACATGCTTGCTCCAATTTTTGTCAAGAACTTATGGAAAGGGGAAAGGATTATGTATAATAAGAGAGCAAGCTTTTGCTTCTTATAAAGTATATCATTTTAGGGTTTACAAGAAGTGCAGTTTTATAAACTGAAAAAGCAAAATTGAATTATTGCATGGGGGATTGTTAACTCCTATTTATTTTTGACATACAAAGTATTTCACTTAACTTTTTATATCACAATATCAAATGCTAGTCACTGGGCTATTTTAAGTATCTCTTTGTTATATATGAATTTATAGGCATATATATATATCAAAGGTGTTTAATGTTTTGTAACCCACATGTTTTTGTGTATATGCATATATAATTATCATAGTGAACTTTCATCAGAATGGTTTCAAATACGAAAAATATTGAGCCACTTTTGTGCCTATTGAATTATGTTTCCTATGCCTTGTGGTCAGGTAAGTAGTAAAATCAGAAGCTTGTGAAGCAGCGTTTCTTTGTCTTTCAAGAAAATATAATTTAAGCTTAAGCGTTGTGTGATATTCTACACTGAATCCTGTTCTTCCTTTTCTTCTGCAGTAGATCTTCATGGAGGAACACGGAGTGACCCAGACCGAACATATGGCTACCATAGAAGCTCATGCAGTGGCCCAACAAGTACAGCAGGTTCACGTGGCCACTTACACTGAGCATAGCATGCTAAGTGCTGATGAAGACTCCCCTTCTTCCCCTGAGGACACCTCTTACGATGACTCAGATATACTTAACTCCACGGCAGCTGATGAGGTAACTGCCCATCTGGCTGCTGCAGGTAATGTTTGGACTGCAAACTTTTATTTTGCTTAACTTGTGGTATCATGCCTATCTGAAAGAGCCTAGGATTCAAGCACTCTCACATTTATTTTCATCATTTTTTTTTTCAGTGCTGGGAATCAAACCCAGGGCCTCGCATATACTAGGCAAGTACTCTACCACTGAGCTATATCCCAAGCCCTTCATCACAATTTTTCAAGCCTCGCATTTCAACTTCAGCCTGTTCTATGAGAGTTGATTCTGTGGTCATTTACTATTAGTGTTACAGCTTTGGTTTTGTTTTCTTACCCATTCCTACAGTCTTGGCTTTTAACTGGAGTAGTTCTTACATTCATGTTAAATGTAAGTGACGAGTTTCAGATTTAAATAATTTTTAAATATTTATTTTGAAAGAGAAGGAAAGGAGGTGGATGTATATATGCTACGGCTCATGAATGGAAGTCAGAGGACAACTTTCAGAAGTCAGTTCTCTCCATGTAGGCTTCCAGGGATCAAATTCAAGTCACCATGTTTGTGAGCAGGCACTTGACTCATTGAGCTATCTTGCTGGCCCAGATTTAAATATTTTTAAAATTAAGAAAGCATTTCTTTCAATATTAATGACTCCTCCCCCCTCCCCTGATGCTAGGGATCAAGTCAGGGCCTTGGACATGCTCAGCAAGTTCTACACTGCTGAACTAGGTGCTTCAGTCCTAGATGGTGTGGGTTTCCTTCCCTACTTCAATTTCCACTCTTAAGTTCCTTTTTTATTTTTTAATTTAAATCTCCATGAATAAACAATGATTTTATAGTTCATCTGGTTATTCAGCTTTCTGGGGGCCCTGTGGATCTGTCTCTATTATATTGTTAGTGCCAGTTTTTGTTTGTGATAATTGTTCTCTTTATATACTAATTACATGTGAATAAATGTTGGATGATGTGGATATTTATAGGATATTTATTTAAAAAAATTTGGGGGGAGTCTAGGATAATGTTAGAGATGATTTTTATATGCTTTTTAACACTGATAGCACTGAGGGTGCCAGCAATCCTGGATTGTCTTAGACCAATTTAAGTTTTTGTTATTTTTCTGGGGGTATTAATGACATAAAACTCGGGTTTGTTTTGTATAACTCTATTTACATTCTGTATTTAGCACTATAGTGGGCACACTTGATATAAAACATGCCCTCATGGGTCTAATGTTTTATAAGGAATACTGGTCTTAGAAGCCAGGTAGTCCTGGACGTGCTGAGAAAATAATGAGGTAAGAGAAGAGAAGAAGAGGACCAATAAATAAGTCTCTTGCTACTTCAGGTTGAATGAATCTTCAAAGTCTCCGAGGAGGGGAGTTGTGATTAACATATAATTAGGTGTCAGCACAGGTGAATGCCAAGAAAAGGACATTTTAGATAGAAAAACTAGGCAGGAAATCAAAGTACTAAAATTTAAAAAATTTACACTGCATTTAAAGTGAAGAAGCACAGGTATGGTGAGAAATAATCTTGTACTATTATTATCTACTGGATTCATTTCTGGAGTGAACTTAAAATAGAGACTGAGGATAGGTGTGGGTTTTAGAATACTTGCTAGCTAGTGTGTGCAGGTACTGGGCTCAATCCCTGGCAGTAGCCTTCTCTCCCATCCCCATCCAAAAAAAAATGGGGGCGGGGGAGAGGGAGACAAAGCATAGAGAAATGCTTATAGCATTTATTTTTTCTGTGAAATTTTTGTACTTCCCAGAAGAGGGCATCTTAACATCATGAATGCAGGTCAACCTCTTATGGAGAGGAAGATGCTTTTGAGACATGCCTTTGTGTATTACTGGGATTGGGTTCTTGCCTCACACGTGTGAGGCTCTAGGTTCAGTTCCCAATACAACCAAAGAAAACACCAGAGCTGAGCAGATATGGAGGCCCATGCCTGTAGACTCAACTACTCAGGAAAGGAGCACAAGAGATTCCCTGTCTCAAAAAACAAAACTGGGAAGGACTAAAATCCTTCAAGTGGCTATTGTAAAAACTGGGGCCCAACCAGCAAAAATGACTTGCTATTTTACCACCAGCAATTATTAAATAATTATAATTATGTCATATATGATGGTAAGTATAGATTCTGTGATTAAGAATTTCCTAGGAATAAGCAGTTTTTAGTCTAGTGTTGTAGGAAGACACAAATGGCACAGTAGTTTTAGGAAGTTGTGCACAGTAAAGTATTTGCAGAGGCAACTGAGTGTAGCAGCCTGTAAATCCCAATAAATAAACAAAAATTTGCAAAGGCAGCAGGGGACCAATGCCTGGGTGTGTGATTGACACTTGACTTGTCACACTGTTAGCTACAGGGTTTCTCTGAGAGTAGGTCATATTGCCTCTCAAAATGTTTCTAATTCTCTTCAGCCTAAATAGCCCCTGACCAGTGTTGATTTTCAATACAAAAGAGCTAAAGAGTTAAGGGGCTGGTGAAAGAGCTTAGTAAAGTGCTTGTCGTACAAGCATGAGGCCTGGAGTTCAACCCTCTGAACCCACATAAGCGCTGGGCCTGGTGGCTTCCACTTGCAATAATCAAATGTACTTAGAAATGAAATAGTGATATGTTCACTACAAGTAATACATACTGAGATTCTAGTCCAGTCTGACTTTATTCTGTTTTATTAGAAAAACATATTGTTCTTGGTGTACCAAGCAGTTATAAACTGCTTCATAGGCAAAAGACAACTTGAAGAGAGGGACTTTTTTGAGATAGAGTCTCAAAATCTAATTTTCCAATCGGACTCCCTAGTTCTGAGAGGTTGTAGGCCTGAAAAACACTATTCGAAGGTATATGGAGGAGGAGAACTGGAGGATCAAAAATTGGCACTGTTTCAGCTTTTTTGAGTAGTGCCAGTGCACTCCTCCAGCAGTGCTTAGGGGCCTGCTGTTCACCTTCATGTTTGGGTGTGCAGGTGTGTCCCTGTGGGGTGACTTCAGGCATCATCTTGGGTTGCTTTACCTCCTTTTGTGCTCCGCTCTGGGATTTCCCAGGTACATTGCCTTCCAGAGTGAGAGTATAGGCTGCTGCCATTTCCACCTGACATTTTAATTGTAGGACCTGGGATTCAAACTCAGGTCCTTCTGCTTTCTGAGCTACCTCTCCAGCCCTGTTTATTTTTGTTAAGGAGGTAGATATGAAGTAGTTCCTCAGTGGTGGTCTAATTAGCCTGTCACATATCTAGAATTTATTTTCCTATGTGGACAATCACAGATGTTAGTTTATTTATCTCTCTGTGAACCATTACCACAATCTTAATATATCAAGTTTTATAGTAGTATGTGGTAGGGCAAGTGCCCCCACATTCTCAGTATCTTCTAATTTGTTTGCCTGTTCTTAGCCATCGTGTTTACATCTAACTGCCAGGATTAGTGCCTTGGTTCCATATTCCATTGCTATAATAAACACTTGACCCAAACAAGGGAATTTTTATTCCAATTTACAATTTCAGGTTATACTTCATTATGGCGGAAGATCATGCCAGCATCCTTATAAGAGTTAAGAGAGGAACAAGCACCAATACTGTTTTCTGGCTTGCCCTGAACAGCTCACTAGCACTGTCCATCTTAGCCACCTATCCAGGGAAGTTAAGTCTTCTCATATCATTTGTACAGTTGAGATAATCTCCTACAGGCTTGCCAGAGGTCTGCCTTAACTAAACTGTTCCTAATAGGTATGCTCACAGACCTATTTCTGAAGTGTTAACTTAACATCTCAAGCTATGGCATTTGGTTTATCTAGTTCTACAGTAAGTCTTATTGTGATTTACACTTGAATTTATACGTTAATAAACATTAAGCAGCCTGAATCAGACATAGTGTTACATGCTCTTAATCGCAGCAGTTTGGAGGTAGAAGCAGGAGGATCAGGAATTCAAGGCCATCCTTGACTATTTGGTGAGTTCAAGGCTGACTGGAATACATGAGATCCGCCAAGAAAACAAACAAACAAACAAACAAACCTTTTTCATAATAGCCTGAAACTTGAATTAACTCAATCAATAAAATAATGGATAAAAATGAGTTCATTCTTAGAATGAACTGTTACTTGTCAATGAAAAGGAATAAAGTATTGGTACATCGAACAACATAGGTAAATCTAAAAACACCATTCTAAATGAAAAAACCTCAATGAAAAGAGGGTGTACTCTATAATGCTGTTTGACATTCTATAATAAACAACACTGATATAGTATAAAAAAAATCAGAGTAGTACCTTTGGGGGAGGTAAAGGGAGGGTGGTATTGGCTAGGAAAGGGTGACAAGACAACTTTCTCCAGATATGTCTTGACAGAATTGTGTTTCCTAGATGTGTGTGCATGTGTGTATGCGCACGCACGCATGCATATATATATATTTTATTAATTACAATATAATATAATATTATATTGGATGCCTCATTCGATTTGTAGATTTTGTTATGCCAGAAGAAAATCATTGCAGATAGGTCTGTGAATGGCTCAGTTTGGTAAAGTACTTCCCATGAAATATTAAATTCTGAGTTTGGATCCCCAGTCTCTGTGTAAAAGCTAGATATGTAAGCACATGCTTGTAATTCCAGAGCCGGAGAGGCAGAGGCAGGTAAATTCCTGAGACTTGCTAACCAGTCCCCCAGCCCAGCTGAGTCATTGAACTTCATCTTCAGCTTAGAGACCCTGACTCAAAAAATAAGGTGGGAACAATTGAGGAAGACACCTGATGTTGACTTCTGTCCTACACACATGTGGATGTGCACACACACTAAAACACATACAATTTTGTATAACACACAGCAAACACACATACACAAAAACCAGCAAGCAAATAGTGAATCAAAATAGCCAAAAATCTACCTGAAATATTTAGGAGTGTCATATTGATATTTGCAGTTTACTTTAAATGCATAAAAAAACAATATGGACTGATGAATACAAAGTAGGTAGATATGTATGGTAAAATTCAATTTTACTTATATATGTAAAGATTTTCAGGATAAAATGTTGGAGTCCTACAACTCAATAGCAAAAATAAATAGCCTAGTTTTGAGAAGCGGTCAAATGATACGAATAGAGATCTCTTCAAAGAAGATGTACAAATGGCCTACAGGTATGTAAAAATATGCTCTATATCACAGAAACCAACAGGTGAATACCACACACCTAAGAGAATAGGGATTATAGAAGTTGGTAGAAAGGAAACTAGTGTTGACAAGACTGCAGAATAGTTAGATCCTTGTACATTGTTTTTGTTGTTGTTGTTTTTTGAGGATTAAGGCATAGTTTATTAGGGGAGAGAAAAAATGGAATTTACAGACATTGAATCCATGAAGGTCGAGAGAGAGCTCTGGAGAAATCATGGGCCCCAGGCATAGAATCCATGAAGGGTAAGAGAAAAGTCAGATAGGAACTCATGGACTCCAGACGTGAAGTACTTACTATAAGGGGCAAGGGAGCCAAAACCCCTGGTCTATTATTGGTGGTAATGTAAACTAGTGCTGTCACTACTGAAAAGATTACAAAGTTTCCCCCAAGAAATTAAAAAATAGAACTCAGATCTGCTTCTGGATATTTTTCCAAGATATTTTAAATCAGGATCTCACCAGAGACATTTGTACTTCCATTTCATTGATGCTTAATACACAATAGCCAAGATGTGAAAACAACCTAAATGGCCACCTATATATAAAAGGCTATAAAGAAAATGTTAAATGTACATGTATTCACACACAAATATTCAGCCTTAGAAAATTTTGGAATTGTTGCCATGTGTGACAACATGGATCAATCTTCAGGACTTTATGCCATCAGAAATAAGCCAGTTGCAGGATAAATTAATGCATGGTTCCACTGTTGTGAGGGTTTAAATAGTCAAAGTCATAGAAGCATAAAATAAAGCGCTGGTACAGGGCTGAGGAGAGAGGAATAGGTGCTTGCTGTTCTGCAGTTTTAGGGCTGGAGATGGACCTTAGTGGTTAGCCAGAGCTACTTGTACTAGAACTATAATTCTTCCTTAGCACACATGAGGCTGTGGTGTTGGCCTCAAATTCTTAAGTGCCAAGGTAAAAGGAAGGAAAGGAAAGCTGAAAATAGGAAGGAGGGTAGGTCAACAAGCAAGCTGGGCATGTGCCATCTAGCTGTACACTCAGGGGGTAGAGGCTGGAGGGTCAGAAGTTCAAGATCATGCTTAGCTATACAGTAAGTTCAAGGCCATCCTGGACTACATAAAAAGTGAAAGAAGGGCCGGATCTGTAGCTCAGTTGGTAGAATGCTTGCCCAGTGTGCGCAGGGATCTGGGCTGGAGCGCCAGAACCTCATAAACCAGGCACGTGGGCACTGTCACTCTTGCACTGTAATCCCAGCTTTTGGGAGGTGGGAGCAGAGGGATCAGAAAGTCAAGGTCATCATCAGCTCTACAGTTAAGCTTAAGGATTCTGTCTCAATTATGTAAGATGCCTGAGTTCTAGAAAATGCTGTATGATGTTGTACTTACAGTTAGAAGTGCATTGCACACTAAAATTTTAAGAGGGCATATCTTGTATTCTTCCACACTTTTATAATAAAATATTTTGGGGGGAATGCAGTTAAGACTTGTCTCTTATAGCTTGCTTGTAATCACCAACAGCTGAGGTAGTAGGATCACTTCAAGTTTGACTGACCTGAGCTATACATGTCTATGTCTACGTCTTTAAAAAAAAAAAAAGCTGGAGAGCTGGCTCAGGGATTAGCAGAAGATCCTGAGTTCAGATCCCAGGTCCCACGTAAAAACACCAAGTAGAAACACAGTGGCAACCCTCACTTCTGGCCCTGGTAGGAAATCCCAGAGTGAAGCAAGAAGGAGGTAGAAGCAATCCAGGATGTTTTCGAAGTCACCTTTGGTCCTTCACAGTAATATACAGTACCTTTTGATACATGTGCACATGCGCATGCACACATACATACACACACAGGATATATATAAATTAAGTTTTAAAAAATTCCACCAGCTCTATTTTACATGCTTTGCTTGTAAAGATTGTGTTAAGTGAGAGTGATAGTACTACTAAGCAGTATGTACAGAGACTTGGCTAGATTTACAAAAAAGCTTAGAATATATATGCTAATATAAGTCTGAGCAATCATTTAATTTTCATTTAAGCTTTATGGAACTCACAGAGAAAAAGTATAATTGTAAAATGCCTTTTTAGGAAGAAAAAATGTTATCTTTGGTTTATTTGAAATCTCAAGTATCATTGACTCTAATACTAGTTCCTTAAAGTTACCCTTTATCTTTCCTTCCAAAATCAAAACCATTACACATTGGATTCAGGAAAAGTCAGATCAACTTCTGTTAATATTTTCTTCTTAGAGTAAGAAAGTTTTCATCTCTTTGGGGTCAGAATACTTTCAGAATCATCTTGACCTTGCAGACAATATCTCCATTCTTTGACACAGTTTCTAGAGATAAAAGTTTTCCAATTAAGTTGGTAATTGTCTAGATAATCCTCTCATGTTATATAGTGTTTTAGTTCAAATGTTCCTTAACTTAGCAGAGTCTTTAAGTTGTAGAAAGGGCCACAATACTAGAAGTGTAGTTTGAGGTGCGTAATTCGTTTTAGTTTGGATAAGCCGTCCTCTCAGTGCTGCACTTTTTCCTAGCACTTCTGAGATATTTCCTAACAGTACAGGCATGCTGGCAAAGCCAAACAGTATTAGGCAAGAATTTAAGATAATGTATTGTGGGAAACCATAAGTCATTTGCTTTTAAAAAGACCCCTTATAAATTTTGATAAATCATAGTAATTCATGTGCAATACTGGAGAAGATTGACAGTGTCAGAAATGTTCTGTGCTCACTGACAACGTGTTGTTTTCTATCTTATACTGTTACAGGCTCCTGCCTAATCTCAGCACATCCTTATTATTTCAGGTCCTGTGGGAATGGCTGCTGCTGCTGCTGTGGCAACAGGAAAGAAACGGAAACGGCCTCATGTGTTTGAGTCTAATCCATCTATCCGGAAGAGACAGCAAACACGTTTGCTTCGGTGAGGATTCCCTTTCTCTGTCTGCCACCTTGTTCCTCAGATACTTCATCTGTCAGAGCTAGAATGTCCATTCAAGACATTGCGTTGGAGTCCTCTGTGACAGATTTAAATTTGACTATGCTCCTACAAAATTAAATAGTTAATAATCTAGATATATGATGTAATAGATGTATTGCGTGACATTAATTCACTCAAAATTTGTGTGCCTTCAGTGTGCAGACAATGGAGATACAGCAGTGTAGCAGATTCCCTCGAAAGCTAGCATTCTGTCAGAATGGGGAGAAGCAAATCTGTTGTATGTTAGGTGATAACAGGCACTGGAGTAAGGGACCACGGGAATTTCTCTTTTTTTTTTTTTTTAATATTTTTTTAATTTTTTTTATTATTTATTCAATTGTGTGTGTATGTGTGTGTGCACATGTGTGTATTGTATGTGTCTGTGCGCATGTGCGTGTGTATGTGCGCGCGCGTGTGTCTGTGTATGTGTAGAACCACGGGCGAATTCGTGAACCACCATGGACGCCTCCACCTCCTTCTGCCCCGGGATTCACAGGCTCCGCCCTACCAGGACCAGAAGCGCAGGTCGCCCCCGCTTCCTCCTGGCGTCAATACGTGGGATCTGGGATCCGAACTCAGGACCTTCCGCCTGCAAGGCGAAGGCTTAACCCCTGAGCCACCTCTCCAGCCCGGGAATTTCTCTTTTATAGAAGTAGTTCGAAATCTAGAAATCCTTTTAATAAAGCAGCCTTTGGATAAAGATGGAAAAAAGTTGACAGAGTGACATATTACCCTGTAGGGGAAGAGCATTTCAGGCAGAGGGAATATTAAGAATCTGGGTTCAGAGGCAAGAACATGGTAGTTTTGTTGTAGAGACAGCCAAGGAGAGTGTGTTGTCCAAGGAATGATAAGATTAGTAAAGGAGAGCCCCAAGGAGAACTCATTCCAACAGGCGCAGTGGTAATCCTAGGCTTGGGAGGCTGAGGCAAGAGGAATACTGTACGGTCAAGGCTATCCTTGCTATAGAAAGAGATCCGGTCTCTGGGGGCTGGAGAGGTGGCTCAGGGATTAAGCCTCTGCCTTGCAGGTGTGAAGGTCCTGAGTTCAGATCCTAGACCCTAGACTCGGGGCGGAAGCAGGGGCGGCCTGGGTTTCTGGTCCTGGTAGGGCGGAGCCTGCGAATCCCGGGGCAGAGTAAACGAGGAGGAGGTGGAGGCGTCCATGGTGGTTCCTGAATTCGTCCGTGGTGCACACACACACACACACACACAGGTACATGCACACACAAATACACGCACAATTGAATAAATAATAAAAAAAATTTAAAAAAAGAGAGATCTGGTCTCAAGCCCTTCCCATTTCCCAAACATTTTAAGTCTTTAAAACTGAAAGTGAAAAAAAAAAAGATGAAGAAGAAAAAGAAAACTGAGGTAGAAAGATCATGAATTCTGGTCCAACCTTGGCTATCTAGCAAGTTAAAGGCCAGCCCAGGCTACATGGTGAGACCCTATCTTAGAATCTTAAGAAGAAAGGAAAGGCCTTATCAACTGGTATCAGGACTTTCATACACACACACACACACACACACACACACATACACACACACACACATACACGCACAATTGAATAAATAATAAACAAACAAACAAACCATCGGATTGTTGTTAAGAAAGCGTGGAGAGCTGGGCATTGTGCACACCTGTCATTTCAGCATTCCAGGCTGAGGCAGGAGGGTTGTGAGTTCTAGGCTAGCCTAGGTTACATGGCAAGACTTGTCTCAAAAGAGAGTAGAGAAGAGTTGGAGTGAATATAAATAATTTATTCAAGAAATGCTGCCAGATTTCTTGTTTGGTATGTGGCCCTTTGCTCACTACTATCTTGAAAGGGTAGACTGTGTTCTCAGAAGAATTATGAGATGTAGAAATTTAGAATACCTTCCCATGACTCTAGAAAAAGAAAACTTTTTCTGTTTTATCTACTGCAGTGGTCTCACCTTATCTGGTTAGCTTTCTTGGTTTCTGTTACCGTAGATTGACCATAGTCCAAAAATATTAAATGGAAAGTTCCAGAATAATTCATAAAAGTTTTATTATAGTATATTGTTATAATGTTTTTATGATTAGTTATTAAACTTTTACTATCCTTAATTTATAGGCAAAAACTTTATTATTGGTTTATGTGTAGAGGAAGAAAACAATATATAAAGGATTTGGTACTCTCCCAATTTGTAGGTATCCTGTGGGGAATTCGGAATAGACTCCCACAGGGTTACCATATTTGCAGAAACTTCTCATTTCACCTTCATTTTTAAAAGAATAGGGGTCTGTCTATATTACAATACAGTCTGAAGTTACAGTCAGGCATATTGTCTCACTATAATCCTAGCACTTGGGAGGTAAAGCAAGAGGATCAGGAATTCAGCACCAGCCTGGGCTATACAATATCTTGTCTCAGTAAATAAGTAAATAGTTAATAAACCTGAAGGTACAATAATTGTTTCCATTTTCCTGTGTGTGTGTTTTGGGGTATGTGCATGTGTACGCGCTTTCCTATGGAGGCCTAAGGGTGGTATAATTGTTCTTCTACCTCACTGTTTTGAGGGTGGACCCTAAATACAGAGCTGCTTACGGGGCTACTCTGATCAGCCAGGTTATTCTGCACAGTCCCAGGCTCTGCCTTCCTGAGGCTAGAATTTAGACAAGCTACCACACCTGGCTGTTAAATGGGATCTGAGAATCTAAACTCTGGTCATTTTGCCGATGTGGCAAGCACTCTAGACACTGATCTGTTAACCACTAAACCATCTTCCCAGCCTCAAGTTGCAACATTTTTAAAGTGTTACTTTTGGATAAAAATTATGTCAGGTTGAAATAAATGATGACTATAGTAGCAAAGGAAATTAAAGACAAAAGTCTGTAAGAGGCCATCTCAGCAGTAATCATGTAAGTAGTAGTATTGATACTGGTAAAATCTGTACAGTGGACACTCATGTTCAAAACTGTCATAGTTATGTCCCAAGACATAGTCCCCAGTATACTCTTATGTTAATGGGCTTTAAGAAAGGTATGCATGTATTTCTGCTGATAGAATTTCATACTTTATACTCTTTTATAAAAATTTTTCGGTAAAACTATATTTAATCAGATTTGTCTCAAATCATTTTAAGTTTGATCTGTGTCTAGTCACAGAATTTCTATCATCCATAACTATTTATTCTCTTTTAATTTTGATTCAGGAAACTTAGAGCCACATTAGATGAATATACTACTCGAGTAGGACAGCAAGCAATTGTTCTTTGTATCTCACCCTCCAAACCCAACCCTGTCTTTAAAGTGTTTGGTGCAGCACCTTTGGAGAATGTGGTAAGTAAGATCCAAGCTGTGTTGTCAATGCCCTTTGCTTTGTGTAGGTTACTGACATTTGATCCTCTTTCTTGTTCAATTGTTGGAAAATGATAAGTGGTTTCCAAACCATTTTATGCAGATAAAAATGTCATTGATATTTTTCTGTTTCCTATAACAAAACATTTTACTTTATCAGGTAAAGGTCTGCATTTTGTTTATTAACCTAACAGTGCTATGGATTCAGCTCAGTTGGTAGAGTAGTAAATGCATGAAGTCCTGGTTTCTATCCCCAGCACCACGGGTTTGGTAGTACGCGTCTGTTCCAGCACTCAGAGGTAAAGCAGGTGGATCAGGAAGGAGTTCAGGGTCATCTTCAGCTACAAAGAGAGTTTAGGCCAACCTGAGCTAATAAGACCCTGCCTCAACCAACCAAACAAACAAACAAACAAACAAACAAACAAACAAACAACCAATGCAGAATTTTTGTTTTCTGTCTGAAACAAAATGCTAGATTAGTAACAGTTCCACAGTGTTAATTAAACTTTATAAGACAAACCTGGAGGCATTTTTTTAAAAATTGGTATTTATTTTGCTTCAATTCATAATTTGAATATTTTGATTATATAACTACATTTTTTCTAAAATTACTACTTTGTCATTGAATATTACACCTTTTATGACTAAAATAATTTTCAGTTATAAGTAGAAGAATGATCTGCTAAAACTTAAACCACAGCTGCACATGCTTATAATCCCATCATTTGGTAGGTGGAGACGAGATAAACTTCATGGGCTAAATAGTGAGACTATCTTAACAAGCCTAGGAAGGTTGGGCACACAATGATTTAAATTGCATTTTGGCTTTATTAGTATAAAATTTATCAACTTCAAATTAGAAATGCAGGCATTTCTAGAGTTCAGAATTAGTAATCAGTTGATAGGGTTTTTTTTTTTCTTCAACATGTTCCTATCTCAAAATATTCTAAAATTTTTGAGTTTTGTTTCGATTTTCCTAGAATTTCTGAGACCCTAGAATTAAAGTGCATATTAGAATCTTTCCTTAAAAGAATAGGATAGAAGGCTTCTAACAAACGCCTGATGAGCAATCTTCACTGTCCTACTGTTAACTAGTATGAAATCTGAACATATCTTCTCTTCTTCAGTATTGACAATATAACAGTGTTAACTACTAATGAGAACAACAGTATGAGTTATGAGTATTTCAGATGCTCCAAAGTTACTCATTTGGGAAAAATCTAAAGAAAGTTTAGGGATCTGGAGAGATGGCTCAGGGATTAAGACTGCCTCACAAGCAGAAGATGCTGAATTTGGATCCCAGATTCCACATAAAAACACCAGGCGAAAATGGCAGCAACCTGTGCTTCTGTCTTGGTGGGCAGAGTCTGGAAAATCTCTTGAGTGGAGTAAAAAGGAGGTAAAAGCAATCCAGGATAATTCCCAAAGTCACCCTTGATTCCCCACAGGGATACACAGTGCCCTCTGATACGCACACATGCACACATGCATGCATGCAAAAATAAGTAAAGTTTTTTTTTTTTTAAGTAAGTTTGGAGAAACTCCTAATTTCTACTGCTCCCCAGTGAAGATAGTGTTATCCTTCCTTTATGTATTTTTCCTATATGTGACTAGAACAACACAATTGTAGGATGTTGTGACCAATAATTTGCTTGTTTCCCCCAAGACTTTCCATAGAATAGTGCCTAACATATAGCACATGAATAAATGTAACATTGGGTAGAGAGAAAAGAAGTCAAAGCTATGTAAACTCTCAGGAAGAGTTTGCCTATGCGATGTGAATTTCTTACCTAAAACTAAAACCTCATGGCAGCCCACTATCTTTATATCTAATAATATGTAATGCTTTTGTGTTTTGTAGCCTCTGCTTTTTAAAATAAAGCAAGTTAAATGACTTTCAGGACACCTACACTAATGTTTTGACCTTTTTCAGTTTCATTCTTTGTGCAGGCTGGCCCCATAGTAAAACATAGTTATCAATGTCTAGACAGGTTAATTTTGTGCCGCCCAAAGGTTTTGGGGTTGCCTCAAAGAAGTAGGCATATGTAGTATCAAACTACTTGTGGGAAATTGTTTTTAAGTTCCGAATTATAAAATAATTTTCCACTGGATTATCTTTTGTGTAAAATACATACTTTCCTCAATGGGGAGCCATAGAAATTAAAGTTGCTTGTATTTGCTATATATAAAATTTATTGAAGAAAGATGTCATGGAGTGCATAAAGCATTGCAAGTGGTAGAACTATAAAGTTGCTAGATGCTGTGCTTTGAGGGCAGTCCCCTGAGACTTCATGCTGCATCGTGGGCTTTCATAAGCTTTATAAACATAGGTCAAAAATGTTTTCTTTAGAAACAAAGAGCATTTCCCAAGAAGAACCATGAGAGTTCTGATGGTAGAGCTCTTTCCAGAGTCAGTGACCCATAGCATTTAGAGAGGACACCAGTGAATATGACTGGCCAGTTTTACAGGTACAGAAATTGCTCAGTCACAGACAGAAGAGGCAGAAGTCATCCTTCTTCATTTATTCTAATTTCTCTTCTTAATAAGTAAGTTTATTTACTTACAGATTTTTAAAAATTTTTTATTATTATTATTATTATTATTTATTCAACTGTGTGCATATGCATGTGTATGTGCGTGCGCGCGTCTGTGTGTGTGTGTAGAACCACGGACGAATTCGTGAACCACCATGGACGCCTCCACCTCCTTCTGCCCCGGGATTCACAGGCTCTGCTCTACCAGGACCAGAAGCGCAGGCCGCCCCCGCTTCCGCCTGGCGTCTATACGTGGGATCTGGGATCTGAACTCAGGACCTTCCGCCTGCAAGGCGGAGGCTTAACCCCTGAGCCACCTCTCCAGCCCCTACTTACAGATTTTTAAAATTTGTTTCATTTATATAAAATGTGTAAACATATTTTTAAAGCAGCAGCTGGGACCAGGTATGCAGTTGAGTGGTAAAACTCTTGTCTAGCATGCACAAGATTCTGAGTTCTACACCAGCACTGCAACATCAAGAAACATAGTGGCTGGGCCTAGTGGTATAAGCCTCTAATCCTAGCACTGGGGAAGCCGAAGCAGCAGGATCATTAGTTCAAGCCTAATTTGGTTTACATTTAAGACCCTTTCAGAAAGAAAAAGGTAAAGTAGTAAAAACTTTAAAGTTCATTATTTTATCAACAAATACTTAACATTGTTAAATACAAAGAATGAAATAAAGAGTCCAGCTAAAGGATTTGAAGTTTAACTGCTCAAAACTAGCGATTCAGGACCTGTGGAAGAGCTAGAGAACTGACCTGGGGCAGGAGGGAAAACAGGATACAGCCCAGATAACTTCACTGGGCTGAAAAGATGGTTCAGGGGTTAAGACTGCCTTACAAGCAGAAGGTCCTGAGTTCAGGTCCCAGGTCCCATTTAAAAATGGCTGGCGGAAATGGTGGCCTGCATTTCTGGCTCTGGTGGGAGGAGCCTGGGAAATCCTAACCTGAAGCAAGGAGCTAGAAGCAATCCAGGATGATTCCTGAAGTCATCCTTGGTCCTCCACAGGGACACAACAGTACCCTTTCTCTCTCTCTCTCTCTCTCTCTCTCTCTCTCTCTCTCTCTCTCTCACACACACACACACACACACACACACATACACACACACACATAAATAAAATAATTTTTCTAAAAACCTTGAAAAAAAAGATACAGAAGAATTGTGGTGGCTTGTCTGGGATTGTTTTTGCCACTTGACTAAGAGCCATTTTCTAGTTTTTCCAAAAATGCATTCTGTATCCAGAATTCTAAAGACTTCTATAAATGTCTTTTACATCTTACATCATTGATAATTATGGGAATATTTGTGAATGTACTACTACTGTATGTCTCTAAATACATGATATATTTTATAATACATGTTAGAAAAAAAATTAACTATTTGGTTTCTGTGTGCAGCACTATCATGCACCGTTGGTGCATGCTGTATTCTGATAGCAAATACAAGTGAAATTTGGTTATTTGAGACTAGGAATTTAAATCTGGAAGATAATTATAACGGGAGCTCTTGGCTTTGTTAAATGGAGACTATTTGGATAAGAAGCAGAATTAAAGATGCAGAGATAGAAAAGAGCATGCTAGATACAAGGACTAGTAAGGAGGCTGGCCAGAAAAAGCAGAAGGAGGGTGAACAGAATCCTCAGAGGTGTCCATGAATTCATCTGTGAGGTGTGCAGAGGTTGGGGTGATTCATTTCAAGGTCTCCAGTGGCTGCTTGGAAGTCAGCAATACCAAATACTGTGCATGAACATGTGTATATTTAAGAGAAAATTAATTTGGGGGCCACAGTTTGCTGTGGATGTCTGAAACCACAGAAGGACTACCAGGCTCGGAATCCACCTGTAGATGTGATAGATAACAGTTATATCTGGTAGCAGGAAAGTAGAGAGGATGGAAAAGGTTGAAGTGCTAGACTGAGAAGCTTGGCCTTCATCTTTTAAGAAATGATGGGGAACTAAAGGAGGTTTTTAGAAAAGAAAAGATGATAAAGTTGCTGAATATTTGGGGAGAGCTAAAAATTTATTTCCAACTATATTTCTTCTATGATGCAGAGAAAGTTACTGAAGTGTATTGTTTCAATTTTCTTGTCTGAGAAGTGAGTGTGATGGTATTTTCCTTATAAAATTATAACAATTAATTGAGATAATTTATGTATTATTGATAATATGGCAAGTGTATAGTGAACAGTATTATTCAGTGATAGAGATGTTTTCAGAAATTTTAAAAAGTGTTGGTGTACAAGATGAATTGAAGGATGAGCATGGTAGCTTATTTTTATTTTTGAGTGACTTTTGACTTCAATTGTAAAAATCGACTGTTGACATTGGTACAGAATAGCTAAAACTTGGACTATGTTTGGAATAAAAGGCAGAAGTTGAACATGGGAACAAGTGAACCTATGTTTTATCTTGTCACATCTTCAGTTACAAAATGCCTCATTTGTATACCATGAAGAAAGAAAAAACACTGACAAGCATCAATACTTATCCCTGTTTTTTTTTTTAATTATATACTTATTAGTCCTCTTAGATTTTCTTTTTCTTTTTTTTTTTATTCAATTGCGTGTGTGTATGTGTGTTTGTGTTTGTGTAGAACCACGGGCGAATTCGGGAACCACCATGGACACCTCCACCTCCTCCTGGTTTACTCTGCCCCGAGATTCACAGGCTCTGCCCTGCCAGTACCAGAAACGCAGGCCGCCCCGCTTCCATCTGGCGTCTATACGTGAGGTCTAGGATCCGAACTCAAGACCTCCTGCCTGCAAGGCAGAGGTTTAACCCCTGAGCCACCTCTCCAGCCCTTACTCTTAGATTTTTCTTAAGAATAACTTTCAATCATATATCACTTTCGAGTAGCACAGAAAGTGAAATGTAAATGAAGTAAATTTATTCCCGAAACTTCTTCACGTTGTCTAGTTCTTTTGAATCATATATTAGCTGTGTTTTTGTGTAATACTATCCTCTGTGTGTCAAGAGCAAGGGCATTATTGTATTTAAAAATTCTGGGGCTGGAGAGGTGACTCAGGGGTTAAGCCTCCGTCTTGCAGGCGGAAGGTCCTGAGTTCGGATCCCAGATCCCACGTATAGACGCCAGGTAGAGGCGGGGGCGGCCTGCGCTTCTGGTCCTGCTAGGGCGGAGCCTATGAATCCCGAGGCAGAAGGAGGTGGAGGCGTCCATGGTGGTTCGCGAATTCGTCCGTGGTTCTACACAGACACACACACACACAGACACGCGCACGCACATACATACGCACATGCGCACAGTTGAATAAATAATAAATAAAAAAAATAATTTAAAATTTCTCTGTGATGCTGCTTTCCGAAGCCATTACATGCCTGATAAAGATGATTTTTTTAGTGACTTTTTAAAATTTTATTTACTCTTATGACCTGTGTTTTGAGTGTTGGTGTACATGTGAAGGTGTGGAGTCGCACGGACGTTCTGGAGTGGAGTCTATTTTGTGGATGCAGGTCTCTCATTGTGCATGCGTGCCGCTTGCTGCAGGATCGCTGCACTGGCAGCTTCCAGGAGATTCTCTTGGTTTTGTCTCCCATGCCACGGAAGTGCTGTGTTTCAGCTGCGTTCCACGGCCTCTGGCTTTTTACATGAGTTTTGGGGATTAAATGTGAGTCATCGGGCTTGCATGACAAGCTAAGCCATCACACCGGCCCCCAGATGCTTCTTTTAAAAAAACTTTATTTATTGTGCGTGCATGTGTGTGTGTATCAGAGGGTACTGTATGTCCCTGTGGAGGACCAAGGGTGACTTCAGGATTGCTTCTATCTTCTTTTTGCTTCACTCTGGAATTTCCCAGGCTATGCCCACCAGAGCCAGAATTGTAGGCCACTGCCTTTTCTGCCTGGAGATTTTTCTGTGTGACCTGGGATCCGAACTCAGGACATTCTTGTTGCCAGACAGAGTCTTAGCTCCTGAGCCATGTCTCCAACCCCCCCACCCAAGATACTTCTTAATCATGGTAGAAATCATCATGAGAAACTTTTTAGACAATAGCCAGGACTCCATTCCTTCCTCAGATGTTGCTAAATGATTTGCTGTCTGAAATGAAAGCCAAGGGGCTTTAGGGATGTACAGTGTATGCCAGGGATAAAAGCCATGCCCTTGTGATGCCACATCCACTAAAATTTTAAGTTGCACCCCTATTTCAGAAAACTAGGGGAGATCCATCTCATGATTGAGAGATATAGAATTGGAACAACAACTTTATAATTCTAGGAGAATTACTTTACGAAGTGTCTCAGTTACTGTGCATGTTTCTGATAAATTCACAATCCAAAGGAGGTTTTATTCTCTCGTGATTCTCCAGTTCCAGTTGTTAGTCCTGGAGTGCCCACACCAGCACCAAGGGTCGAGGGAGCTGGCCACACCATGCCACAAGACTACTGTCCTTTGCCAGACAGCATGTCCGTTCAAGTATGCTGAAGAATTCCAGCTTCCTTAACCAGCTCCCTCCATGTTATCCCCCTGTCTAGGAACTAATCTCACCTATCTTGGACGGGATCCCCCTATCAATTAGAATCTCCTTCAGACTCAACTACCCATTCTTTACAAATGTGCCCAGAGTCAAAACTTTCAGTGTCTGAGTCCTGAACCCTCACTAGGATAGAGGACTCACAGGAAGGTTCAGCGCCCACATGAATGGATGCTCTGGGGCATGGGAGGAGGAAGTGGTAGGCACTGGTAGAGGGGGAGGGATGAGAGGGAGGTGCCGGAAGAGGGAGTATACAATGCAGGACAACGAGAGAGGAGAGGGAGAGGAAGGGGGACCTATTAAGCTTGTATGATTAGACAAAAATAAAATGTGTAATAAAAATATATCAATTATAAAAGTCATACTGGTGTCACATTGAAAATTAAAAGAAAAGCTTTCAGTGTCAAGTTGACACCTGCATCTAATTATCACACTGAAATAGCTTAGATTAGAAATGCTATATTCACATGAAATTGCTTTGTTGCAAATTACTCTAACGCATATTCTACTACCATTTTTTAGAAAGTATTTATTTTATGCATGTATGTGTGTGTATCAGAGGGGACTGTGTGACCCTGTGGAGGACCAAAGGTGACTTCAAGAATCATCCTGGATTACTTCTACCTCCTCTTGCTTCCTTCTGGGATTTCCCAGGCTCCTTCCACCAGGGTCAGAAGTGCAGGCAGCCACCATTTCCATCTGGCGTTTTTTACGTGGGACCTAGGATCTGAACCCGGGACCTTCTGCTTGTGAGGCAGAGTCTTATTAATAATCCCTGAGCCATCTCTCCAGCTCCATCTTTTTTTAAAGTCAAGATAATTTTAAGGAATTATATACCACTGGTAAGTTTATCAAAGTACCAGAGTATGAGCTGGGTTTTACTGATCCATAAACACAGCTTAAATTATTTGAAACTGATTAATGTAATAGTAACTTAATGTTTTTCCTTCTCTGAGTGAAATATGCTTTTGTTTGTTTTGAAACAAAGGTTTATGGAACCCTAGCTGATTTCGGGCTCACTGTGTAGCCAAGACAACCATAACTCCTGCATGCATTTACCTTCCATATTCTGGGATTATGGGTTTATATCCCCACACTGGGTTGAAATGTGTTTTTATATTTTAATATCATTCATTCATTTTTTAACTTATTTACTTAGAGAGAGAGAGAGAGAGAGAATATACATGTTTGCATGCCATGACGCACATGTGGAAATCAGAGGACAGTTTTCAAAAGTCAGTTTTCAGTTCTCTCCTTTCACCATGTGGACTTCTGGGAATCAAACTCAGGTTGCAAGATTTTTAAGCAGGCACCTTACCCACACAGCCTTCTCTCTGTCCCCATTCAATCTGACTAAGAATTTAGCTTGATATATCAAAGACCAGAACAGAGGCTTAGAAGATTCAGGTTTGGTGGTTGTGGGTAGGTTCCCCCTCTTGTGGACTGGAAGCATAAAAACTTGACATACAAAAACAAAAACTAGAAAATATAATCCTATGTAATTGCCTTAGCAACACCAGATGCTTATGTTACAATAAGTACACTGCTGATGATTTTTGAAACTTTTGTGTTAGAAACTAGGAGAAGTACAGTTACAGGGGGTCATTTTTCTTTCAGCTCTTAGTTATGAAACTGTTTAGAGGCTTCTGTAGCTCCAGAAGTTGGACTTATTATCCAACAATAATATTTACTTTTCTGAGTGTTTAGGGTAGAGTATGGAAACCTTTCTGAGTCTCGCAAGAAACAAGTAAGGAAAGCAGTCCATTTAACAGAAATCCCAGAGCTCAAACATTGTTGAAACTTCTGGCAAAATTAATTTTTTCTTATTTTCTAAGATAACACCTCAAGACCTGAAAGCAAGTTAATTTCCCAGCTCATCTTGTTGCATTTCCGTAATTCCACGACTGTGTTACCCTGGAGGTCCTCATCTGCCTTGTCTTCTGAGTGAATAAACCCGTCATTGGTGGTTGGAGGATCTAGTGTCTCCCCTGCTTGCTTGTGGGAAGAATGTGTGTTCACATGCTGAGCTGCTGCTGCTTTACAGGGTTCTCTGAGCTGAGGGACAGAGTCAAGGAACGACATCATGTAGTTCAGACCTGGGCCACAAATCTGGGGAGTATTTGAAAGGAGTAGGATTTGGCCAGCAGCGCTTTGTCTGGCCTCAGTGGCACTTCTGGCACACAGCGACCTTGCATGTCTGCGATGTCGAATCATTCTCTTCAGTCTAGCTTCTTAATGCAACCCGATCTTATGTCTGTGGGGTATCAGCAGTTTTGAAATGAATTTCTTAGCGTTTAGAGACAGACATAAGTCTTCAGACCTTGAAAATATTTTGACAGTTACAGTTATATGTGATCTGGGCAATAATGAATATCATTCAGGCAATGAGTCTGTTACTGAGAAGCAATATTTTTATGAAACTTTTTCACCAGCTCCTTTCTACTTTAGTTGTTACCTATGATTTCATCTTTTTGTTCCGCTCCATTCAGCATGGTGTCTTTGGAGCTAATATTTTTGACTCTACTTGCCTTGCACTCTACAGTGATTCATGGAAACCAGCCCCACCCATTCTCTTGTTGCTTGGCACCAGCCCTGCCTGGTTGTTGGGCATCTTGTTTACTGCTGCCCTTAATTCCCTGCAGGTGCGAAAGTACAAGAGCATGATCCTCGAAGACCTAGAGTCGGCTCTGGCAGAACACGCCCCTGCGCCACAGGAGGTTAATTCAGAACTGCCACCGCTCACCATCGATGGGATTCCAGTCTCTGTGGACAAAATGACCCAGGTATGGGCGGGAAGTGAGAAGTTGATGCAAAGCAAGAGGCACGGGTGTGGGCGGGCCTCTGATCACTTTTCCTAGTATTGTCCTTGTTGATGTGGCCAGAGAGTCAGCTGCAGACTAGAGTATGCCGAGAGGTAGTGGTGACCTGGGGAAGACCTTGGGCATCAGGAGGCGCCTCTGTCGAGAGCACATGTGCACTTCATCCCTGCTGACAGGCCCTCTTGCACTGGGGCCTCTGCGTTAGACAAAGAAAATTTTTGTATGGCATTGATTGGAATTGGAGACTGTTAGGTGTTTGGACATCACAGTCAAGTGAGACAGTTCAGTCTGTTCCTGTTTGCATGTCGACTCTGAATGCCACCACATTATTGCCAGGCAAAGCTCTCTTCTTCAGGAAGTAAGAATGCAAACTTTGGAAGGACACCTCTGAGACATTCTTTGTTTTGTAAATCATGTATTTTGATAACATTGTCCTTTTTATGGTTCTGTTATTACTGAACTTTAATGATGATAGCATGGTCAATACTGTATTGATCAAAACTCTTCTAACTTGATAAGCCTAGTTATCAGTCTTATTTCCTCCTTGTTTTCTCCAGTATCTCAGCAGAATTTAACTAATATGATTACTCTTTCAGTTTAAATATTTTCTTCTTTTGATCTAAACCATCCTTCTACCTCTCCAGCCCTTTAACCCTTCTGTGTCCCTGGATTTATGCCCTAAGCCTTCTATTTTACCTTCTCTCCAAGGGGTTCATCTTGTGGGCTCTGTATCCTTTTTATGTAATGTTTACATCCCAGTTATCCTCATTGAAATATACAGAACATGCCTACAAGAAGACTGTTAGTTGTCTGTGTCCCCAGTCTGTTCCTCCCAAGTGGCCTGCAAGGAACCATCATCCGTCAGGTCAGCTCTCAACATAGACCTCCCTGGCCTCCCCTCCCCACAGCACTCCAGCCCAAGTTTCTAGCATCTCCACGCTGACCTCCCTACTGCCTCTTTGCTCTGCTGCAGTCTCTTCTCTACGTAACCATCATACAGATGTCTCCTGCCCTTGACCCCCAGTGCTGGGAATAATGGGACCCTAGAGCCTTAGATTCTACCACTGAGCTAGTGTCCTGCCCCAGACATTTAAAAACAAAAACAAACAACAATCAAAAACTTGTTTCATCTCTTTAATGGCTTCAGTTATTCTAGAATTTATTTCTGTTACTTTGAGGTAATCTTACTTAACTAGTATGATTACTCTTTCAGTTTAAATATGTTCTTGTATGTGTAATCTAGTTTCTTCCAAACTCATCTCTCTCTATTGCCTCAGTCACTGTGCTCTAGTCCTAACCCTCTTCCTCAAATCTCCTAAATTTGTGTTCTCTTCTATTCCCTTTGCCTGAAACATTGCTCTCTGGAGTCATTGTGTGATTGGTTTTACCTTATACAAAATACTGGAGACAAGCCTTTATTATCCCTTGTTAGGAAATCTTCCCTGGAAGCCCATATGGTAGAAGGCAAAAAATGATTTACAAGTTGTCTTTTAATCTCCACTCACATCCTATGGCATGCATGTATATATCTTCCCTCCCCCCATGCAAAAATACAATATTTAAATAAAAAAAAATTTTAGTAGTAAACTTAAATTGTGATTTTTTGTTTGTTGTAACTCCCAGTTGAATGAGAAATTCTCTTAAGTATTTGGATCTTATGTTTTCCCCTTCAATCTTTTATTGTTGCTTGTTTTGTTTTCCTGGTATGCTGTATCTTAACCTGAACCAAATACTTAACTATTTCAAATGATCTTTAAAGTTTTTAACATTTAGCAGTATTAGTTTCAAACCAATTGTGATAGGCAATGGAACAAACCTTCCATAACTATCAATAAGAATGTATTCAGCCCACTTTGTAGAAAGCAGATTGGTAGCACAGCGCGAAGTTTAAAGTATGCTGCATCATATTCTCTCATTAAGCAACAATAGTTGTTCACTCTTTATCACAGCACTGCTTATGATAAGAAAATCTGGTAATAATTCAAGTGGTTAAATTCTAACAGGACTGTGCACTGTTGACAAGGAAGGAAATGCCACACAACCCAAAGACTAAGTTTAGTTGCTACTCGGTGAACTGTTGGATACTAAAGATAATTATTGCTCTCTATTGTAGTAAAATAGTAGGTAAAATATCATTTCTAATGTCCTTAATTTTAGATTTAGGACTATTTTTTAATTTCTTCTCAAGGGCCAGTTTGGTTTTTTTTAATTCATGGATCACAAGAGTAAGCTGATCAATTTCGTTTTCTTAAGCATGTACACAAGATGTGCCCAGGTGTGGTTCCTTATGCACAGTGGTGATAACGATGATTTGTACTTCCTTTAGAAAAAGCATGGACTATTTTTACAATCATAGAAGAACAAAGAAGCACTTTCTTTTTTGTATTAGGCTTGCACTGTTTAGAATTTGAATGTTTCTCTGATTTCTTTTGTTGAAAGATCTTTAATAAATAAAATATTTTACCTGAAAAACTTGATGCAATTAAAAATATATCTTAATCCTGATAAATTCATGGGTTTAAAAAAAGAAAAAAGCAAACAAGGACTGGAGAGATGGCTCAGGGCTTAAGACTCTGTCTTGCAAGCAGAAGGACCTGAGTTAGGATCCCAGAGTCCACGTAAAAATCCCAGGCTGAAATAGTGGCAACCTGAACTTTGGGTCACAGTGAATGAGCCTAGGGAAATACCAGAGCAACACAAAAATAGGTAGAAGCTGTCCAGGATGACTGCACTCCCAAAGTCACTCCTCAGTCTTCTACTGGGACACACAGTGCCCTTTGACACACACACACACACACACACACACACACACACACACACACACACTATAGACGCCTAACAAGAGTAATAGCTTTAACTCAGCCCATATCCCATATCTATCTAGAGGAGGTTGTGATAAAGTATTGAGGAAAAAATCATTAGTTTAAGGCAGGAATTTCTCTATTGTCCAGGGTAATTATGAACTCAAGGTCAAGTGTTTCTCCTGCCACACCCTGGTGCTATAGACACAATCCTTGGGGTCTGCTTCTTTTTCTAAAAATTTGAAAGTCCAATTTTTAAACTGTCCTTGGATACTACAGAGCAGTGTCTAGAGGGTGGGCTTCTGCTTCTCAAAATCATTGTGCCTCTGATCACTGAGAGTCTTATTCAGATCCTGACAGTGTGTGTAGATCTGCAGTAAGACTTCAGATTTTGCTTTTCCAGCTGAGCTCCCAGAATGTCAGTGGTGCCAGTTCTCAGCTGTACTTTGAATCAAGAAGTTTCAAGGCTTCTTAGAGATTTCACTAGTGGAAAATTAGTGGTTTTCACTATGTTTGAGTGCAGTAGCATTCTCATGTTCTTAGGAAGTCGTAAGTCTTTGGGAGAGCTATATTCAAGGAGATACAAACAAAGATAGTATTACAGAAGAAGATTCTTTGAAAGGACCTGCTCAGTATTACTGTATAATCCACTCTTTCTGTCCTCTCTTCCTCTGCCTTTTTGACCTTGCTGCTCACCTCTTAACTCTCACTGGGGCATTCTTTGGTACTTTAATAGTCCCTTAGAGTGATGATGCAATGGGGTAGTAATTTTTTACTAGTTTCAGGAAAATCACCTAAACCATTCACTTGGCAGTTGCTTCCTTAGGACTTGCTTTACTTAGAAAACTTTCATCTGTTATCAGTTTATGGTTTTGAGGTTTCGTTTTGACAAGATAATAGTTCTAGTCTTTCTACCAAGAAAGAAAAATACACGATGCTAAATGAAATAAAACAGCCATGAAAAGAAAATATTATGTTCTTTCATATATATAAGGTAGTCACAAATGGATAAAATCATAGAATAATGGTTGCCAGGGACTAGAGAACTAAAAACAGTAAGTTAATGGGTAAAGAGCTTGGGATGAAAATGAAAAAAATTCTGGAACGAGTGGTAATGATTGTATAACATTGTGAATATATCCCCCCCATGTCCTTTTTACATTTTCATGGTTATGTCAAGGATGCATGTGTGCATGTTTGTTCGCATGGATATGATGTATTTTAGGGATGGGACTGTGCATGTGATCATGCATGTGGAGGCCCAAGGTTGATAATGGGAATCGTCCTTGGATTGTTCTTCTGCCTTCTTCTTTTTTGAGACAGGCTTTCTAATCAAACACAGGCTTGTACATAGGGCTTACCTGGCTACTACTCATCATGCTCTGGGGATTCCAAATTTCTGCCTTCCCAAGTTAGAGTTATAGGCAGGCTGTCCCCTCTACCCCCCACATTTTTATATGTAATTTACAGATCCAGACTCCAGTCCTCTTGTTTGCACAGCACGTTCTTTAACCACTGAGCCATCAGCCCCTCAGATGTTTTTAATGTCACTTAATTGTGCTTACTAGAGAAGAAAATTTTATATGTATTTTATCACATTAAAACGATTTTTATTAAAATAAAAGGAGATGTATAAAATATATTCAGGTTTGGCTGCACGCTAAATCATCTGGGGAATTAAACTTTTTTTTTCTTTACATCTGCTGATCCTATATGTATGTGTGTGTGCATGTGTGTCATAGTGCATCTGTGGAGGTCAGAACAACCTATAGAAATTAGTCCTCTTCTACTTGCAGGTTCTCAGGATTGAACTCAAGTCATCAGACTTGGCGGCAAGCACCTTTACCCACTGAGTGATCTCACCAGCTCTTGCCTGGGGAATTTAAAATATTTGTGCTTGGGCCACACTTCAAGCCAGTTAACTCAGAATCTTGGAGGATGGAATCAGGCAGTAATAGTGTTTTATCTTATCAGATTTTTGTAGTGTCAAAAATGTATGCAACTCAGACTTTTCTTACTGTCTGGAATTTTCAATGTATGTGCATTTGGTGCCATGCTATGTTTTATAAGACATCAGGTAGACAGGGTAAGATTAAGATATAAATAAGATATATTTTTAAGTACCACATTGTGTAAGCAGAGAAGAATAAGGATGTAGCCACATGGTGGAAGGAGAGAGCTGACTTCCAGAAGGTGTTCTCTGACTTCCACGCGTATGCCATGGTGTGCATGCTGTACACCTTTTCTCTATCCCTTCCCCCTCTCATATAAATAAATGATTTTTAATACAGGAAACCATTTCCCCTTATCAGATGAGAAAAAGTGAAAAAGCTCAGTAAGAAAAGTAAGAAAAAGTAGAAATTGTCATGCAGTTAGTGAAGTCTTTCTAGAAGACAACTGACAGTACCCATTAAAATGCTTGTTAATACATCTACCTTTTCATCAGCAGTTCTACTGTTGTGAGTTTCTTCTAAAGAAATAAACATGTACCCAAAGAAGCAAGTATAAGCACTTGATTAAAAACATACCTGCTAAACAACCCAAATATTATTAATAGAAGAATGACGAAAGTTGAAAAATCCATACCATGGTTCTAACAATTGTTAAAAAATTGTTTAAAGTGTTAATGGGGGTCTGGAGAGGTGGCTCAGGGGTTAAGCCTCTGCCTTGCAGGCAGAAGCTCCTGAGTTCCGGTCCTAGACCCCACATATAGAGGCCAGGCGGAAGCGGGGGCGGCCTGCGTTTCTGGTCCTGGTAGGGCGGAGCCTGTGAATCCCAGGACAGAGTAAACAAGGAGGAGGTGGAGGCGGTCCATGATGTTTCCTGAATTCGTCCGTGGTTCTACACACACATGCATACACACACGCACGCATATACGCACAATTGAATAAATAATAATAATAAAAATTTTAAAAAGTGTTAATGGCAAGTTGTAAAATACATATAATAACAGCATTATTTGGCCTTTCCAACATGTATTTGTTCATATAGGTAGAATGTGGCCCATAGGATGCTTACCAAGTTAGTTGTTCCCCTGAACAAGTAAACCAGATAGGGGTAAGGTGAACATTGTATGACACAGAGGCCTTCACCTTCATCTGTGTTATTTGCACTTTTGTACAAAAGAATGCAACCAACGTAAGCTAACAGAAGGTGTCTAGTTTGAGACTGGTGCAAAGCAAGCTAAGACTCCAAGGACAACACTCTGAGAGATTGTTGGAATATAGGAATGAGGAGGAGGTGTTTGGCTTGAGAGAAAAGTCTTAGTGAGTATCTCCAATGGCTAGTTCCTGATTCACTCATTTGAAAGTTACACTTTTCTTTTACTCTGGCTCTTCCCATGTTTTCTGCGGGATTGTGTTTTGTAGGGCAAATGAGCTTGAGAAAAACCAGTGTTTGAGATGCCAGTGCTTCTTTTGGCAGGTCTTGGAAAGGGTGCTTCTTATAATGATCAGCCACCTTCACCATCTCTGAACAGAGGTCAGTAGTACAAATCCACATAGGGAGAAAGAAAGTCACTGGGCTTCTGTAATGCCTTTTAAATACCCATTTGAATATAACTGGGCCTGTCAACATGGAAGTCATTTCCAATTACAATAGTAATCCCACATTCTGAAAATTCTCCAGTTGTTCTTCTCTGTCAGATTACTGTTTTTCTGTAGGCTATAGAAAACTCACTGCATGGTTTGGCTTTCTCTTTAATTTATTGCACATTTGTCTTCAGTGTCCATGGAGGATTTGTTCCAGGACCCCATGCAAATCCCACTCCACAGATGCTCAAGTGCTTCACTAGTGCATAGTGTTTGTGTAGGTCTGTGCACATCTTTCCATGCACTTTATTTTTTTAATTAATTTATTTTGTGTGTGTGTGTGTGTCAGAGGGCACCGTGTGTCCCTGTGGAGGAACAAGGGTGACTTCAGGAATCATCCTGGATTGCTTCTACCTCCTTCTTGCTTTGCTCTGGGATTTCCCAGGTTCTGCCCACCAGGATCGAAAGTGCAGGGCACCGCCATTTCCACCTGGCGTTTTTACGTGGGGCCTGAGAGCTGAACTCAGGACCTTCTGCTTGTGAGGCAGAATCTTAACTGCTGAGCTCTAGCCCTCCATGTACTTTAAATGATCTCTGTTTTACTTACAATACTACCCAATATAATGTAGATTCTGTGTAAGTAGTTGTTGTAGTATATATTATTTAGGTTATAATGACAAGAAAAACAGTCTGAACATATTTAGTACAGATGACTTTTTTGCTGAATACTTGATTGAGTCTATGACTATATAACTCCCTGATGTGCAGAACTGACATTATTCTTCACTTCTTCCATAGAAGTAAAGTTGGGAGACACTAATTTTTTTTGTAATTGAATATAAATGGCCATCATGAGTCATTTATCAAAATCTCTGGGGCAAAGACAGGAATTGAAAGGTGAATGACATTTGAAAATGTATAAGGCTAACAAATTAGCAACTAATGAATTGATTAGTACAAATTTCTGGCCTTCTCTTTGTCCCATTAGGGCTTTTGTTATGTATGAAGTGCTAGAGATCAAGCCTCAGACCTTAAGCATGCTAGCCAAGTGTGCTACCACTTAGCTAAGCATGCTCCCAGGCAGATGTCCCCAGCCATTCAAATAAGTGTTCATCTGAAAACCATGTATGGTTTCCGTATCATCGGTGACAGAGGATGATAGTATTTTGTACTGTGTCGATGTGGGGTCATTTTAGGGCCACACAAGGCCTCAGTCAGAGTGAGAATAGAGCAAGCTTACTCCAGCGCAATTAGAAGACAGCCTGAGAGGTAGAGCTGTACCTTTGCTGATCCTGTTGATTGTCTCCCTGTGGATTACAGATGAACCTTCCTTAACAAGCACATTGAGAAGCTTTGCTTCCAAAGCTCTAGGACCAGTAATTAATCTAACCGGTAATGAGGACACAGAGCCGAGTTCTAGAAAGGCATTACTTAACTCTTTCTATACTAGTTTTCCCCTCGAAGTCTCTTTAAGTCAGGCATGGTGGTATACACATGACAAGGAACTCAGGAGGCCTTGAGGCAGGAGGATTTCAAATTTATGACCAGCTTGAGCTGTATACCAGCCAACCCCTATATTTGTTTTTTAAAAAATTTCAGGATGGTGAGATTATTCAGTATGGTAAGGTGCCCATTCACAAACCTGGCATTCAACCGAAGAAGCCCCTGACTTCCATTTCTCTTCCTCTTCTTTCTTCCTTCTTTGTTCCCTCTCCTCTGTTCTTTCCTCCTTCTCTTCCTTTCTCCCTCTCTCTCTCATAAGTAAATAAAATAATTTTTTAAAAAGTCACTTTAGGGGCTGGAGAGGTGGCTCAGGGGTTAAGCCTCTGCCTTGCAGGTGGAAGGTCCTGAGTTCGGATCCCAGATCCCACGTATAGACGCCAGGCGGAAGCGGGGGCGGCCTGCACTTCTGGTCCTGGTAGGGCAGAGCCTGTGAATCCCGGGGCAGAAGGAGGTGGAGGCGTCCATGGTGGTTCACGAATTCGTCCGTGGTTCTACACAGACACACACACATACACACATGCACACGCGCGCGCGCATATACACACGCACCTGTGCACAGTTGAATAAATAATAATAAAAAAATTTTTTAAAAAACTCACTTTAATCTTAGCAGTATTGATTCGGGACATTAGTAATATGTTGGAAAATTCTTCCGTGAAGTTAACTTCTCTATGTATATCAGCAGCTGATTTCACTTTTTTCTTCACAGCAAGTGATTGATGGTTGAGTGGTGGCGCTGGGCAGGAGCGTGAGGGACAGTTCAAGAAGGCAGGCAGAGCTAATGATAAAGCAGGGAAGCAAGATGAAGCCAGCAGCTGTTCACAGCACTGCAGAGACTTGCCTGGAGTAGAAACTGAGGCCACATTATGGAAGGCCTGAGAAGCTAGACAAGAAGGGTCTATTTTGTTAGTAGTTAAAGGTCATTTACATTTTTTCTAGCATTTGATCTATGTTGCATTAAAGAAAAACTATCTTGACAAGGGCTTTGTGGGATGAGAGAAAGATGGGAGAATTCTGAGTTGCATCAGTAAAAGCCAACCTTGGACTAGGATTGGAGTTAAAGGTGAGACCAGAGAAGGGATGGACACCACAGGCATTTCATAAAAAGAATCAGGCTTACAAGAAGTGGTTGAAGGAAAGAAGTAAACATAGCTAAACTCTCAGACCAAGTGGCTGAGAACAGGAAGCAAGTTTCTGCTGGCAAAGACAAAAGTTGAGAAGACAAGTTGTTGGAGGAAAGGTAGGTCAGGGTGTAGTAAAGAGGCTGACCCTGTGCCTGCTCGGCAAGTCACCAGTAAGTTACTGAAACTGCCTGGCTGGAGCGAGCCAAAGCCAGATGAAGCACAGAGGTGTCCACAGCTGGTGCCAGCAGGACCTAACGCGCAGAGCTCGGGATCAAAGGATCAGAGCTGGAACTGTTGTCAGCCGTTGGAGAATGCAGGGTTCTAGTCGGAGTCGAGCATATCATAAGCCTCCTCACAGTGTAGTCTTTCTGAACAATTTCTCATTTCATTTTCTCCAGACTTTCCTAGGTATCAATATAAAGAACTTTCTTTTTGGAGACCTTTAATAAGATTTAAAAGGGGAACTTTTAAAAGTTGTGTAGTAGCAGTTTCTTTAATTTATGCATCTGAGAAAAGTTATTTTTCATAAAAGAAATAGAAAAGTATTGATGAAAATTAAGCTTTTTTCTGCTCTGTGTATCTGAGGATAGAAAAAAGATACTCCTAAGAAGTCAGGATAAAGAGAAAATGACTTTGAGTTGCACTTTCTTAAAATAGCTGAAGGAATGACCTCATGAGCCAGCTGATAGCATAGGTTTGCAAGTGGATACATTTCTATCAACCTGGCGCTTGATGCCGCATAGCCAAATATATGTGGGGTATATTATATCATATCCTGCAGGCAGGAGACAGTCTGGGGACTTAGGAAGAAAAGTAAAGCAGCACGTCTGGCACAGGAATTAGCAGTGTGAATACTGTTCAGCCAGGCTTGTCTTTATTGCAGACATATTGCTGATTTGGGCTCATGGTTTCCTTGTATGGAACAATTTGTTATATCTTCTGGTATAAAAGGATTCGTCCTTACTGTAAGAAGAATTATAGAGGCACTGAGTAAATAAAATCTTCAATATTAGAGTGTTGACATATGCAATCTCTTTTATTTATAATTAAGCATCCTTCTTTCTCCTTTCTTTTTCCTTTCTTGTCCTCTTCTCCTCCCTCTTTTTTATTATAGCTGTACCCAGATCTTTTTGGTCCACCTCCTTGTTCAGAAAGCCCTCTCCGTGGCTTTGCTTGGTAGAACATTGCTTCTCTGTACATGTCTATAGACTACCAAGTTGGGGGAAATTTAAGATAATTTGGTGAACTACTTTCCTTGCCCAAAATCTTATCACTGCTAAAGAGTATTCACAGAGTAGCATTCCCCCCAAGACCCCACACACAAAAAATATGGTTATTCTGCTGGGAAGTAAGTAGGACAGTTGACGTGTTTAAACCTGTTTTGATATGGTTTCGTTTTATAAAAAAAATAAATGAAACTGAATGAGGTTTATAATGTATTTAATAATCATATTCAGAAATTCACTGCATCTACATTTGAGATTTATGGACAGTGGCTTAGCTTTCAGAGAACTTTCTAGAAGAATTTTTGGGTTATCTTCATCTCTTATTAATTGGAAGCTGATTTTATTTTCCTTTAGTTTGCAGTCATTCACCTTAATATATTTTTCTAGGGAGCGTAGCATTTTTTCATTTGATTCTCCGGGACTTTCCAGTTACAGAGTCACCTCATCTAAATGTAATGATGGTTTGCTTTTCTGCTCACCTCTTACTCTTCTGTTGTCTGCCTAACTGATAACCATATCCAGAACACCATTGACCATGTCTCAACACAGCTTTCATGCATGAAAACTCTCGTAAGGAAATAAGCCTTTAGTGCCAATAGTTTGCGGAAACAGGTATGAAATTTGGAGACAGATTCTTACCCTTCTTACCCCATGCAGTTTTTAAGGTGACCTGAACCAAAAATTGTATCCTTTTCCACCATCTATAGATTTGTAATAACTTGTGGGAGTTCTCAGCTGCTGAATTTGGATTCTCTGGCAACCCCAGGAAGGCTCCCATTTCATAGGTGCATTCCAGATGTTGTTTACTTGCCATGACCACACTCTTCTCTTCCAGGCCCAGCTTCGGGCATTCATCCCCGAGATGCTTAAGTACTCCACGGGTCGAGGAAAGCCAGGCTGGGGGAAGGAGAGCTGCAAGCCTATTTGGTGGCCTGAAGATATTCCGTGGGCAAATGTCCGCAGCGACGTCCGCACAGAAGAGCAGAAGCAGAGGGTGAGAGTTGTCTGGCCTGCCCTGCCCATCCCTTTGCCATTCTGAATCAGTCACCTCAACTTCTGTCAGTTCTGCTTGTTACACTAAAAACTCCAACGACATTTATTGACGATTAGCATTGTCCCCCCAAAAAAGTATGATTTTTCTCTGATGTATTGCTATAAAGAGAAAGGTTGAAAAAGGCTGCAAATTTACACTTGTCTCTTCATAGTTGCCTTTTATAACAGTTTTAATTTTGTAAATGAATGAGAAAACCAAAGAAACTTGAAGTAAAAATATTAATCATGTGAAGATTTTGAAATACTCTTATTTGGACCTGAGAGATGGGTCAGGGATTAAAATCTTTGCCTGCCTGCAAGTAAAAAAACCTTCCCATGAAAAAAATGTCCAGTGGAAATGGCGGTGGCCTGCACTTCCTGAAAGGCAGCAGAGCCTGGAAAACCCCAGAGCAAGGAAATAAGGAGGTTAGAGCAATCCAGGATGATTCCCAAAGTCACCCTTGGGCCTCCACAGGCACATACGCATTCAGGTATCCTCTGGTACACACACACACACACACACACACACACACACACACACACACACGTAAAATAAAATAAAAAGAGATGTCCTTAATTCTGATTATCAAGAATTTCTGTTGGGTCAGGAATGGTGACACATACCTATAACCTAATACTCAGGAGGCTAAGATAGAAGAATCTCAAGTTCAAGGCTAGCCTAGGCTAGCTAGTGAGTTCCAGATTAGCCTATGCTATCCAATAAGACCTTATCTTTAAAAAATCTCTCTCTCTCTCTCTCTCTCTCTTTCTCTCTCTCTATATATATATGTGTGTGTATATATATATATATACACTTTCTCTAATTCTGTATATATATATATAAAGTCTGACAAGTGTGTTGATGACAAACTGGGTAATCCCTTACTTTTTATATGTATTTGCTTTTTTTAAATTTTGTTTAGATATTTACTGAGATAATATATAATTCTACAATGCCCAGTATAACTATTTTTTGAGAGAAGTTAAGCTTGACCTCAGAGTAGAATAGAGTATAAAACCCAAAGACTGGGAAGGAAAGGATCTTTAGTGCTTGGTGCTCAGTTTCTTTATGCTGGAATTGATCTATGAAAAATAATCCTAAAATATTTACTTCACACAAATAGGCTTTGATAAATATATGGCTGGTTATTCCATAGTGATTAAATTCTGAAGTTCTCTGTGATTTAATCTGCTGGTCTTTTGGTAACAGGTTTCTTGGACCCAGGCATTACGGACCATAGTTAAAAACTGTTATAAGCAACATGGGCGGGAGGATCTTTTGTACGCTTTTGAAGATCAGCAAACACAAACTCAGGCTACCACCACACACAGCATAGCCCATCTCGTACCATCGCAGACTGTAGTACAGACCTTCAGCAACCCCGATGGTACCGTCTCCCTCATCCAGGTAAGTTAGCGTGATAACTGTGGGGAGGTGGATTACCAACACCTCACCCCCACACACCAGAGAAAGTTTTCTTGTGCAAATTGGCTTACATCTGAACTTTGAATAGCCATTCTAGATCTCCCCACCCAAAGTTGACTTCTGAGTTATTTAATGTATTCATTTGATATTGTATTCTATTGGTATTGGTATTGTATTCTATTGTGAGAATGGAACCCGGCATCTCACACTAGGAAAGCACTCATCTACACTGCTACCTTTGAACAGGATTTTTTTTTTATTGTTTACATTTTGTTCAATTCAGAGGTGTGGGTAAGTTTCCTGGACATTACCAAACAAAACACTTGAAAATTGCTTCTGGGGTTGGGAGTGCACCTTAGTGATGGAGTGCTTACCATTTAAAACAAAACAAAACCTCCCCTCCTCCCCACAAGTGAAACACAGTTAGGATTCAGGTCAGATCAGTTTGGGGGTAAGAGTAGAATGTTGGTTGACTGGCCACCAAGCATCGAGCATGAAACACAATAGTTCTAATATTGCTTTGTTGGATTGAAGTAAAATTTTGAAAGTCATGTTAATCTCTGAGAGATGAGTTTAAAAAAAAAACTGCCTTCACGCAGAGGCATATTATGTGAGTTGTAACTTACGAGTAAGCACTAGACAGAAGAGTCCAACCACTAAGTCCTTGTATTTCCTATGTTGTTTTTTAGGTTGGTACAGGGGCAACAGTAGCCACATTGGCTGATGCTTCAGAATTGCCCACCACAGTCACCGTTGCCCAAGTTAATTATTCTGCTGTGGCTGATGGAGAGGTAAGAAAGAGGTTTCCAACTGCTTCTATGTAAATACATGGAAGGAGATGTGAGGATCTGGAGGCTAAAGAAATAGCCCTTGTAGCTATTAGTGCTAAAATATTTGAACTCTTTAAATACCATTCCATGATCACTGAGGGAGCATCGTTTCATTCATTCATTCATTCATTCATTCATTCATTCATTCATTCATTGTGTGTGTGTGTGTGTATGTGTGTGTACACACCCATATGTCAAGAAGGCACTGTGTGTTCCTGTGAAAGGACCAAGGATGACTTCGGAAATTATCCTGGGTTACTTCTACTACCTTTTTGCTTCATTCTGGGATTTCCCAGGCTCCTCCCACCAGGGCTGAAAGTGTATGCCACTGCCATTTCTGCCTGATGTTTTTTTTTTTATTATTTATTCAACTGTGTGCATATGCGTGTGTATGCGCACTCACGTGTGTCTGTGTGTGTGTATGTGTAGAACCACGGACGAATTCGCGAACCACCATGGGCGCCTCCACCTCCTTCTGCCTCGGGATTCACAGGCTCCGTCCTACCAGGACCAGAAGCGCAGGCCGCCCCCGCTTCCGCCTGGCGTCTATACGTGGGATCTGGGATCCAAACTCAGGACCTTCCGCCTGCAAGGCGGAGGCTTAACCCCTGAGCCACCTCTCCAGCCCCTGCCTGATGTTTTTTATGTGGGACCTGAGATCTGAATTCAGGATCTTCTGCTTGGAGTGCAGAGTCTTAACCCCTGAACCATCTCTCCAACCTGGGGAAGTAGCTTATATTAATTGAAACAATTAAATTCACAGATCATTGCAGCCTAAACCATACTGTTAGAAACTTAGAATTTTATCTTTTTATTTGTTTATTTATTTTTAAGAATTTTAGCTTTGTCCTTGGACAACCATTAACTACTGTTAAACTCTTGATCTGTTCATATCACAGGTCAGTATCAGAACCATAGGAAGAACTTCATGACCCGGATTCTTTTTTTTTTTTTTATTTAATTGTGCGTGTGTGTACTTTGTGTGTGTGTGTGTGTGTGTGTGTGTGTGTGTGTGTAGAACCATGGACAATTCGGGAACCACCATGGACCACCTCCAAGGGATTCACAGGCTCCGTCCTACCAGGACCAGAAATGCAGGCCACTCCCGCTTCCGCCCAGCGTCTATACGTGGGGTCTAGGATCCGAACTCAGGACCTTCTGCCTGTAAGGCAGAGGCTTAACCCCTGAGCCACCTCTCCAGTCCATAGAATTTTATATTTTTAATACAGCATTTTATACACTACATAAAAGGGATATTCCTTCAATACTTTTAATGAGAAATACCATTTGTTGACTTTAGCCTACTCAAAATAAGCAATAATTTAAATAGTTATAAAGAAAAAAATTCTCTAACTTGAAGTCATTTAAAATTAATTAGGGACACAGTTTAAACTAAAAGATATTCAGAATTGAATATAAAAGGATTTTTAAAAATGAAATTAACTGTTCATTGATTTAAAAATGTATAATTTAGAGACAAATGTATTGAGAATTTATTCTGTCGTATGCTAGGACAATCAGTTGGTACGGTGATATTAGTCATATTAATGTCAGAATATTCAAAATGATACTGGATGGGAAAAGAAAAGCATCACTTAAATACAAGACTTTAGAAACATGAGTTTGAAGCAGAACCATCAGTCAGCCCATCTGATGGGCTTAAAATTGTATGACACGTTTTTTAATGATTATTCCCCGAAATATGAGTAGACTCAGTAAGAAGCAGAAGAGTAAAGGAGTGTGCTCTCTATTCATACATCAGAAAATACTTTGGAGCTCTGGGCCAGGTTCTCTGTATAGGTCTAATAGATGCAGGACAATAAAGACTGCCCTCTCCCAGAAGGGAGCACATAGGCTGTAGTGGGGAAGCCTGTGGAAAACGGTGAACCCAGGGCCAGGCAGCAAGCCTCAGTGTGCAGGGCCAGGCAGCAAGCCTACAGTGTGCAGGGCCAGCGCAGCAAGCCTACAGTGTGCAGGGCCAGGCAGCAAGCCTACAGTGTGCAGGGCCAGCGCAGCAAGCCTACAGTGTGCAGGGCCAGCGCAGCAAGCCTACAGCGTGCAGGGCCAGCGCAGCAAGCCTACAGCGTGCAGGGCCAGCGCAGCAAGCCTACAGTGTGCAGGGCCAGGCAGCAAGCCTACAGTGTGCAGGGCCAGGCAGCAAGCCTACAGTGTGCAGGGCCAGCGCAGCAAGCCTACAGTGTGCAGGGCCAGGCAGCAAGCCTCAGTGGTGCGGGGCCAGCGCAGCAAGCCTCAGTGGTGCGGGGCCAGCGCAGCAAGCCTCAGTGGTGCGGGGCCTGAGGAAAGAAGAGGCCCCATCCCTGGGCTGCAGTAGGGAATTGGTCCTGCCAAAATAGCAATGCCGAAGCTCACACTAGAAGGACACTAGCAGAGCTGCAGGAATGGAGTGTTTCTGCCAGAACCAGCAGACACTCCATGTACCAACTTTCTCATTTTTGACTGGCTCGTCTCTTCTGTCTTAGGTGGAACAAAACTGGGCAACGTTACAAGGAGGTGAAATGACCATCCAGACGACACAAGCATCAGAGGCCACCCAAGCAGTGGCATCCTTGGCAGAGGCCGCAGTGGCAGCTTCTCAGGAGATGCAACAAGGAGCTACTGTCACCATGGCACTCAACAGGTGGAGGCAGAGGTGGGGGGTGAACGAGGATCACAGGTCTGTTGTTAGAGAGAAATGTTGTTCCTCAGTTTGTCACTATTGGCAACTGGAAATAATGCCCTCAAGCCCTTAAGTTTGTAGGTTGAGCAGTTTATTTAGGTTCTCAATGCCCAGACTTTCCTCTATGGTAAAATGGCAATAATACTATAGTGTCATGGGGTGTTGTGAGAACTGAAGATGTGAGATCTTTTGATGAGTCATGACACATGGTGAGAGCCACTGCTCTCATTGTGCTGTGCAGAGATTCGTTTCATGCAGGAACTGCTGTCTACCGTGTCCAGCAACTGTTAGGCGAGGCTGCGGACAGGGACAAGTGTTCTGGCACGTAATCTCTGCTATTATTATTGTTGTTGTTGTTGTTGTTGTTGTTGTTGTTTTGTTGTTATTATTATTATTATTATTGAGACTGATTTCAGCGAGGCACCTTGCAGGCAATATTAAAGTGCACTTCTCTCTGAGCACTGTGGACATCCAGAACAACATACTGTATGAAGCTGTACAATGTGACTAAGAAGAGAGTCACTTACATTCTGGTTTTAATTCTAGCTCCACTGTTTATCAACTATTTGCCCTTCAGAAACTTAAACTGTAAGGGTAATACTCATCCCACAGACTCAGATTCAATGACATGATGCATGCAAAACTCTTACCAGGGTATCCAATTCATACTTATCACTTCAGAACTTAAAGCTATTAGCCAACCTTCTCTTCTTCCCTCCATTCCTCCTTCCCTCCTTCCCTTCTTTCCTCTTTTCCTCTCTCTTCTCTTTCCCCCTGTCTTCTTGTCTTGAGGCAAGATCTTACTCTATAGCTGGCTGTCCTGGAACTCACTTTGGAGACTAGTCTGGCCTTTAATTTGTAGTAAGTCTCATGCCTCAGCCACCAGAGCGCTGGTTACAGGCATGAGCCACCGCCAGCCCATTTAAGTTGTGTTTCAAGGGGCAAGAGTTTAGCGCTTATCTAGCATGCATGAGGTCCTAGGTCCAGTTCTATTTTGAAAATAGTGAGAATTGATTATAAAACCAGCTAGGAGAGGCAGTCCACAACTGGGCATGCTTTTTAAAGCAGAGAAATTAAAGCAATTAAAGCAGAGAAATTAAAGTGATTTTGAAGGATGTGATGACCAGGACTGAGTAGTTTGATCAGGAATAGAAGACGAAACAGTGTGCACACCCCAATCCTCCCGAAGTTGTCAAGTGAATCTCTGAATGACCTAACCTGAAACTTTTCTTCAGCCCATTGAGAAATGTCACTTCTGAGCATCAGGAAAGGCTTACTTGGTTCTTTACACATCCTTAGAGAGAGACGTCCTGAAAGGCCATCAAGTGAGTTTCCCACCCTTTAGTCTGTAGCTCCTTATTGTGACTTTGAGTCTAACAAGCCGTTATTAGCACCTGAGCTTTCCAGTCAGCACTTTGAATATTCCAGTGAAGTGTGAGCGTCCTGGGAATCCTGCACAGAGTGGAAAGTCTGAGGCCGATTCTGGCTCCCTTTGCTGTGAAGAACAAACCTATTTCTACAGACAGTGAGGGTAATGGTATCCCCAGAGGGCTTGTTAACAAACTCGAATGCAGCTGAGGTGGCTACAGTGTTTACTCTGAAGAAAGGAGAATGTAGTTCACTGTGGCATGAAGTAGGAGCAAGGAGATGTTGAAATCTGCTTGCAATCAGACAGTCCAATGCCCCAGTGAGGTTTGGGATGATAGATTGCAGCTTCTGTCAGAAGCCAAGCTGCAGGCAAGGCCTAGACTACAGCAAACTATAACCCATAGGCCAATGACTTTGTCGTGAGAGCCGGGTTTAAGACAACCCCTTACTAAGTACTTTTTCTGTGAGACACAATGGAATTTATTCCACAATTCATTGTAGAAGTTCTCTTGGTGAAAATATACAGAGAAATCTGGTCTTTGTTCCTATGGTAACAAAGTGATTTCATAATCTGCCCCCAGTCTCTGTTTAGGTGCAGATGGAACAAGCTGGTTCTCTAATAACCACCTGCACCTCTGCTACACTGTAAACAGCAGATGTGAGTGCAGGCTGAGAAAGGAGAAGCAAGTTGTGGGGAGGCAGATGGGTTAGGACTGGGAAGCACAGGGGCTCTTTCATCCATAAGGGGATCAAGACAGCTGCAGGACAGACCTGTTTTTCAACTATGCTGTTAAAGGAGCTGCGTACAGCAAGTCAGAACAGGGGCCCGGGACTCTAACCTTAGCCCACCCTGGCTTCGGAAGAACACAGAGGGACTGCACAGAAGTCAGTATAAAAACTGAAAACTATGTGGAATGTAATGATCAAAATAAAGAATAAGAATAAATCAACACTTTAGGAAGGAGGGAGGGAATGAGGTGAACACAGGAAGAGCAGAGCATGACAGGTAAAAATACAAAGAGCTCGTCAACCCAGGCAAGCAAAGGGGAAGGGAAGTGATGCCGCCATCACTTACTGCCATGCTGTGGGGAGTTTATGCCTTCACTTGGTTAGGCTGTTCTGCATTTACAGACTCTTCTTAAAAGACAGTCCTTGTGCAAAGACAACTTCCAGGACAGCCCCGTATACAGATACAATATCTGAATTTTTTCCTATGAGCCTCCATTTACCTTAGGAGCTACTTTCTTGGCATTGTGTCATCAGCGGAGAGAGAATATTTATTGTGTACCTAACTGTATACAGTGCTTCACCTCGGTATTATGAGGAAACAGATCTTAGATTGCTTCTCTTCAGACAATGTAGAAGCAGCAAGATAGTGTGTGCTGCTGCCCTGGCACTTGGGAAGCAGAGGCAGGGAACCAAAAGTTTGATGCTAGGCTGAGTACTTAGCAAGTTCCAATCCAGCTAAGATCATATAGTAAAACTGTGAAAGAAAAGAAGGAAGGATGGGAGGGAAAGAAGCAACCTATGTTTCTAAATACAGGTTAATGCTTTTATTTTTAACTGATGTATAGTATGCAAATATTGCGCATATTTAGAAAATACTATGTGACATTTCAATACATGAATGCATACTTATGCTCTTTCTGGATGAAAATATTGACTTAAATATTTGGAGATACTACTAAAATGTGGCTTTAACATGTGGACTGGTATTATCCCACAAAATGTGATGGAGATAGATTAGCAATCTAGTTCTTTGGGAAGCCCAGACATGAGGATCTCTGCAAGTTCGAGGCCTCAAAAAAAAAGTGGGGAATCAGCAACATGATTCTGCAGGTAAGGCACCTGCAAATCTGACAGCCAAGTTTGATCTCCAGAACCCACATGGAAGAAAGAGGAACCAACTTCTCAAAGCTGCTCTTCGCATATATGGTCAGATGATTTTTGATGAAGGAGTCAAGACATCCAATCTTCAGCAGTGATGATGAGGAAAGAGGAGATCCACATGCAGAATTTGGAATTTACCTAACATACAAGATCTGGCTCAAAATTTATTTAAATATAAAACTTGATACTGTAAAACTTTCAAACAGAAACTCTGGTTTATAACATTGGATTTGGCAGATTCTTGGCAGAAAGTGCAGACAACAAAAAAGAAATAATGACAGAAAAAAGGAGAGAAAAGAGATCAGATGTCAGTGTCAAGGGCCAAAGATGTGGCTCTGTGACAGAGCCCTTGTCTGGAATGTACAAAGTCCTTGCTGGGTTTGATCCATGGCATTGGGAAAAATTAAAATTAAAAAAAAAAAGACAATTAATACAATAAAAAGTCAACCACAAAATGGGAAAAATATTTACAAATCAGATATCTGATGAAAGATTGATATCCATACTGTCTAGAGAACTCTTAAAACCAAAAAAACTAGACAGTCTGATTCAAAAATGGGTAAAAGACTTGATTAGACATTTCTCGAGAGAAGATATAACCAATAGGTGTTTGAAAAGATGCTCAACATCACCATTGCAGAGATATCAAATAGAGCTACAAGATACCATATTGTGCCTGCGTAGAGCAGTCTTTATCCACAAACCGCACATAACAAAGCATTAGCAAAGGTGCACTGAAGTTGGAACTCTGGTTTAGTCATTCTTGCTGCTGTGGAAAACAATTCAGTGGTTCCTCAAAAGCACAATTAAAATGGAATTACTTCATGGTGCAGGAGTCCACTTCTGACTATTGAAATAATTAAAAGCATGGTGTTAAAGAAATGTTTGGATACCCGTGTTCATAGCAGGATCATTTACATTTTAACTAAAATGTGGAACCTCCCCTAGTGTGATCAACCCTAGTGTGTACATTAAGATGATATTATTCAGCTTTAAAAGAGAAGGAAGGGGGCTGGAGAGGTGGCTCAGGGGTTAAGCCTCTGCCTTGCAGGCGGAAGGTCCTGAGTTCGGATCCCAGATCCCACGTATAGACGCCAGGCAGAAGCGGGGGCGGCCTGCGCTTCTGGTCCTGGTAGGGCGGAGCCTGTGAATCCCGGGGCAGAAGGAGGTGGAGGCGTCCATGGTGGTTCGCGAATTCGTCCGTGGTTCTACACACACACAGACACACACACACGCGCGCACATACACATGCACATGCGCACAGTTGAATAAATAATAATAATAATAATAAAAATTTTTAAAGAGAAGGAAGGCTTGACTGTGCCAACACAGGTGAATTTGGACATTTTGCTACGTGAAATAAGCCATTTACAAAAAGATACATATTATATGATTGTGCTAATATAAGGTAGAACAGAAAAATTCTTAAGAATAGAAACCAGAAGAGTAGCTGCCAGGGGCAGGTTGGGGGAGGTGAAGACTTATTGTTTACTAGGCACAGTTTCATTTTGCCAAGATGAAAAGGATTATAGAGACGGATGACAGTGATAATTTAACATTAAGAATGTATTTAGGGCTGGAGAGATGACTCAGGGGTTAAGACTCTGTCTCACAAGCAGAAGGTCCTGAGTTCGGATCCCAGGTCCCACATAAAAACACCAGGCAGGAACTGCGGTGGCCTGCATTTCTGGTCCTGGTGGGCAGAGCCTGGGAAATCCCAGCTTGAAGTAAGAAGGAGGTAGAAGTAATTCAGGATGATTCCCAAAGTCACTCCTTAGTCTTCCACGTGACACACACCCATACACACACACAAAACAAATAAATAAAATATTAAAAAAAAAAAGAATGTATTTAATTAGCTGAGTGTGGTGGTACACATCTATAGTCACAGTTCTGGGGAGGCTGCAGCAGCAGAGGACTGAGAATTTGAAGTCAGCTTCAAATAGTGAGTTCTGGCCCTGAGCTACATAGCAAGATTCTGACTCAAAAGCAAATGAAAGAATGAAAAACAAGTAATTTACACAGCTGTATGAAGGTTGGGGTGTGCTCCAGAAAGCCACTTGCCTGTTGTATCCTTGTTTCAAATCTCCAACACTACAAAAACAGCACAACTGCATATGTGGTATAATCTTTGTTGTCTGTTTAATATTTGTTAGGTATTTTTCCTATATTTTAAAATTTCTCAAGTTTTCTATATGTATTATTTTTATTATCAGAAAAAATACAAGATTATAAAAATTTTATAAAAATATAAAAATTTGAAGCAAAACAAGAAAGAAGAATAATCTATTTAATGAAACCTTTTTGTTAGGTTTCTTTTATGACTTTCTAGAATCTGAGTGACCAAGAAATATTCCTAGGGTTTACTGTGCCTGTTATCTTACCAGCTTAACTTTTCAGATGAAAAGGACTTCATTCAATTGGTTGTATATTGCTTTGCCCCCAGTCATGACAAGTTCACATAACCCAGTCCATACCCCTTCAACCAGTCCCATTTAGAGCCTGGAGTTGTAAGAAGACTGCCTTGTGGTGGGAGAGCTACAAATTTAGAGCAAAGCTAGATCCACTAACTTGTTTGAGTATTGAACTCAGGCCTTTTCCACTTTAGGTCCATTTTTGATGTTCCTTTGGGGGGGATCCAGATTGTTACCTGATGCCTTCATGGAAGGGACAATAAATTTATCTGTGTGCTATTTATTTTGTTTTTCCTATTTTAACATCGCTAAAATTTAGATGACAAATTCTAACAATATAATAGTTTGGAATTCTCTTTTTTAATTTCAGCAATGTATTTTATTTACTTATATGTAGGTGGTGGATGGGTGGGTGGCTGTACATGTGTCATGGCCCATGTGTAGAGGTCAAAGGACAACTTTCAGGAGCTGGTTTTTCTTCCATCATGTGTGTTCCGGGGATTAAATTCTGTTGTCCTGGCAGCAAGTACCTTTAATAACTGAGCCATCATGCTGTTCCAGGAGTTTTTCTTCTTTACTGACATAAACTAATGGTTAGTATATTTTATAGTTTATGACTTCATAGAATCAAAAAAAAAATTGGGTGTTTATGCACATAGTGAAAGCATGTAGTAAAGAAAGGAAGAAAAAATGGGATACAGACGGTTAGGATGTTGTTTCTTTAAACTCACGTCTCTATTCTATACAGTATTTACTTTGCAGTAAAGGGAAGTTTATTATGTTATTAAATTTAAAGAGACAAGCATTTCAGATGATTTAAAATTTTAAGTCTCTACTTTAGTGCTTTCTGTATATATAGTGAAGCTAAAAGGAAGAGTTGGACTTTTCAGGTTAATACTCAGCCATTACTTCAAATTTTAAAAAGCATTGTTACTATTTTAATTGGATAGCAAGTCCAGGTTGGTGACTCATCATATTATATCCATCTTTGGTTTAAAAGGATAACTTCAGATGGTCCATAAAGGGAAAAAAAGAACCTTGTGACTGACAACCAAAATGGCTTTTGTATTGAGAATATAGATCAGAGCTTCCTCTATGGCTGGAAGACTCTCAGTTGATGTCAATGAGAAGAACTGATAAAACACCTTCTGTCCTCAGACACTCATTATCCAGGTTTAAAGAAAAATTCACATTGGCTTTACAGATATTCAAGACTCCATTTTCTAGCTGTTTATCATCATTTACTATTATTCCTGGCTCTGTCTGTTAGCATTGGTGATCTGAACTGTGCCAGGCAAGTGCTCTGAGGAGGGGTGAGCACCACGCCTTGACTCATCTTGTGTACCCCTCTCTCCTGTCCCTGTACCCACAGTGAAGCTGCCGCCCATGCTGTCGCCACCCTGGCTGAAGCCACCTTACAAGGCGGGGGACAGATAGTCCTGTCTGGGGAAACCGCAGCAGCTGTTGGAGCACTTACTGGAGTCCAAGATGCTAATGGTAAGAGAGCATAAATATTTCATTGAATTTATTCTGTTTCCACTTAAACCTTCCTGATAGACCTGGCAACAGATCCTTTAGAAAGAGGTTGAGCTTAGTTTGAGATTTTCTTCCTGGATTGGCATTTGATGCTTAGGAAAATTCTAAGAGCCTCTGATTTCTTTCACTAGTAGGATACTTGAAGTTTTTTTGAAGGAAAATGCCGTAACAATGGCTACTCGATTGAATTTGGGATTTGTTTTTGTTTTTGTTTTTGTTTTTTTAAAGTATTTTGCTAAAATAAATTTTTGCTAAAACTTCTTTCCTGTCCTATGAGATAGGATAGACAGTCCTCAACTGTGTCCAGCTCTCCTGTGGGCAGGTAGAATGCTCATTCCAGGGGGCCTCCCTAAGGATGAGACGTTGCCAGTAGCATGTCAACCACCTGCACTTCTTTCCCAGCCCTTTCACTTCCTGGGTACAGTGAATATCCCAAATTAGGGATAAAGTTCGTAGACATATGGTGCCAAAAAATTAGAGCTCCACCCAGCTCTTTGGATCTATCTCAGCAGGCTCTGGGAGACGGTGGCCAGACTGGGGCTACCTGGGGCAATGCCCCAGAAGTCTGGTTAAAGGAGAACTGCCCTGATCTGTGAGACTGTGTGATTGTTCCCTAAACTTTAAATTCCTATATCTAAGTAGGCCAATTAAATGCAATTAATGATGATATGGGAGAGATTTACTTAAAAGACCTGGAAAGAGGACAGATAACATACTGTCATTCAGACAGAAAGTTCCTAAGGGCATTAAGTGGTTGAAAGAAAAGTTTCTAGCACTTTTTTCCCCTATGATCAGTCCCTTAGAAATTAATACTTTGCTAGTTCATAAAGTCTTTGAAGAAACACACAGTAATCTTTGGACATAAAAAGAAATATAGTTCTGTCCTCTTGGGAAAGAATAATGTAGGAAACGGAGAGCCATTATAACTTCTAAGAATCAGTTTTCTACAATACTACACTACAGCCTGTTCTTTCTGAAGAGCTGGGTGCTTTCTTTAACCTGAAGAGAAACAGGCTTTATGCAGGGTTTATGTTAGCCAGAATGCTACAAATTAGACTGCATCTTACAACTATGTGTGTTTTTCGGTTTCAATGGATAGTAGATAGGTTTAATAAAGTCCCCCTGTGGTCGAAACCTTTCTCTGTTTCCTATCTTTCCTATTCTCACATTTTGTCCTAGTCTACTCTGAGAGAAAGGTAGATATCTAATCACCATGTGGCATCCTTCGGAAGTATGATTGCTGTTATTCATGATGGAACTGCTAAAATATTTCCCTTCATGGTTTGGGAGAAAGTTTTGTTATCTACTCTAATAGGCTTGACCTAGTGGAGAAAGAGTGACTGCTTCGGGGTTCTAGCTCCTTTGCAACCTCACCTTTTCAGATAGGTAAATGTGTAAGTTAGTCTAAGGGTGCTCTCAATATCTAGCCAAGGAGACCTGTTCAGTCATACAGCAAAGTTGAATCACACTCTGCACTATTCCTTATTGGAAGCTGCCTTTTACTAATAGTCTTCACACTGTGGACTATAAAATTTTGCTCTGCATTGTAAGAGCCCATAATTGTAGTCAGGTGAGGTGATTCATGCCTGTGGTCAAAAGGCCGAGGATGTATGGTGAGAACAGCTCTGGGGTGGAGGGCAGTAGTCACCTCATGAAGACCATCTAGTTTATTTCTGCCAGAACTTGCTGCACTTAGCTCTCCGAAGTTTGATCTATCCCTTTCTCTGCATAATTGCTCTGTAGAAGTAGGTTTGTGCCTTGTGGCTCATTTCAGCAATTTTAGGCAAAAAACAATCATTTCCATATCCTTTTGGGAATCCAGAGAATGAGTCTGCTTTTGGAGATAGATAATTCTGATATTCCTTCTATCCTTAACATTTCTACCCAGAGTGGTATAGGATATACTCTGCCCTAGAATTATGTTTTTTCCACTTAGTCCTCTAATTTGCTATCAGGTTAAACTGCCAAGGGGCTCTCTTCCTCATTTTTTCATAGTGAGTTGTGCTTCTGTCTCTGTCACCTCTGGAATGATGTATTCCAATGGTATGGATGGTATCTTCCGATGAACCAAGGGAATTTTTTGTTTTTAACTCAGAGTTTATTATCAGGAAGAATCAGATGATTATAAAACCAGGGCCTCACTTACAGGCTTAGCTTCAACTTGGAAATAAACATTTAGGGGGAAAGCGCATCACAGATTCCAAAGTATTGTTAAGTAGAAGTCTAACTAAAAGATGATTTTTCAAGAGCAATTTAGATATGGTTTCAGATGCCTGAGGAGGAATTTGTGGGACAGAACTAACAAGAATGGAGGATGATTGCTTGTGCAGTTCAGTGGAGTGTAGTAACCAGTGGTTGTGACTGGTGTGTTGAGTATAAAGTGGTGTCCTGCAGCACAATGTTAACGATAATACACACAGCAAACTTTAAATTCTGGTCACTTAGACAGGCCCAATGAGTACCCTTTTTTTCTGGGCACCAACTCCACCCCAACACTAAAGAAGTGCTCATGCACAGCATTACTCTACGTGTGTTATCTGTCTTTTTCAGGAGAGACAAGGTAAGGAATGCTTGGTCTGTTGGTGTGGGTTGAATGGTTTGGTTTCGTTCGGCTTACAGACTATCAGTAAGAATTGACAAAGGCTGGGAAAAAGCACCAAACGCGTTCCCAGCACGCGGTACTGTAAGCGGCTGTGCACTAGCTCGCGCTGTTCCCTTTACTCTCCCGTGCTCTTCTTTGCTAGGCCCCGGATCCCCTGTGCTCCCAGGACTCCCGGCCTCCAGGACCAGTGGATACAGGCATTCGTGGGGGGCTGGGGGTTGTAAACCTTTTCTCCTCCTCCCTATTTTGCAACAAAAATAATGAAAGGTAGTTATATTGTTTCTGGGCCACCTCAGACAGTGTCTGCTTTTATGTCGAGATCTTACCACAGATTCTTACAGACACCTTTCCTTCCTTAAACTGAGATGGGGCAAAGCAACCCGAAAAGTTCATAAGTAACCAAGCTTCTTACCAGGGCTGCCGAGCAAGTCTCAGATGTTTTCTCAGTTAGCAGACACTCTTCCTAACGATACCAGAAGACAACGAAGGACAAAGACAGCATTTGCTAGGGGCTTTTGGTTTTGTTTGTTTTTGCCCTGATATAAGTCATCATCAATCAGCGTTGTTGTTGTTGTTGTTGTTGTTGTTGTTGTTGTTGTTGTTGTTGTTGTTGTTTTAATTTGGCTTTTTTTCCTGTTCATAAAAAAATGTTTTTAACCTAAATAGGATTGTATTGTCAGTATTACTTTGTAGTAGCTTAACCACTTTTATGTGACTAAATAGTTTTTTGGAAAGGTCATTTTATAATGCTTGGTAATATTGCATCATATTGTCCATAATTAGTCATCCTCATGTTACTGACAATCTAGGTTATTAATACCTTTTACAATAAAAATAATACTGTTTGTCTTTGTATAAAATCTTGCACCTTTATTTATTTGGTCTCCATCTCCTTTGCTTCATTTTTATCTCCCACAATGCTATTGAGAACCTGCTTTTTTAATCTGTCAGTAGATTTTACCATGATTATAATATTTTGGCTTTTTCATGCTATTGGTTTGTTTTTCAGACAGGTTCTCACTCTGTAGCCCAGGCTGCTATGGAATTCTCTGTGTAGCCTATGCTACCCTTAAACTCACGATTCCCAGCTGCTGCGATGACAGGTTGAGTGGGCTGCTGTACCTGGCCCATGTTTTTATGTGCATTTGTTTCAGTGTTCACCTATTCATGTTCTGTATTTTTGTTTTTGGGTTTTATTTTTGGTTTCGATTGTACAATCTTAACAGGAAGACATTTTTTGCTTTTATGTTTATGGAGTTTTTGCTTTTGACATTATTTTTCTTTTCTTTGTTTTGAGGCAGGGTTTCAGTATATATTCTAGACTGACCTCAAACTTATACCTGCCTTAGCCTCTCAAGTGCTTAAATAGCAAGTGAGTGCCACCACTTGGACTTGGACTTGAAGTCCTTTCTATGCTCAAAATTAAATAGGTATCTAACTAAATAGGTATCTAACTATATTTTCTTCAGTTCTAATATATTCTTTTAGTTTTGAGGGTTTTTTTAAGATAGAATATTGTGTGGCAATTTAATTTAGTATATGGTCATTAGGTAGAAATTTAAGGAAAATACCTTTCCATTTATCTATTTTGTCTATTTCTTTATACTACAATATTTTGGTGTCAGCAGGCAGCAGAAGGCCCATTATTAAATTTGGGTGGATTATTCAAAGTTTCAGAGAGTGTTTGGTAGAGAGAATTTTGTATTACTTTTGAAGTTCTTTAAAGAAATAAAGTTTTATTTTCACCTTATGCTCATAAACCTTTAGCAGTGCTACCTGTATTGTCCTGGTTAAGTCCTAGGATCTCAGCCTCCTGTCCTCACGCCCTAAGTAGATGGACCAGAGAGCTATTTAAACAGTAAGGCCCCAGGGGAGGGAGGGGGATCAGCACCACCTTAGAAAAGGAACAGCTCTTACCATCCATCTTCAGGATACAGGGCTTGCACTGTGACTCTTCATTGAACTCCCCACCATGGAGAGAGACCCCATTTTGCTATCATCCTACTGACAAGCTGTACTAAATCAGTATCAGAACTTTTCTAGAAGTAAAATAAAAAGGAAAAGAAAAAAGGACAACTGATCTTTTCAATAGGAAGTATAACAAAGAAGGTGGTGCAGGAATGAGGTTCTGAAGAGAGCAGCATTCTGGGACTCCTTAGAGAGAGGTTGTAACACACATTCCCATTCTGTAAGGGCCAAATGATGCAAGATGGGTCGAAGGCCTGTTTATAAGGAGTGTGTGTGTGTGTGTGTGTGTGATAACATTAGAGCATCCTTAATCTGAGATCTGTAGGCCTAAAATACTCTATACAAAAGTATTTGTATCTTTCCAGGACTCACGGCTTTAATGAGATGTCCTCTAGATAGAGACTCCACCTCATCTCGCTAAAGAAAGGTTAGGAATTTCTGCCACAGAATGCAGTGTTGGAGGACTAGGGATGTAATAGTTCAGTGGTAGAATGTGTCTGGCAGTGTTTAGTCCTCAGCCTAGGTGAGGGAAGGGTCCTTTAGCCTCGTAAAGTATCTGGTACGGTTTTGAGAGTAGGAGGGACAAGGCAAGTAGACAGACCTGCAGACTGGATGCTCCAGTACTAACTAGCTGTGGGACAGCAGGTAAGCAAATTAATCTCACAAGTCTAGTTACAAAATTAGGATAACACTGTCATGAACTCGTGTGGTGGTGAATGCCAAGCAAAGGCTTTAGCAAGGCCTAGCATAGTGCTGGGCATGTAGACAAATTGTAAGCAGGACAAGTTTCTCCTCTGTTACTCTTCACGGTGGATTAAGTTTACAGAGCTCTCAGCACTGCCCTGGGTAGTGCTTTCTGTCTTTAAGATAGGTCCGGATGATCAACCTGTGGAGCCAAGAGTTTTGCTCTACATATGGATGCTATGAAATGAGAATGGTCAGCAGCCCTCTCAGTAGTCATGACTGAAGAAGTACAAACCAATACTGCTTAACATCTCCTGCTTCAGGTCCCATCACTGTCCAGTGTTTCGGACTGCTGTTCTCCTCCAGTACATAATTTGTAATAGTTCCTGTGGACTTCTGTTTACTCTAAAGCAGCATGTCTTTTAAATCTGGATGACTTCATTAGTATCACTATCCTTCACGAAGGGCGACTTTTCTTTTTTTCCTATTATTACCATCTTTCGTTATATGTTCTTGGTTCTATAGTTCCTTAACTAGAACCAATTCTTGTTTAGAAAACCTATAAAGCGTACATCTTTCATTCTACCACTTCTGTGCCACTTGTCAACATAGTCTTGATATGCCCCCCCAAAGAGTTGGTGAGATGAGTTATTAATTTAGGAACATATTCATCATTGTTGCTTGCCAAAAGGTTGCTGGTTCTAGGCTAACTACTAAGCACTTTTTGCCTTGACATTTTCATTGACTCTAAAATACAGTTTTATTTATTTATTTTTCTGGGGGATAAAAACAAGGTTCTCAGTCAGCAAAAAGCTCAGGGCAGAGGTTCAGGCTAGCCCAGCCACCTGACCATACCAGGGCTGTTCACTATAACCATTTTAAAAGTACAGGTGCATTTTATATTATAGCGTTTGTACCTTTGATCCAGAAATTACGAATGTAACACCTCTAGGACTTGAAGCAACCTCTGAGCAACTGTTTTCCTGTATGTGTCTTGAGTCCCAGGATATGCACACTATACCCCATTATGAAGACCCCCAAAGAACAGTACTATAGTAGCTATGGATTTTTAGGCCAACTCCCAAAAGGTAAATGTCTCTCTTTTCTACTAACCCTAGTTGGTAACTAGAGAAGATAGAAACAAACTAGAGAGGTGTGTTAGTTTCTTCCCATTGCTGAACAAATACAAGACTCCACAACTCAAGGGAACGAGGGGTTTATTTTAGACTCTCAGTTTCACCTCAGCATGGTGAGAGAGTTCATACCAGCATCAGCAGCCAAGGAACCAGCCACAGCACACCACAGGAATGCTGGGAGAGACGCGACTCTCCCAGCCTATCTCTGAAGTGGGTCAGACTACTGAAGCAGCTCTTTCCACCGCATTCACCTGCAATGGATCTCACTTCAGTTAGAGACTCTGTGCAGGGCTTTCTTTACTTAGCTAAATCTCAACAGATGTGCCCAAAGACTCAGCCTTTTGTTAGCAGGTGACACCTGTAATCTAACTGGCACAGGTGCTGTCAGTCACACTAAACCGAGGCATTGCCTGTTCGGCCAGAAAAGGCAAGTGAGGATTGATAACGCACCTGCTTCCCTGTGGAGAGGAAATCTGTAACTATTACTTCTTAAATAAGACTGGAGAGATGGTTGAGATTAACTTCTGCCTCACAAGCAGACGGACCTGAATTCAGATCCCAGATGAAAAGTACCAGGTGGAAAGGGCAGCAGTCTGCACTTCTAAGAGAAAATGGAGAGTGGGAAATTTTAAAGCAAAGCAAAAAGGAGGTAGAAGCATCCAGGATGATTTCTGATGTCACCCTTGGGCTTCCACAGACGCATGCACACACGCACAGGCATGCAAATTTTTTTTTTAAAAATTAGAGAAGATGCAGTGAGCTCAGAGGTAACACTCAGAAAGAAGATGGTTAGTGGGGTATAGCGAGTAGGGCCTGTAAGGTGAGGTCTTAGCTGTGGGGCACAGCGAGCAGGGCCTGTGAGGTGAGGCCTTAGCTGTGGGGCACAGCGAGCAGGGCCCGTGAGGTGAGGCCTTAGCTGGCTACTGTGCTAGGAGCTCAGGGCTCGGCGGCCTGGACAGAGATGTGCTTCATCCTCCTGACCTCCAGGAAACAGGCTTTCTTTACAGACAGATTGTTTTCCCATTTGAATCAGCCAACTTTTCTCTGAAATGAATAGTTTTTCATCAGGAAATGTGTTGGTAGACACAGGAAAGCAACCATTTCTATTTTGCTCTACTGTTGCTGATGCCAAGCACCGGATGTAACTGTTTAGAATCTTCATTTTTGCCCTTTCATTCCATTCATCTTTCCTTACTATCACTGCTACCACTTCTGTCTTCTCATTGCTGGTGATTAAGCACTAGCTGTATCATGTTACCCTCTTCAGAAGCAGGGGACAACTCAGCCAAAGCTCAGTTTGCCTCCCATCAGTGAAATGCTAATAAGTGGTCACACTGGATCTCCAACCCTGATCCCCAGTCTACTGCTTGGCGTGACTTTCTTCATTTCCTTTCACTCTTGCCAAGCTACCCAAGCCGGGAAGTAAAGAGACAGAGAGCAAATGACCATCGTGGTCTTCGTTTTTTATCTAATTAAACTGGCATTTCAGGGAATGATATGTAACGGTTACTCTTAACTATTACCGTGAGAGAGCATCCAAAGTCAATCAACTTAAGGGAGAAAGGGAGATTTATTCAGCTTACGGTTCCAGAGGGGAGATATAGTCTTTCATGGCGAAGGTTGGCATGGCTGTCAGGTCAAAGCTGGAGGAGGAGGCTACGTCACTGCAGACATCTTGGAGGCTGAGAGCTGCAAGACTGCTTGCTGCAAAGGCAGACTTCTCCTGGAGGTAGGGCAGGACTAATCCACCCCAAGGCCCACCCATGTGACTGCCTTCTTCCAGTAAGGCTCCACTTCTCAAGGTGCCAAACACATGAGACTGGGGAACACATTTCAAGCCATGACACTCCACCCCTGGCCCCCACAGGCTCATTGCCATCTCATTATGCAAACCATACTCAGTCCAAGTTTAAAAGTCTTCATAGTCTATATCGATAGTCCCAACACAGTCTAAAAGGCCAAATTCCAGAGCCTCCTGTAAAAATCAAAAAGACAAGTTACATACTTCCAATATACAATGGTACAGAATAAACATTCCACTCCAAAAGGAAGGAATGGGGGTATATTCATAACAAGACTGAAAACCACCAAAACAAACTCCAAATCTACCTCCAAGTCCAACAGATGAGCCTCTTCTTGAAATCATCTCAGTTCCAAAGGGCTTTGGTTCCACCCCTCCAGTGCAGCTCACCGTAGAACACATCACTTTTAGGCTAACACCCCCCCCCCCCCCCCCCCGGGTATATAACTCTCCTTGCAGGGGTACCACATTGTCTCTGGCATCTCTAACATCTTTACTTCTCAATGGCAAACCAGGCTTTAATTCCACAGCACAAACTGCCCTTCTTGGGCCTCTAAACTGCAGATTTTCTGCCACATGTTGCCTAGCCTCCATCATTTTTTAAACTTGGAGGAGGATTCCATGATCTCCTCTTTCTTGCATCAGTGATGCCTCTAAAATCAGAACCACGTGAATGACTTTGCCAAGACTGACCCCCTTAAATCACGTCTGATTCTGCATCTCTGTGCTGACCATGGGAAAGCTTTTTCACACCTGGATAGTTGCTTTATGGACGAAGTGGACCCTTGCTTTGGAACTCCACCCTTTAGCTTATTTCTTCCAAAAGGATTTGTATTATGGGTGGGAGCTTTCTCTGAGGATTTTGCCCTCAAGCTAGGGCCTCTCCTATTATCCAAATTGAGAGCAGGCTTTGATTTAGTAATGGAGCTAATCTCTTTAACAGCCATTTTGTTCTCTGCTTCCTGGTGCAACTCTTTAAGTTTGCCATTGCATTTTTCATCATCAGATCTTACAGTTTTTGCTTCTTCCTGTCTGATTCCTTGCTGTTGTCTGAAGACAACTAGACAGTAGCTGTATCACATATCACATTATCAAGACTACATTGCTTTGACATTTCCTCTGCCAAGCACTCCAGTTTAACTTCAGGCAAGCTTTCAGGACGAGGGCAAAACTTCACTAAACTCCCGCCACCACATGGCTCCAAGTGTCACTCATCCAGTTGCAAACACAGTCTCTGTTCTCTGGACCATCACAAGCTGGGCTTCCACTGCCTGTGTCTCTCACAGCATTGCTCTCTTTGGAGCTCTGAGAAAGGCCCATTTGGCCAAGGCGCAACGACTTTCCCAGCACAAAGTCCCAAAGTTCTCCATATTTCTCCCCCAACAAACAGTTCCAAAGACACACTAGCCACATCACAGCATTGGCCATACTGCTGGGTACCTACTTTTCAGCTTCACAAACAGCTTCACCTTGCGGTACCAGATGCTCTTAATCTCACAGCAATACCCTACGACCCAGTACCAATTTCTGTAACAGTTACTCTTAACTATTGCTGTGAGAGAGCACCCAGAGTCAAGCAACTTAAGGGAGAAAGATTTATTCAGCTTACGGTTCCAGAGGGGAGATACAGTCTTTCAAAACAGAGGCGGCATGGCTGGCTGGCCATAGCTAGAGGAGCTACATCACTGCGGACATCTTGGAGGCCAAGAGCTGCAAAACTGCTTGCCGCAAAGGTAGACTTCTGGAGGTAGGGTGGGGCTAATCCACCTCAAGGCCCACCCTTGTGACTGCCTTCTTCCAGTAAGCTCCACTTCTCAAGATGCCATGATCTTGCCAAACACATGAGACTGTGGGGGACACACTTAAAACTATGTCAGATAGCTTTATTTTATTCACTTGAGAAGTCAAAGAATCATGATAACTCTTAGCAGACAAGTAAATGTATCCTGTCAAAACCTAAGATCTAAGACTGCACTGACCAAGTCAGGAGCAGTGGCTGTGTCTGTTCTAGAGTATACGGTGAAGGTTCACTGGAGCCCAGGCCTTTGGGACCCGCCTGGGCAACATGGGAAGTCGCTCTAGAAAAATGAAAATAATAGGTCTGTCAAAATAGCTCTGTGAGTAAGGTACTTGCTCTGAAGCCTGGCAACCTGAGTTCAATTCCCAGAAGTCCACATAGTAGAAGGAAAGAACTCACCTCTGAAACTCCCTCCTCTGACCACAACCCCATGCACCATGCATGCATTGTTCTCTCTCTCTCTTCCATCTTCCTTTTTTCTCACTCTCAAAAAATAAAATATTTAAAAATAGATAAAACTATTGTCCAGCATGACAGCTATTATTTACATGTGGCTATTTAAATGAAAGTAAATTAAATAAAAATGGAAAGGCACTTACTTAATCATCAATCATGCTTCAAGTGGTATGAGCAGCATTGTGTGGCCTGAGATAGTGTTTTTTTTTTCTTTTCATACATAGTGTCTGGGATACATTCCCGTATACATGCATGTTTTCACTGAGTAGACACGCGAGATATGTGTGTGTAGGTCCAAGGATAATATCAGAAATCATCCGTGCATAAATCCTCAATCACTCTCACACTTACTCTTTTGAGCCTGGGTCTCTAATTAAACCCAGAACACCACACTTTTGGCTAGTCTGGCTAGCCAACTTGCTCTGGGAATTCCCAGGCTTTGCCTTCTGGGGCTGAAATTGTAAGCGGGCCACCACATCAACCTGGAATTTTATGAAGGATCCGGGGATCTGAACTCCTTTCACTTGCACTTCCTGAGCCATCATCTCCCCACTCCCAAGATACTGGAGTTTTAGTCATGCTTTAGTCACGCTTAAAGTAAGAACATCACTAGGGGCTAGAATAGTGGGCTTAATGTTCTATCACTACAGAAATTTTTCTTGATACTGTTGATGTAACTAACAGTCATAGCAAAAATACCATGCTATCTCTTCCAGTACAGGAGATCCACATAATTCATTTGGGAGCCTTGTCTCCTGGTGACATCCTCAGCTCATAGACATCATGGCTTTGTTTAAGTGGGAAAAAAGCAAATGGATATTTGGCTATGGTAATCTACAGCCAGTAAACATGAGGGCAGGAGGCCTGCAAGAACAACTGGCCTATATTTTATGCTTGTCACAGTCCTGAGCAGGAACACCTGGATCCACTTCCTAGTCCTTTTCATTTGTGGCGCAAGCCTCTTGCATATTTCCTCTTAGACTCCCAACAAGAGGAAGTCATGAGACTGTAAGACTCCTCTCAAGTATAAGTTGTAAGTGTGAGGCTGAAAGTAGCCACTTACTCCTGGAGAAATCCCAGATGTGCCCTAGACATAGGTGCTGCTGAGAAATGGAAACATCAGATGCTGTAGAACATTCTAAGAGCCATTCAGCTCTACCCTGAAGTGTTACCCAGCCTATGCCTTTGAATGGCACTGAGGGAAGGAACATTCCTAAAGCACCTTCTTCCTTCTGAACAAACTTCTAAAGTCTAATGTATCTTCTGGAATAGTTCTTGAAAAGAGGTGGCAGTTTTCCTAACTTCCCAATCTCTCCCATCCAGGCAGATGGCAATTTGGGAGCAGCAGACACTATTTCACTTGCTCTTTAGGGCCTGGGGCATTTGCACATGCTGTAACTGAACTACTATCACTATTGCTGCTGTTTAACTGCCATCATCATCATGAACAATTCATACCATTGAAATGGGATGAGAACCCGTCTTCAGAGAGTTCAGTCTAAGCATTATTAGAACGCGTTTGTAGGGCCTGGGCCTGTGAGCTTTTGTTTGAGGGAGATGCTAATGAGTCTCACATTGAGAATGTTCTTTAGAAAGCCTTGGTGGATCTGTAGTATGTCCCCCAGGTATACTGAATCTGTGATGCCCAGAGTAACCAGGCTTTTCCTGTCACTCAGATCGAGCCTCACAGTTGAAGAGAAGACTCAAGCTCTGCTTTGCCTCCTGAAAAGGTGCTGCGTTGTAGACACCTTCAGAAGGAACTGCCTCTTTTTAAGGTGTCTTGTCCCCTAGTGTAAGCTTAGCCCATCTGTCAGCATGGGGAGGAGGCAGGAGGTTCACGAGTTTGGCCACTTGACACACATCATGCATGCCTGGGATAGACACAGCAAGATCTTGTCTCAAAAAAATAAATAGAGTTCATCCTTCTCCTTGCAGAGTCTGCAAGTCCTAGCATCTGTAGTTCTTCTTCTGACTTTATGAACTGGTGAGGCTTCAAGCATTCATCACTGGTATACCAGGAATTACTTGTAACTCTGCTAGTTAGAGACAGTAGAACACAGCAGAGAGATCTCTACAATGGAAAGCTAGACCATTAGTCTCTTATTTCTATTCTGAGTACTTAGGAACCCATTCATTGTTACAGGCCACAGTGTCTCCATTTGACTCCTCAAGGTTCCAAAGGGAATTAACACCTTGTATGCCATACCAGTTTGACATACCTTCATCTGCTCTTTTGTCTGACAGTCAGATATTTTCTGCTTGGAGGAACATTCTGGGCAGAGGACTCATACCAGGGATACAAGGTAGAGATTGTGGATGGCCCCTGCTAAAGGGCAAATAGATATTACTGACGTCTCCATTCTCGTGTCCTCAAGGCAAAGATGTACGTTTCTGTATCTCATTTACCTTCCCTGAAGTCCCCAGATCTCTTTACGTGAAAGGCAGATTCTAGTCTCTGATGATTCCAATTCTTTGTAACTAAGGCAGAATCCTGGTGCCTGCCATGAAAGGCAATACTCTGTCTGTAAAGGGATTTTTTTCTTTTTTAATACCAAATCCAGAGCCATAATTGAGCAAATTTAATTGGAAAAGTAGATTTAATGGAGCCCGTTAAGGGCGCATTAGTCACTGTTCACACAGGGACCAGAATATCACAGCAGCCCAAACTCTTAGAGAATTAAGTTTTTTTAAGTTGATGAGTAAAGACGACCTTCCTCTTAATTTATGCAGCTGCTGGATTTTGAAGGAATGTCTGCACACTGTTATTAACTTGCACATCGCAGCCAAGATGGTTAGGGGCCCTCTGGCTCTCAGATTACCTGTGCAAGTACAGAAACTCACTGCCCTGTTCCAAGCTATGCCATTTGCCTAATAAAGAGCAAATGTGCAGAATCTGGCAGCAGCAGCCAGCAGAAGCAATAATCTGCACAAGATAAACATGCTTCCTTTTTTTGTTATACTCTCTCCATCCTCCTGCCAGGAGTAAGATATCAAATGAAGGGAAGGTTATGGTTGCAGTCAGTAAAGCAAATGTCTAGAGGCACCTGCTTCATTCAATAGATCTGCTTTCCTGGGCCCCACTGCTCATCTGTTCCTGACAAAGCCTCTTTTCTCCTCCTCCTGGTCTGATTGAGAGCAAAGGCCCAGCAAGGAGACATGTTGATTTTGCTTTGTTAGCACAATTGCCTATGACATTATAATTACTCCAGATCTTCATTATTTGAAGGGTTCCAATTTAAAGATTTTCAGTCTAAATGGAATTTTCAAAGTGAAATTTTTTTTTCAAATCTTTGCTTCTATAAAGCCAGCAATTGGATATGAGAATCACTGAAAGGTTCTAAGTATGAAAGCTGAGACATCGAACAAGACTCTAAAGGCCTTGCTATCAGATTGATTCACTACAGAGGTGTCCAGCAAACCTTCTGACCGTCTGGCCCATATCACTCATAGCACTGTAATGTACACTGTACTGAATTGTCCTTAAATGTGGTTGGAGTTTCTTCTGTAAGGGTCTAAGGGACTAAAGAATGTTAAAATACATTGGTGAGGGAAGACAGGAAAGAAACCTGTGATATAAACGAGGAAAATGCTCAGGAAATACATTTCAGACAAATGCAAAGCATCCAGTTTCAGATTGAGTTTCCATCTAAACAAAGGCAACTCTTTGTGTGTGTGTGTGTGTGTGTGTGTGTGTGTGTATGTGTTATGAACTTGGCACACTTGAACCTTTGAAAGCTATACTGTATTTAAATTTAATTAAACTTAAAATTTAGTTTGTCAGTTACCCCAGCCACATCATAAGCACTGTAGCCATCATGGTACACAGTACACGACTACACGTACACTGTCATATCGCAGCCATAATGTTGGTGCAGCACACCGGTGCAATGGGGCCATCATCACACTTGAAACACCATAGCCACCACGGTACAGGTACAAAATGTCCTCTGCCACAGGTGGTCCAGGGCCGAGCACTGTTTGAGAGACTAGTCGGAGCCTCTTGAACTGTCCTCGCTGCTTCTGCAAGCTGGTTCTACATTGATTATATTCTTATATTTATTTTTTTTTCCTCCAGATATTTTACATCCTTCCCCCATCTCTAACCTCTAAAAGTGAAAATTTAAAAAAATACTGACTTACAGTAAGTGAAAAGGAAATCGAATTTTAGGAATGTCCACTTTCAACTCACCCTTTCCCTTGCCTTCTCTCCCAAAGCTTTCATGACCTTGCCATGGGACTAAGAGAGTAACAAGAGGGCCTATGAACCCAGGGAGCCAAGAACGTGTGTGTGAATTGTGCTTTGTGCAAACAGCCTGGAGCGTGGACAGTGCTCCAGGGTTGAACAGTTGAACAGTACGCTGCTGGCAACTTCCCTTCTCAGTCAGGACCAATGTGTGTGGCTTTTAATCCCCCCTTCGGTCTGCTTTTAGTAGCTATTACATGGTTCCTTTGACTCCCAGAAGAAAACCCATGTGAAAACCTCAAATGTAAACAATATGTTTTTCTGAATAACTTAAATCTTTATAAAATAATACTATTTATTCTCAAAGCAGTCCTGAAAGTCAGAAGTGGCCTGTGGGTTTTACAAGTGTAACTATAGTCAACTCTTATTTGTCACATGCAGATTATCTCTTGCATAGATTACTTGTGACACATTTAAATCCTTGGACATTTTCTCTAAGCAAGCCAGTATAAACCTAGACCATCTCTTCCATCCCCTATCAGCTGCCAGGTGCTTAGGAAATACAAATTAGTTTTCATATTAGCTTAAGGAAGACATAATTAGGAAGGAACTTCTGCTGCAGGAAAACCACATCACAAATGCCACTTTAGGGAGGAGGGAAGCGGGCAGCAGCTGGCCCTCCCTAAGAAACACACTCAGGGAGCTGGCATGTTCAGCAAAGAGGATGTTAAGCATTTCACAGCGAGTAACGGGGATGCCCTGCGCACAGGGGTATATGGGAAACTGCAGAGCTCTAGCAAGTTCTAGTAGCCTCTCTTTCACAGTGCTTTTTAACAGTTCTGTATTCTTGTCAGGCCTCTTTATGGCAGACTATGGAGGTTGCAAGTGGATCCTGGCAAGAAGGCTGCAGGTGGGCTCATCTCTGGGGAGAGAAGGAAGCAGCTGAGTGCAGTGACTGCAACGCTGCCGTTCCAGGCTGTGCTTCTGTGGATGGTTGATTCCTCTGCAAGGCAGTCCCATCATCCGTCATCTAACGGTTTTAGTAACCATTGCTAAGTGGATGTTTCTAGTGTTACTGTTCTGGTTTCATTGATTAGCTGGGATTGTTTTTATAAAGAACTTGTCCCCAGCAACAAGTTTGGCTCTGCAAGTTCAGTTCAGATAGGAAAGGGAGAATGAATGCTTAGTCAAGATGAAGTTTTCCAGGTTTGATGGATAGAAGATGGCATCAGTACCAGTGAAGAAGAAATTCATGGATGTCAAAATGGAAGCCACTAAGCTGCACATTGACTTCACCCATAATGAGTCAGTGGAACATTTCAAAGAAGTTTGTACTGATATGGCAAGTACATCCGTGTGAAGAGAGGAAGCGTTGCTGAGGTTAGCATGACGCTAGCAACCTACGTGATCTTCAGCTCCTGCCTTTCTTATAAGGAACTCAAATTTGAATGGTATCCTGACTACCACTTGAGAGGCCAGTATACGCAGTGCCATCTGGACCGTGATCAGGCTCCCTTCGTGAACCCTTCCGTCCTGAGAATTAACAACAAAAGTGAATGGTTTAAAACAACAACAACAAAATGAAGCTGCACTGAGATAGATGTTTCTGTGTGACTATCAAACCCCAGAACTGTCCTTGCTCCTCCATCCCTCAGCCAGGCAGCTCGTACCACAGGTGCCACTTCTCGTGTCATCTGAACCTAACTCTACAAACTCGGAGCTTGGGGACTTTCTTCTGACAAGTCACCGTCTCTGGTGTTGCGCATCTGTTTAATGCCTTTGTTTCCTCTAGTTGAGCCATATGCAGGCCACTGTTATGTGGGGTTGGAGTCCTCAAGTGTGGTTCCTCCCCTTATCCCAGGGTTTACTTCTGGGATTATGAGGCGCTCTTCTCTTTGCAGTTGGGGTCAGCTATTCTGAACAAATGCATATTCTGCATGATTCAAAAAAGAAAGCTTTTCTGGTCAGGTCATCAAGTCTAAAGTTTGCCAATTTGGAAGCTCAGTCTCGAGGAATAGCAAATTTACAAACCCCTGATTTTGTAATGTTACGCCAGTAAGTTCATGGAAATACGTTTCTAAAATTTATTTTGAGATACATTTACTAAGAAGTAAAATTTTCACTTTTAGCACTTGTAGGACAAGGAGCATGAAGAGTCTTGTGGCGGATGCAGATCAGGCAGACATCAGCAGTACCGTCTCAGGTGGGCAGGCAGAGGTGTCTTGAGATTGTGTCACCAGAAGGGAGAACCCGTTGAGTGCCAAGCAGTGCCTGTTGCACCAGGCACCTGTGAGGCTGTCTAGCTGCATGAAAATTTTCAGTGTTGGCTCGCTGTAACGCATTTTGATCATAAATGCCCCCCCTACACATACATGCATCAAAGCACAGGAAAGGGAGAGTACATGTCCAGGAAACATGGAAAAGGAAATAAATGGTTTTTTTTTCCCCTTGCTCCCGTCTTGCTATTATAAAGTCTGCCCAGGCTTTTGTTTGATATTAATGTTCTTTTCTTGCCTTCATCTATCTGAGTTCCATTTGGACCTCTGCCTCTGCTTACCTGCTTGCTGGACCAGATTCTTGACCTGACTTACCTTTATCTTCCACTTCTGAGCCAGTATACACATGCCTGCTTTTCTTTATGTGACAGTAGTTTTCTTTAGACATCAACCACTGACGTGAATACTTTTCCAGGTCTGCAAATAAAAGATATTTTTATAGGATTCCCATCTTGCCCATCACTCCTAGAAATACCTGAAGATTTTCCCTTGATGACCCTTAAAATCTTCCGAAGCGTTGTAACATAGTTGTTGTTTCATTGCTTTAAAAAAAAAAATGGGGGGCTGGAGAGGTGGTTGAGGGGTTTAAGCCTCTGCCTTGCAGGCGGAAGGTCCAGATCCCACGTATAGACGCCAGGCGGGATGGGGGGGGCGCCTGCATTTCTGGTCCTGGTAGGGCGGAGCCTGTGAATCCCGGAGCAGAGTAAACAAGGAGGAGGTGGAGGCGTCCATGGTGGATCCTGAATTCGCCCGTGGTTCTACATACACACACACATACATACACACATGCATACATATGCACAATTAAATAAAAAAATAAGTTATTTGAGATAGAGCACACATGCATGTGTGCATGGAGTGGAGATCAGAGGATAACTTTCAGAAGTCAGCTCTCCCTTCTACCAGATGTTTTTAGGGATCAAGTCAGATCAGTGTTGCAAGCCAGGCGCCTTACCCGATGACCTGCTGCACCAGCCCTTCCTAGTTGTAGATTTTCCCTTTAAGGCTAGTTGCTCGTGCTGTCTAATCAGCTTTCATGTTAGGAAGCCACAGAAAGTGTTACACCATAAACTTTTCTGTATAGTTTAAAAAATGATCTCTCAGCTAGATGTGAGGCTCATACCTGTAATCACAACATTCTGAAGACTGGAGAGAGTGGGTTAGAAAGATGACTCAGTGTTTCTGCTTCGCAAGCAGAAGGACTTGAGTTTGAATCTCAAGTTCCACGTAAAAATACCAGGTTGAAACAGCAGCAGCCTGTACCTCTAGCTCTGGAAGGTGGAGCCTGGGAAACCCTAGAGTAAAGCAAAAAAGAGGTAGAATCAATCCAGGATGACTCCCGAAGTCATCCTTGGGCCTCCACAGATGCACATAGTGCCCTCTGATCACACACACTAAATTAAAATTTAAAAGAAGACTTGAGGGAGGAGGATTGTTGTGCATCTGCGACCAGCCCAAGCCACATAGTAAATTCCAGACATGTCTGGGTTATAAAAAGAAAAAAATTTCTTCCACCAGGTTTATTTACTGTTTATTCTTTTATTGCTTATTTATTGTCTATCTCTCACATCATCAATATTTTTCTGACAGCTAAAAGGTATTTCCATGGCCAACTTGGAAAGTCCTTGGACTGAAAGATTCAGTTACAGAAAACAACAATTCCCAAAGGTTTCCTAGCTTGGAAGGCAAATGAAAGGCCCATTCTTCCACCTGCCATCTCTCTCACCCCGTCCTATCGTGAGGTGGGGGAGGGCAGGCCGCAGTGCTGGGTCACTAACCAAACCTGCAGCGTGTCTGTCGTGCTCATTTCTGAAGAGTTTAGAAATTGATAATACCATATCATCTAGGATTATGTATGCAGCATTTTTCTTTTTTTTTTTTTTTTAATGCTGGGGATAGCCAGGCCCTTTCATATGTTAGACAAACATTTTACCACTGAGTCACATTTTTAACATTAGTATTGCTGCTTACTTGTCTCCACAACTATTTATCTCCTTGGTGGTACAGTTCCAGTGCTTCTTGTGACCTCTGCCATGTTTTAGTGGGAAACTGCCAGTCCTTTTGCTCACCTCATAGTTTTGTCTCTGATCTGTATGTCTGAGGGGCCCTTGGTCAAACTGTGCTTCCTGCAGGAGCGAATCACTGGTGCAAAGTGATGCGTGCGCTGCTGCTTCTCCTCTGCCTCGTCAAGAGCTTTAGTCTACCATCAGAAGCCCCAACTAGACTTCTCACTCCAAGTTACCTTTGAAAAGCACTGACTAGCACTGTAGACCTACTGTGTTCTAGGCAGCATGACAACCTTACCCATGTTGACACATCTGGTTCACGATTAGCAATGACCATTTTACACTTGAGGTAACAAAGGCCCACAAGGTACTCGGTGGCAATTAGGATTCACATATAGCTCCTTCTGACAAGGAATCCATGAAAGAAAAGTAGCCTATTTCACCTTCTGAAAAGCACCCGGCATCCGTACAACATTGACTACAGCTTGTTAAAAATGCTGTGGAAAAGCTAGCATCACTGTAGTTTGAAAGGTTGGAGAGGACAAGGCTAGAAGGAATGCAGGCTAATTTCTGGAAGCCATGAATATGATCAGTTATCAGTTCTTGCATACCTACTGTGCTCAGGTTGCTCGTTAGTTAATGACCGTCCTGCCAACAATTAAAGTAAAGCAGATTTATAAAGAGAAAATCAGGACCTGCTTGGTCAGTACAGACCTAGTGTCAAGTGAATAGTGGAAGCCGTAGCACAGGAGATGGGACCTAGAGGGCTCTGGTCTGCTTTACCCCATGGAAAGATGTGGGAATTGTCAGAAGCCTCTGCTTTAGATCAGCACAAATAATCAAGGCAGAGAGAGATAATTAAGCCTATGTATAGTGTTTAGGGAATGCTGAGGGACAGGTGTGACTGTGATGGAAATGTAAGAGGGCATTTGTGGGAGAAGTTTGTGTGTCCTTGCTCAGCTCTATCGTGTTTCAAGATTCAACTAGCTGGGCATAGTGGTGCACACCTATGATCTCAGCACTTGGGAAGCTGAGAAAGAAGGATCACAAGTTCGAGGCCTGCCTGGGTTACTTAGTGCGAAAAACCTTAAAGTGCTGAGGAGACAGAGAAGTGTCTGGAAATGAGCATGACAAAGTGCTTTGCCAAGGATCATTAAGCCTGGATTTGCAGCACTCCAACTAGAATACTTTCTCACTGCAGGCCCAGAGGAAGTACATGCATGGACCATCAGGAAAGCAATGAAGGCTCCTCGGGCTGCAGGAAAGATTCACACAGATTTTGGAAAGGGATTCATTATGGCTGAAGTAATGAAAGATGAAGACCTTAAAGAGGAAAGTTCTGAAAATGCAGCTAAGGCTGCTGGAAAGTACAGACAGCAAGGCAGAACTTACGTTGTTGAAGATGGAGATATCATCTTCTTCAAATTTAATTCACCTCAGCAACTGAAAAAGAAATAAATTTTAGTTATTAATCCTAAAAGGCATGTTTGGTGTTCACTTTTTGTTTGGGCTTGGGGGCTTTTTTTTTTTTTTTTTTTTTTTTTTTTGTTAGTTTCTGAAAACCGAAGGGATCAAGTTGAGGTGGGAGTCTTGTACAGATTATCTCTTATGTACCTTAAAATAGCACAAGTGTTGAATTCTGGTTTACACTTGAAAGGAGAATGACAGGATTTGCTGGTGTACTGGGCCTGAGCACCAGGAGGAGAGTAATTGCCATTAATTGAGGTAAGGAGAACGGGGAAAACGGGAGGCTGTTTCATGTTTGGGCTCAACGGTGATGCTGAGAACACTTAATAGATAGATAGATAGATAGATAGATAGATAGATAGATAGATAGATAGATAGATAGATAGATAGATAGATAGATAGATAGATAAGATAGATAGATAGATAAGCAAGCAAGCAAGCAAGCAAGCTCAGGGCCAGTCTCATTAGAAGGAAGTGTGATCCCAGAGCTGACAGACCCTGGCAGGGCTGGTGTTTGACGAGAAGTCCCTGTGCCGGACCCCAAAGTTTCTGAGCCCCTTTCACTTTGGTTCCCATTGTGGCCAGTGCGTCGCGCCCCATCATGAAGCCTGAAAGGAGGCAGCGAGGAGATTCAGGGAGAGTTGAGTCCTCTGCGTTTCAGCCCTGTGGGCCCAGGTGTTAGGTGGCAGGAATGTTCTGGAGCGTGGAAAGGCCACCAGATGCAAAGTCCTGACTTCACCATAAGCTTGGTCACTTAGGCAAAAAAAAAGAAAGAAAGAAAAGCATTCAGTCTGTCATAATTATTATTGTTGTTGTGTTATTGTGTTTTTGAGATATTGTCCAGACTGGTTTCAATTCAAGAAGACTCACGGCATCCCCTCAGCCTACGACGACTCCCTTGCCTTTTTTGGGTTTTGTTTTGGTTTTTGAAACTAAGATTTCACCATATGTTCTAGGCTGGCTTTAAACTGGAGATCCCTGTGTCTTTATTACTCTACCATCATATCTAATAGCTGCTGGGGTTTGTTTTTTGATGAACTTTTTTATGCCTGTGTGTCGTGGGTTTACACCTACACTTGCAACACTTAGAAGGCCAAGACAGGATGATTGCCGTGAGTTAGAGGCCAGCCACGGATATAGAACGAGACCTTTCCCATCCAAAAAAGATAAACTTTTTATGTTTACTTTTGATTTTAAAGAAAACAGTACTTACAAACTCTGAATGTCCACATAGGGTGCTGATATCTTTAGGACATGAAATGTCTCCACCATCTGATAAGCCTGGGGTTCTGCCAAAGGATTTTGCCTGTCGTGTGTGACAGACACAGCACTACATCCTTCTCTGGAGTCTTAGCAGTAATCAAGGGGCAGGCAGCCACACTTAAACCAACCAGTCTCATTGTCAGAGTACACTGGGGCTCTCCAAAAAGGAAAACAGAACTTGAAGCCTTTAAAGTGGAACGTGAAGGGCCTCCTGCTTAATCAATTGAAATGACCCAGCATGCAAGCTTGGATTAGCATGTGCCTCTAGATTAGGGCTAATCAGAAGCAGGCTGGGCAGATGCGGGACAATCCCAGCTGATTACTGTGCCTCAGCATTTAATCATCTCTTGCCAGGGCAGCCGCCCGACTTAGTGCATGCTGCGTTTCAGCGCTCCAGTTCCTCCCCTTCCCTTGCCACGGACATAAAGACTGCTCGGTCAGAGACACTGGATGGTTTAACCTCATGTCAAAATGTCTGTGCAGTGTGAGAGAGATCTTAAAAACCTCCAGCAGTGTGTTTACGCTGGAGGCGCACTCAGGACGTAGTACAGTTGGGGTTCAAGGCATTTGAGTTTGTATCATGACCTGGCTTGTAGGATTTGCCCTCTGAAAAGGGTCATACTGCCTCCACCAGTCAGTTACACGGGGCAAATCGGATCCTTTCAAAACTCTTCTACTTTAAACAGCTAATCTTAGAAGGGACCATGTTACATCTTGAAAGTGCCGAGGTTCATGTAATATCGGTTTCATTCACAAGTGTGGAAAACGTTTATGGAGCACTGGTGACTCTTAGGCCTCAGTAATAAATTCAACCCCTTCAAGAAATTTACAATCAGCTTGGAGACAAGACATACAAACGGTGAAAATTTGTAAGAGTGTTTCTCTATGGAAGCCTGGGCCATGTGCCTGGAGGTCATGGGGCGAGGATGGAATCAGCAAAAGCAGAGACTGTAACGAGCTGCTGGCAGAAGAATCTGAACCCATTCAAGGAACATGCAGAGAGAACAGTTGTTCCAGGGAGAAGTCGAGTTTCATGCACATGTGGGGGCGCACACTTGTAGAACAAGTAGGTCACTTTGAGACTGAGGCGGAGGGATCCTGAGCCAGCTTGGGCTACGAAGCTAGACTGTGTCTCTTAATAATAGGAATAACAATAATAATGAAACGTTCATTTGACTGGTGCTTAATGTAAGTGGGGATTAGTAGGTGATCAAGTTTAACTGTGTGATACAAACGGGCATGAAGGTGAGCACCTTACATGTTGGGTTTCCAGCCTCGACCTGTGGAAAGTACTGAAGAATACAGGAGAGGGATCGTGTGTTACTTGTAACTTTCTCTCTGGTCATAGCAGTGCTGGCCAATACATATTTTGCATTTGAGTCTTTTTCCATCTTATCCTGTGGCGAATCTTCTATGATATTAAGAACTTTTTTTCCACCTTAGTGATGGATTTTGCTCTTTGACATTTTCATACATGTATTCAAAACCATCCTCCATTTACTCTCCCCTCGGGTGTTTGCCCCATTTTCTTTCCTCCCCTACACTCCCCCTTCTAGTCTTTCTTCCATATTCAAATCCTTCTGTTTTGTTTTATATCTAGGTTCAGGCAAGATCCTTTGTGCAACTCTGGGGTTGGGATCTTCTCTTGGAACCTAGCAGACTCCACGTGCACCTGCTAAGTATTTTGTCCCCTGCCCGCTTGAGCCTGTGGGCTGTTCATTGTTCACCAGTGTTTCGCAGAGCTCCGTGGATTTCTCCGTTCCTAGTGATCATTGGCCACACGGGTTCCCAGTAGGTTCAGTGCCTATAGGCGACTCCGTGTGGGTTCACGATTACCATGGCTGTGTTGTTTTTGGCAGATAGCATTTTGTAGCTCTTTTCCCCATCTTTTGGCTCTTAACATTCTTTCTGCTCCCTCTTCCACAGAGGTTCCTGCACCTTAGGAGTAGACTGTAGGCTGGCTGAGTGCTGAATCCCCGCCTCTCTTATTCTCAGTGTTGGTGCAACTACTGCTCTTCCCATCCTCCACCCGTCATGGTGGTGAGAGTCCTCTGAACAAGGCTGAGGGTAGTTCTGTGCTGTTTCTACGGCATCTCTTATCCTTGAAGGGAGAAAGTTGGGTGTGCTCCCTGCGGCTGGCCAGGCACTCCAGTCATCTGAGTTCCAGTCGCTGTTATAAGACGCTTCTGAGCTGGAGACTGCAAGTTGCACAAATCTTTGGGTTTAAAGATAAGTATTTAGAAAGCAGTTTGATACCATTTCTTGCCAGCAAAGCAGTATTGGTAGGTTCTCCCCTTTGGGTCTATACCCTCTTTGTCTGCAGGTTTATCATGACTTATAGCTGCAAATGCTATGTAGCAGGTCTGGAATCCAATTGGAAAGCAAACGATTACCCCCATAACATTCATGCTACTATTGCAGTAGCGAGCACATCTTGCCAGACTGGTTCTTGTAGCTCACAGGATTTGTAGCTGGTTAAGACTATTAATGGCTTTTGCTTCCCAGCAGCCTGTATAGTATTTTCTTGTACATGACAGCAAGCCAGCAGGAAGAAGTTTCCATCTGTTCCAGCTTTGTTTCTCTATGTCCTGTGTTCGAATTTGTGATGTCTTCAGCAGTATGGACTTACCAGTTCCTGGAGGGTAACCAAGAGCAGTAACAACAGCCTATTTTGTTTCATTTTTATTCTTTTAAAAATATTTACTGAGAGGGGGCTGGAGAAGTGGCTCAGGGGTGTTAAGCCTCTGCCTTGCAGGCAGAAGGTTCTGAGTTCGGATGGATCCTAGACCCCACGTATAGATGCCGGGTGGAAGCGGGGGGACGGCCTGCGCTTCTGGTACTGGCGGGCAGAGCCTATGAATCTCGGGGCAGAGTAAACCAGGAGGAGGTGGAGGCGGTCCATGGTGGTTCCCGAATTCGCCCGTGGTTCTACACACACACACACAGACACACACATACACACACAATTGAATAAAGTAATAATAATAAAAAAGATTTTAAAATATCTACTGAGAGTGGGAGAGAAGAGGGAGGAGGTGCAGGCTTCCATGGTGCAGAGGTCTGCAGAGGTCGTAGGACAGCTTTCCTTCCACCGTGTGGCTCCAGCACCAGGCGTGTGGGCAGGCACCTTACTCACTGAACTACCTCAATAGCCCTGACAACAGCCCGTTCTAATCTTGAAGGTCCTTGGAACGTCCCTGACCAGCAGTTCATATGGGAGTTTTGTTTGACCACCCGGGCCTTCTGGAGAGGTACATCTCAAGGCAGCCCTGTTACCACTGCTCCCGTGTCCCTCTGTGTAGAGTATCTACCTTAAAACTTTCACTTGCTGTATTTTTTAGATATTGTAGTAAACCCTATAACCCAGCTATACATAATACTCCGTGGCATATTCAAGGATCTACAGCTCGACTACAATCTTTAGCTAAGAGACATGCACACCTATGTTCATTCTGTTCACAGTAGCAAGGAAATGAAATCAGCTTAAATCTCCATCAACTAACTGGTGAATGGATAATGAAAATGTGGCACACATGCTTAGTAGAATGTTGTTCAGCTATTAAGAAAAAACTAAATTCACAAATAAATGTGTAGAACTGGAAGAAAAAAACTGAGTAAGGCAACTCGGTCCCAGAAAGACAAATGCCATGTGTTCTCTCCTAGAGGCAGATCTGAACATCAAAACAAACCTTCAGGTCTGTACACTTTGTAGAAGTCAGGAAATTAGAAGAGGACCATTAAGGAGAAAGCAGGCACTTTAAAGGAGGAGAGGTAAACACAAGCAGTATGAAGATGGAAAGGGAAATCATGGGGGGCAGTTTAAGGGAGGATATATAGCACCAAAGCTGTAAGAGAAAGCCACATGGATAGTAAAGGCTTCTAAAGCATTAGGCATGGACCTACACCATAAGAAACCCAAACATTTCCCAAGCCAGGATGAAAATATGAACTTTGGCTATTCTTCAGGCTTCTGTCCACCCAATCTAACCCAATGGCCCCTCACAGGGACCATCTCTCTGCTCATAGTACTTGGTATATTTATGAGGTGTGGGCCGGGTTCCCCAAGTCAGGAGGCTGACATTTGCTTCTGGTTTTGGTTGTTAGTCCTAGTATTTGGTTCTCTGGAGAATGGTGCAAGTGCCCTGGTTTTGCCACTGGACATTTGGGTTTCTTCATTAGTTTGCCTGCTTTGACCAAAGAGGAGTTAGTTAGCTCACTGATGACCATGATACCCTAGGGAGGTGTGGGGTACTGAGGGGTCATATGGTCCTAACATATTTGGCGCATGCCTGTCTCGAGACTGGGGCTTAGGGTCTGGCTACATGTTGGTTGAGACCCGTAGTCGACCCCGACAGCCGACCTGTTATTGCTTTGTTGAGGGGTATATTGAAGCTGACCTGTGCACGCCTTGTGCTGCTTCTGCACCCTGGGAAATAGACACCCAGAGCAGGCCTGACTGTGGCCCAGCTGTGGCTCAGCTAGACTGTGTGGTCAGGTGCTATATGCTACTCAGGAGCTGCTCAGTGGTGACAGGAAGGAGGGCAGGCTTCCAGGAGGAGAGACAGCTGATTAAGTCTTAAAGGGGAAGCAGGTGTGGGAGTGAGTGAAAATGTTCAGCACAACTAACACGTTGGGAAACAGAATGTGTGCACAAGGTACTTGTGAAAATAGCAGAACGAGAGTAAAGGAAGACCAGGGCAGGTTCGTCCTGCTTTCTGGGTGTGACCTGTTATTTCCAGCCCTGGGGAGGCAGAGGCAGAAGGATCACAACTTCAAGGAGAGCCTGTGCTACAGAGTGAGTGAGGTCCTGTCTCAAACAAGAAGCCATGCTGAAGCCTTGAACTTCATGATAGCATTTGGGAACCTTATTAAATGTGGACTTGGAAATTTGAGAAAATTTTGTAATAAAGGTGAACAGAAAAAGAACTAATATCTTCGTAAAAGCTTAGGAAAAGGCAAACCCTACACATCCCTCTGAGGACATGTCATCTCGTCCCCACTTTTCGCCTCTGGAGCCATTGGCCATGCCTGTGTTTTGGGGAACACACCAAACCTATACTTTTTGTATAGGTTTAATTTTCTGCTTTGTAGGCAGTGGAATGGGGGAATTGGAAACATGATTTCACTAAGTAGCCCAGGCTGGCCCCCAGCCTGCTCTGTAGCCTTGTGACCTTCCGCAGTATTGCAGGCCTGAGGCGCGGCCAGGCCTGCTGGCTTCAACTTCTTAACCAGTTGTTACTAGCTGTGCACCGCAGTGCTCCTTCCTGAAGGCCCGGCTCCCCCTCTTTCCCTGGGCCCTCCTCCCCACTGCTCTATAGTGGATCCTGAAGGCCCCTGGTGGCCGCAGTCTGTTTTTTTGTGGCGCTCATCCCTAAGAAAGCCTTCAGAACTTTCTGAGAAAGTGTGCGTGGTAAAGGTTCTCAGCTGTGAAGAGGGCTCCTTTCAGTTCACGCGGGATCCTCCCGAGGGCTGCGTGTAGAACCCCAGATGGAAAGTGTTCCTCCCACACATGCGACGGCCTTACGCTTGCTCGCCCTGTAACTGCGAGGTGTGCCGAGTTCCGATGCTGTCGTCCTACCCAGGTCTTTGTAGATACCTTTCTTTTTTTTTCTAGAATCTTTTAGGATCTTTACTGTAGCCCTAATTCTGAAACTTTGCAAAATTATCTTAGTGCTTGTGTCTTTCTCCATATGCCAAGCATTAGCACCACATGAACTATCTCTGTGCGAAGCCCCAGGTGTGTTTAGTCTGAGAAATTTGCTCATATTTTACTCCTTCTCTACTTTTGATCTTTCCTAGTTTCTAGACTGTTTCCTTGTTATCTGCCTTTTGAACCTATTTCATCTGTTGTATTTTTTATTTTAAAATTTTTCTCATGTTTCTCTTCATTTGCTCGGTTGGTGGGTTGTTTTTGGTGGGGTTTTGGCTTGTTGCTGCTGCTGTTGTTGCTGTGAAACAGGGTTTCGCTACAGTCTATACTGGCTACAAATTCACAGTCCTCTTCTCACTAGCACCTGAGTGCTGGGATTACGGATGTATGCCATCTCAGCATTGGTTTTGGTTTTGGATTTTGGTATTTGATGTTAATTTTGTTTTGTTTTGTTTTTGTGGCACTGGGAACCACATTTAGGGACTCACCCGTGTTAGGCAAGTGTTCTACCACTGAGTTGCATGTGTTCCTGGCCCTGTATTCTGGAATTGTTTTTCATTTTCATATTTATTGTATGTAGGGGATAGACACATGTGTGTTTTGCATTTGGTTGGGTACACATACGAGCACGTACATGCGTGTGGAAGCCCAAGGGTGATAATCAGGAATCATCCTCCATCACTCTAACTCCTTACTGTTTTGATTTCTAAATCCAGAAATCACTGGCAGGACCAGTCAGTTTAGCCAGCTTGCTCTTGGCATTCCCAGGAGTTACAGGCAGGGCCATCCTACCTGCCAGACATTTTATAGGCAATCTTGGGATCCAACCAGGTCCCTTTACTTCCACAGCAAGCATTAAAGCACTGAGCCATCTCCACAGTCGTATATTTTGTATTTTTGAAATGGAGCCCCGCTATGTTACTGGCCAGAGTTCCTGAGCCCCAGTGCCCTCCTGTCTCAGTTTCCCACAGCAGGTGTGTATTACATGTCTAGCTGCATACTCTATTTTTAAATTTTTGTTTGTTTGTTTGTTTAAAAGGGAGAGAGAGGGGCTGGAGAGGTGGCTCAGGGGTTAAGCCTCTGCCTTGCAGGCGGAGGGTCCTGAGTTTGGATCCTAGACCCCATGTATAGACGCCAGGCGGAAGCGGGATGGGGGGGGCATGGCCTGCCTTTCCGGTCCTGGTAGGGCGGAGCCTGTGAATCCCCGGGGCAGAGAAAACAAGGAGGAGGTGGAGGCGGTGGTTCCCAGATTCGCCCGTGGTTCTACACATACACACATACACACATGTGCACACACATACATGCACAATTGAATAAATAAATAATAATTTAAAAAAAAAATTTTAAAAAAGGGAGAGAGAGCAATGGGGAGGGAGGAAGAGAAGATACATAGCATATGTAGCCCAGCTTGTGGAAGTGTGTTCTCTCCTACCATGTGGGGTCCAGGGTGAATGCAGATTGCCAGGTTTGCATGCAAGCGCCTTTCACCTGCCAAGCTGTTTCACCTAGCCTTCATTTCCTTCCTTACAGCATCCCATTTTAGAATGCAAATCCTTATCTTTGAGGACATTAGATTTTAGGGACGTTAATTTTGTTTTCTTCTCCTCATTCTGTCTTTGCACCTCTGTCCCTAAGAGTCATGCATTGAATGCTGTTCTCGGCCTGCAGAGCAGAGCAAGTGACTATGGATTGTAGTTAGTGTTCAGACAGGGCTCCACTCACCAGAAGACTTTCTTACGGATCTTTTCTTTGCCACAATCTTGTGGATGTTAGGGTTGGGGCCCCCACCTACTAATCCAGTCAGTCAATTTTTTTGTGTGTCTTGTCATGTGTATGTGGGGTGTGTATATGCATGCTTTCATACGCGTGAGCATGCACACATGCACAAAGAGGTCTAAAGTGATGTCAGCAATCATCCGGGATGGTTCTTGCCACCGTATTGTTATGAGCCTCTAACTAAACCCAGTGCGCCATTTACTGCTGGCCTGGCTAGCTACCTTGCTCTGGGGATTCCCAGACTCCCAGGCAGGTAGCCGCCATGCCCTCCCAGCATGGGATCTGGAGATCTGAATAACCAGTCCTTTTACTTACTAAACAAGCACATTAACTGCTGTGCCATTTTCCCTGATCCAGCCAGTTAAATACAAGCTTTTCTATGATTTCTGTTTTCAGCTTCTTTTGTCTAATTGGAAATAAGCCACTCTGCCAGGGTTGCATGCCACTTCAATATTTAAAAGTTGACTTCTGTTCAAAATCATATATACTGTTGGGAAATAGTTCAGGGGCCGTTTGTTGGTTTTGTCATTGTTAATTAATTAACAACCAAACGTGTTTTTTAAGTTATACTGGTCTGTGAAATCTTAAAATTCAGCAAATGAATGAAGTTTTGTTACTTTATAAGATTGCCTCTGAAGGAAGGGTTGTAGAGTAAAGCAGTGGTGAGATGACAGTCTCAGACAGAAGTTTTCTCTTCAAGATGAGAGGTGTGAAGGCAGCAGGCAGCATAGCTAATATCAAAGAAGAGGCAGTGGCCAGTCCCAGAGGAAGCCAAGATATACTTCGTGGGTTGTGCTTCCTGACCATGGAGGCTGGCAGGTGTGGAGTCTCTCTGAGGTATGGTTTCCACCATGTCTCCAGACTTCTCTTTTCTCATGCTCTGTCTTTAGAAGTTAAGATGGAGTGAGAAAAGAGACTTATTGCCAAGTGCTATGGCACACGCCTGTAATTCCAACACTTAGGAGACTAAGGCAAGAAGATCACGCGTTCAAAGCCAACTTGAGCTACATAGCAAGACCTTGTCTCAACAAAGAAGAAACAGAGAGAGACAGACAGAGACTTAGTTGTGCTTGGAAAGTGGGTGACTCCCGGGGCTAGCAGACAATGACACCATGGAGGACTAGAGGTGGTTGTTCCCAGCCAGCCAGCCAGCCAGCCAGCATCTGGGATCCTGAACAAAAGCCCTACGGACATTCTTGCCTTTGTCTCTCCAGGACTGGTCCAGATTCCTGTGAGCATGTACCAGACTGTGGTAACCAGCCTCGCCCAGGGTAACGGGCCAGTGCAGGTGGCCATGGCCCCAGTGACCACCAGGATATCGGACAGCGCAGTCACCATGGATGGCCAAGCTGTGGAGGTGGTAACCTTGGAACAGTGACACGCAGCCCTATCATGGCATCGTTTTCTAATCTTCAGAATTTTTTACACGTTTGCAGAGGTGCAATCAAATGGAATTAAGTCTCTCGACTTTGGAAGAAAAGTTTTGTTAACCTTTTTTGTTTTTTTTAAAAGGAAGAAAGACAGCAGATTTTGGAATAGCATTTTTTTAAAGCACCACTCTTGATTTTTTTTCTGGGACTGGTGGAGTAAGAAACTGCACTGTCACCTTCACTGTCCCAAGAAGCCAGATTGTGGCAGGACTTGTTTCTGCAGAAATGTGTGTATACTTATGTGTGTGTATGTGTGAGTGTGAATATATGTATATGTGTACATATGGACATGCACATTTACATATATATAAATATATATATACATACATATATATGTATGAAACCCGCATGGAATTGTCTGTATGAAATCAAGGTGAGCTGTGCAAACAATAATCCGCCCAGTTTAGTGGGTGGTAGGTACACTGGCCAGACACAGTCACCTGGTTTTCGTTCATACCAGGGTCATGCGTTGAGCTACTGACAAACTCAGGCAGAGGTGCCCGCGTCCTTCACCCAAGCTGCCTCCCAAAGGCTGCCCAGAGCTCTCTCTGCTAGACTCACTCGAGGGAAAGAAGCTCCAGAGTGCAGCGTGGTCTAGAAAGTGCTGACCGAGTCCAGTCACCGCCTGCGGTCCACCAGCTGAGACCCCTCTGGCTGGCCAGGTGCCGACCTTGCCGCAGGCTCCATCTCCTCCCCTCCCAGGACTCCTTCTCCATCTCATGACTGTTGAAGAGTTGCTTTGGTTTTTAAGGTCCTGAATTGGTCATGTGTATGAACTGAAGGTAACAGAAGTATTAGGGATCTGAGGGATGCCTGTAAGGTGCGTGTGTGCGTGCGTGTGTGTGTGTGTGTGCGCGCTTGCGCGCCCGTGTGTGCGTGTGTGAGGGGAGAGAATGGGAAGGGGTGGGAGAGAACAGGAAGGGAAGGAGGGAGAGAAGAATCTCCATAAACCAGGGTACACCAGTGGGAACCGTGTTCTCCAGCTGCCTAGGAGCTGTACCCTAACAAAGGAGACTGTCACACAAAGACCGCGGCAGAGGCAGGCTGGCCATCATAACGGGTTTAGAAGGAGCCACGTTCCTGGATTTGGCCTGCTTCAGAAGGACTCTGGGAGGCCTGTTGTCCCAGGTGTGTCCTGGTGACTGGGCCCTGAACAGCTTTTCTGCTCAGCCTGGATTGGACCTTCTTTGTCACCTTCGGCCTGTGGGCTGCAAGCTCTGAGGCTCCGTGGCAAAGCTCACTTGACTTTTCTATGGCCAAATCTCTGCTCCTTGCTGCAGGAAGCTCCTCCTTCCTCCTCCCAGGTCCGCCCACATGTGTGATAGTGTATTTAATGTGTTGTTGTTGTTGTTGTTTTTTAAATGAGACATTAAAAGATTCTTCATGTCTTGCTCAGCCTTTGAGAAAAGTTTCAGATTCTTGTATTTGCTTGTTTTATATAAAACTACCCAATGTTCTTTATATGTTCTTCTCTGTACATGCTGGAGGAAGGGAGAAGGAAAGAAAATTTACATATAAACAGTCCTAGTTCTACAGTTTGTTACTTAAAAAAAATTTTTTTAATCATCCTTGTGAAGCTGTCCAGGGGCTTTAAAGCCCATGTTCCTTTGTGGTGAATTAATCTCCCAGTAGTTTGGGAAATTGCCAAGAAGAAGGAAAAAGCCAAACCCAGTAGCAGAACATGAATTCCATGTTCTCCGTTCTGTCAGGAAATAGTTTCAAATATGGAACAGGACGCGTTCATCTCTGCAGGAGCCCCGGCCTCTCGGCAGCAGGACTCTTGGGGGTGGCTCGTGTCCTGCCCCATGGTGCTTCCAGGTCAGGCTCTGCTAAGCATGTGCCTCTGGGCCTAGCCGCAGTGTTGCCTGTAATAGTGCTGGGGGGGCGGGAGTCTAGCATGGAAAAATCTGAAAATAGTTTAGAAGTATCTACTCTGGAATTCCCTTTTTCCTGAGCTTTTTTTACACCCACTTTAAAAATCCAGGGAGTGCTGGCATCTCTGAGTCCTCCCACGAGTGTGTTCACTGCTGCAAGCGCCCTCAAAGCAGACGTTCTGGACCATGAGCTGTTTCTGTCCGTCTCAGTGGGGCACCTGCCCCCTTTCCAGCTGTCCGCGGGCACATGCCAGCTCAGATCCTTCACAAAAGTCTCTGCACCTTGCTGCTTATGTTTCTTTCAGCCTCAAGCGTCCTCTCCCTCTCCTTCCTTTTTGCTGTTGGATGTTTTAGTGTTTTCTGGAAATAACAATGAAAATGATTGAATGGGGGAGACCAGGAAGTGTTTTCCGTTGATGCCTGCTTCTCCCTGCTAGAACAAATGGCACGCTACCACCCGAGTGCAGTGAAGTCATCAGAGACCCTCCTCATGGGGGGCCTCCGAGGTGCCCGCTGCCAGCCCCAGCCCCAGTTTTCCCCTATCCCTAAGCTGTGTTGACAGCTGTCTGTAGCAGGACGGGTGGAGGCTTCTCTCCCATCACTGCCTACGCCACCAATAGGAGCTGACCAAGCCGCCCTCAGCAACCAGGTGAGTCCAATCAATGAAGCTGGGCGGGAAGGAGTGATGAGAGGACAAGGGGAGCAGCGATCCAGAGGGCCGACAGCCCTCCTACGTGCAGGAAGAGGCCTGAGGGTCTGTTTCACTTGAAGTAATGGATACCTGGCAGTTGCCCAGAAGGAAGAGAAGGGCTGAGAATAGCTCAGTGGTAGTGCACTTGCCTGGCATGTGTCAGGCCTGAGTTCAATTCACGCAGGAAAAAGGAGATATTCAGATGAGCAGATAGCCGCAAGCTGGGGTGCTGCCAACTGGACAGCACCATAGGGGGACAAGCTCTGGCGCCCCTTACCGCCTTCCAAGTCCTAGGCGTCAAGGAGTTACCAGTGGGCTGCAGTCAAGAGCTCTGAGGCTCATAGAAGCCAAGACACCTCTGGGTCTAAGAATTCTTGCTGTCAGGACTCAGTGGAGGTACCTGCTCATGAGCCTGATGACCTCAGCTGGAATCCCAGAACCACGTTATGGAAAGAGAGCTTGACTTCTGAAGTTGTCTGAGCCCTACACATGCGCTCTGGCATGTGTCATGCACAGTTCTTGGCTGTAAGCTCTACATCTGAAGACATCCACTGGTGATCCTGGTAACCTCAAGAGTGAACAAAGCTGAGACGCAGCAGAGAGGTGAGGAGGGACCCCGTGCCAAAAGAAAAGGTATTTAAACTCTACTTCCAATCCGACTTTGAAGAAGAAACCACTGGACTAGAATAAGCCTTTTCCCAATCTGGCTGTGTTGAACAAATGTCCTCATTTCTTAAAAAACAAAAACAAACAAAAACGCCTCAACTGCAGGTCAGTGGTGGGTGCCTTTTGTGTCAACACCAAACTGGTTAGGGAGAAAACTACGTGATTGCAGAGCCCACACTTCTCCATCGATGTGACCTCAGTGGGCCACCAGGTCATCAGCCCAGGCCTCAGCTGGTGCTGAGGTAGAGGCCACTGTCCTGTGACCTGTGCTGGCTACTGCAGGAAAGGGGGTTTTGTTTTGTTTTTTTAATGTGTATGTGTATCTGTGTGTATCAGAAGACCCTGTGTGTGCTTGTGAAGACCCATGGGTGACTTTAGGAATCACCCTAGATTACTTCCTTACTGCTTTGCTCTGGGGTTCCTAGGCTCTGCCTTACAGAGCCAGAAGTGCAGGCTGCCACCATTTCTGCCTGGCATTTTTACATGGGGTCTGGGATCTGAGCTCAGCTGAGTTTGAGGTTAGGCTTCATGAAACCATGTCTCAATAATGAACAACTGACCCCAAGGGACTATTTAAGGATAATGCCAGACAGGAGAAGGGGAGCTTCTTAACTGCCCACTGGGAAGCCATCCATGCCCCACACGTACTCGGGCATTTGCCAGCACGGACGTTCCAGAGGAAAAAGATAGGAAAGTGGGGGGTGTGGGGTGGTGGAAACAGATTCAATCTATTTATGTTAATTAAGAAATTACTTTTGGACTGGAGAGGTGGCTCAGAGGTTAAGCCTCCGCCTTGCAGGCGGAAGGTCCTGAGTTCAGATCCCAGACCCCACGTATAGACGCCAGGCAGAAGCGGGGGCGGCCTGCGCTTCTGGTCCTGGTAGGGCGGAGCCTGTGAATCCCAGGGCAGAGCAGACAAGGAGGAGGTGGAGGCGTCCATGGTGGTTCGCGAATTCGTCCGTGGTTCTACACAGACACAGACATACACACGCGCGCGCGCGCGCGCACATACACACACACACACATACGCACAGTTGAATAAATAATAAAAAAAATTAAAAAAGAAATTACTTTTTAAAAAAGAACAAAAAAAATGGGCAGTTAAAGCTACCAATTGCTAAATGGCTTTCTGCATGTTATTGTGCAAAAACGCCTTACCCCCGGTTGTTCATCCTTTCCACAGCCTTGTAAGCAAGCAGGGGTTCCATTTAGGGATGTGGAGCTCAGGCTCCCAGGGTAAGTGAGGAAGTGACACGGGAGGGCTGGGGTTGGAGGCTCTCTTCATGCCAGCCCCTAACCAGACCACAGGAAGCCAGCTGCGCAGCCAGCAGAATAGCCTTGTTTTAGTTTATAGCGTGTGCGTGTGTGCGCGCGTGCACGCTCACACAGTGTCAGGGTCAAAGAACAACTCTATGGAATTGGTTCTCTCCTTCCGCTTTCACACAGTCCCATGTAGGGATAGAAAACTGCTATCCTGCCAGAGGTGAAGGATAGGGTTTTATGTTAAATGATCAACAGTTAGATTTTTGCTGTCTTTGAAATCCCCAGGCCCCAAACAAACAACGAAGTTCAAAGTGGCTCTGCGCAAGGTCAAGCCAGATCTGCAGGGGGCTGGGTCCACGTCATCACCGGCCCCTGGCCCTGGACTGTGAAGCTCAAAATCTACTCTCAGCCAGGTGGAGCCCGTTAGTCCGAACTGCTGGTTCCGCAGCTCCGCACCGAGCTAGCGCCTGCCCTGGGCACAGGAGTGCAGAGGGCCGTGGGGAGCCTGCTCTGATTTGCAGGCCCGAGCAGCACCACACTCGCCCTTCCTGCAGCCCCTGCTCACCAGCCGAGCACGAACCCAGGGCTATCCGCAGGTGCCCGGGGTGAGTCCCCCACGTGGTGAGTGAGGACGGCGGCCCCAGACCAGCCCGCTCACCTCCAAGCAAGAGGGTCTTGGGACAGCGCGGCTGATTGGTCAGCTGGGCCCACCCGCGGCCCAATCAGAGGTGACCAGAGCTTCAGTCTCTAAATCCAAACCCAGATGGAGGCCCCTATGGGACCCGGATGTGACCGGGTTGCTCAGAGCAGGTGGGGGTCTTCAAGGCGTCCCTGATGGCCCACTGGGATTCCTCCAAGGTCTGTGGAACGCAGTGGCTGAGGAGGTCTTTAGAATAGAAGGCCTCTTAACTCCAGCGCCCACCAACCCCAGTGAGCTCACGATTCTTGTTTTATTGATATAATTTACATACATTAAACTCATCTGTTCAACGTGCACATTTCAATTCAGTGGTCTTTAATATCCCTACAAAGCTCTACAACCATCAGCATAATTTTTCAGAACACTTTTATTATCCTAAAAGTATCCTAAAATACTTTCTAGCATACCTCCAGCAGGTTACATAAAAGATGTATGCAATAAAGAATGAAGAGCAAAACAAAACAGAAATGTGAAATCAAACACAAAGGATGCCATATAGTTGCCAATTTTGTGAGATGAAAGTTTCCATTAGCTCTGGTCTTAAGAAGTTAAATGTGAAAAAAATAAAAATAAACAATCATATTTTAATAAAAAAAAGGAAGTCAAGTGTTGTTGTCACTGGAAGACAACAAGGTATTAATTGCTCAAAGAAACAATTCCCTTAAAAAAAATTCAAAGGAAAAAAAAAATACCCTAAATACCAAAAAAAAAGGTGTGGCCACACACTTCTACATCTGTAATTCCAGTACTTGGGAGATGGAGGCAGAAGGATCCAGAATTCAAGACCAGCCTTGTCCACATAATGAGTGTGAAGTCAGCCTGGGCTACATGTCTTAAAAAATAATAATTCCAAGTTATTTTATATTCAGCATATTTTGTAGCCAAAGAAATAGCCTTTAGGGGTTGAAAGCTTTGAGTGTTACTTTAAAACACGTCTACTGCAAAGCTGTTGCGAGAGGGACTCGCAGGGCCTCTGAATGTGCTCGGCTCACGGAGTGTGATCTGAGGGAAGAGCCGGGTTAGACCCGGACGGATGAGCAAATCAGCTGCAAGTCTCCGAAATGGCAGCGACAAGACATGAGCATGATTTTCCCCGTTTTCTGGTCTGGTGGTGAGTCACCTCATTCTCCGTTCTCAAATACGTCCCAGCTTTCTCAGTTCTCCCTCATTCTCAAAAGAATGCCAGCCTGGAAGTTATGAGGCTGCAAGACCACCCTGCTGGGGGTGGGGGAGGAGCCCGGTCCTCAGGGAGATGGGAGGGATGCTGTTTGCCTTGGCGACATTTCTCACACTCCTTTCCCATCTTCCTTTGCGCCCAGCCCCCTCCATACTCAATCCTAGAGGATCTGGCCCAGGAAGAAAGAGGTTGCCCCCTGCAACTTTCTCAGAGGAGCAAGTCAATCATTGGTCTCGAGTTTGCTTCCAAGCAGACGAAGTGGCTCTTCCCTTCTGGTCTTTCTGGAAGAGCCAAAGGGATGGAAGACTGGCTCTCCATGGCAGGGGCCTCTGGGACAGCAAGGATGGCACTGGGCTGAGAAGACACACAGAAGACCTGCAGAAGCATCAGCTGGCAGAGTGAAATCTGCATGGCTGCCACCACTGCCAGTCCCTAGGCCGGCGCCTGCTTTACCAGCCGACCTCCACTCCAGAAAACCCCAGGAAGACCAGTGCAGAGAGAGGCCTTCAATCCTGGAAGATCCCGGCTGTGCTGGGTAAGGCGGCAGCAGAGCCTCCCACACACACCCAGGACTCGTAGGATTCCAAACAGGGCGTTAGCTCGCAGCATCTGCAGGTGAGAGAAGACACATCCACGCTGAATGAAAGCACTCCTCGCCGCCCTCACAGGCACTTACACTTTCAGAGCTGTTAAAAGCATTAGGTGTGGCCCCCCCAGAAGACCGCAGCCCAGTGCAGCACCCTAGTACCTTGGTCATCAGGGACAGAGAAGCTCAGCCTTCTCCAGTTCCCAAGGCCCACCCACCAGTAAAGGTGCTCTTGGGGGCCGACAGACAGGCCTCTCTGCAGCCTCTGCCAACATTTCTCTCCTGCCTCCAGGAAACTGCAAGCGCCTCACAAACTGCCTAGGTTAGACGCTTCCAAGATGGCGAAGTTATGTCTCCAGGAATAGACTGTGCTAGATTTCCCAAATGACTTTCCTCATCAAAACCAAAAGCTGGGATGTGTTTTCCTCCAGTGCTAGGGTTTGAGCCATGGCCTCAGCCACGAGACGAGCTCCGACACAGCCTCCCTTCCAGCCCCCAGAAGAGGGACTTCGAAACAGCTTTTGTAAGTATACAGCAACGAAATAAGTAACAGACAAACAAAAAGCCCTGGGTAGCCAGGCTGCTACAGGTCTGGTTGAAGGAGGTGCCAGAACTTGACCAAGGCCTGGGATGACCCGCTCGGCTCCCTGCGTGCTGCCAGTCTCCTCTCCTGAGCGTTGCCCCACTGCCCAGACTGAAGTTACCATGGTTCTTTGCGACTTTGTCACTTCATCCTTCTCTCTTCCGTTCTTGCCCTTGTGCGATTTTCTTCTAATCTAGGCACAGGGTGTTAAACTTGTTCTCAGATGTCAACTTCTTGGTTGTAACCTCTCATTCTTTGCCAGGATTTCTCACCTCCTGCAAATACTGAGACCATGTTTCATTCTGTAGCCCAGGCTGGCCCTAGAGATCCTCCCGCCTCAGCCTCCCAGGAGCTGGGGTCCCAGGAGAGCTACTCCTCATCCTTCTGCTGGCACCAAGTCGGTGGCAGACAAGGGCCACCCTGTGCACTGTACGGAGGGCGGTGAAGCACCCTTGACCCTCCCTCCACTCGAGACATTAGAAATGTCCTATCAGTGTTAAACATCCCCAAAGAAACAAAACCCACCTTGAGACACACACTCCATTGTTGTCCTGCTGTGTAGCCCACACACTCTGCTGCCGGGATATGACCGAGGGGACACGTGCGCCATCAGCATTCTCTAATGAGCCCGCTCCCTGAGGGGCGGTGTCCAGGGCTCTTGGCATCTCCTGCTGTTCACTCCTGTCCATCCGCCACTCATTCCTCCCCAGCACCACACACAGCCACAGCTCCTCCGGCCACCGGCTTCTCCCAGCTTCTCTAAGGCGGTTTCAGGGCTGCCTGTGCCCTGACTCACATCCTGTCTCTTCCTAGCAGGGAGTCACCTGGGCTCCCAGCTAAACATAACAGGAGGAAGAATCGCCTATGTGGACACGTGCCCTTTGCCACAGGCGACAAGAAGCCTGCCGGAGGGCTCTTGTTGCCACATGCTGGTGGCCTGAGCAGAGTCTTCTACTGGGGTTTGGAAGGCTCTTGCCCGAGGAACTGCCCATACTTTCCAAGAAACCAGTCCCCAGCTGCAGGCTCTGGACGGTGACTTCAGCCGTGAGTCCTCAACCCTCAGGCTGGAACACGCTGCCAGCCCCCAGTCCCTGGTCCCTGACCAGGGACAGAAAGTTCTTTTGGAAGGTCAAAGCCAAGGCCTTCCTGTGACCTCACAGCACCGGGGGCTTACCTACAGGATCCTGAAGACCCCAAGATCCCTGACTACAGAAGGTTGAGATGGTTTCTCAGGGCTTCCCGTTCAAAGGCCAGGCCATACAAAGCCCGACCATGGAATAAAGAGCTGGGAACGTGGCGCATTCGGTAAAGCACTTGCTTAAGAGGGTCAGTCCCTGGCACTGGGGAGGTGGACAAGAGGCTCAGAAGTTCAAGGTCATCCTCCGCTACACAGTGAGTCCAAGGCCAGCCTCCAGCACGAGCACCCCTCAAACAGAAGGAGCGGAGCGTCCTGGCGCTTCAGTCTGTGAAGGGCCGTATAACAAAGCCAGGTGTGGGGCTGGACAGATGGCTCAGGGGTTAAAACTCTGCCTCACAAACAGAAGATCCTTAGTTCGGATCCCAGATCCCATGTTAAAAAAAAAAAAAAAAAAATGCTAAGCAGGTACGGCAGCGGCCTCCCAGAATGAAGCGAAAAGGAAATAGAAATAATCCAGGATGGTTCCCTACGTCACCCTTGGTCCTCCATAGAAACATACAGCGCCCTCCAACACTTGACACACACACAGAAAATAAAGTTAAAAAAAAAAAAAAAAAAAAAAGCCTGGTGTGGTGGCATACGTAACGTTATTAGAATTTCCAAGTTTGCTGGGTGATGGAACGTGAGGTTCAGTGACAGACTCTATCTCTGAAGAGAAGATACGGACCAAGGGAGGAAGAGATTCCCTGTTGATCTCTGCATGCATCCATACGTGCACACGTGCTGTGAACACATGCGTAAAGCCTTCTTTCCAGGTGTACACCTGGAGATGTTAGCAAGTGAGTTTAGCGAGGGTGCTCGGAGCTAAGGAGGTGTTTCTGCAGCAGAGGCAGACTAGAGCACGGAGCCCTGAGGGCCGCGGCTGGGGCCTGCCTGCTTCCTCCGAGCCAGTTCAAAAGGCCGGAGCTCGAAAGGCGGGGGCTCAGAGTGTCAAAACCAGACAGGATGGGTGAGTCGCTTGGGGGGAGGAGGAGCCTGGAGGACCGTCAGTGCATGGGGCCGGGCAGGAGGCCAGAGAGGTGGTGATCATCTGTGCTGTGGGGTGTGTGCTCTGTGGGATCAGTGCTTCCAACAAGCATGACTGGGAGGGCAGAGGCGGCTGGGAGGCAGAAAGGACCACCACGGCCCACTTCTGGCAGAATGCACGGCTCCTGGCTCAAGGCCCCTCACCTGCTCCCTGTCCAACACAGGAAGTGCCCCCAGATCAGAGTTTACAAGCAAGGCTAAATGGATCCGAAGCCTCCAATGTCTTCTCCGATGCCAACCTGGCACGATTCCCGAGTGGTTTCATCCCCAGGAGCCCCTGTGGTCCCCAAACCAACCAGCCTGGAGCCCCGCAGCTAGCCGTAGAGCAGGCGAGGCAAGACGGCCAGTGGGAGTGTCAGCTCCAGGTAAGTGGGTGCTGGTACCCCAGCGCCCGCCTCCACTGACTGTGGATTGCTTGCCAATTGCTGCGCTCACCTGTTCTCCTGCTCACCTGTTCGCTGCTGCGCTGCGGTTAGGCGTCATTAACTGTCCTGCAATCGAGTCAGCTGCGGCTTATTACTGTGCTACACCCGCCCACGCCTGAATCTTCCTGGAGCGCGTCTGTAGACTTCCTGCCATCCAGCTGACCCCACAGCCCCTGCCGGGACCTCCTCCATCGCCCCTCTGAGTGACATTTCTCTCTACTGTCCCTTCATTTTATTTTATTTTTGGTGGGGGGAAGCAACAGGGCCTTACTCTGTACCCCAGGATGGTTTGGAATTGCTGTTTTATAGACCACAGTGGCTTTGAACTCGCTATGATCCTCCTGCCTCAGCGTCAGAAATGCTGAGACACTCTCCCATTGGGCTTTTTCGTTCTAAACCATTAACTGCAAGAACAGTCTTGGCAAACTCACATCTTGTCATCTCGTCCTTCCAGCCCCCCAGCTTTGGCTCCTGTGGTCTCCATGTTCAATAACAAACATGGCCTGCAAAGTCACCTGCCCTACTGTATCCCCAGCACCGAGGAGGTGCAAACAGGAGGATCTTGAGCTTGAGGCCAGTGTGGGCCATGTAGGAAAACACTGGAAGGGGCGGGGGGAGTAGTGAGCTGTGCCTAAATATGGTACATGTGAATGGAGGGGAGAGGGGGAGGGGAGGGGAGAGAACACAAGAGAGGAACGGCCGCATCCTTCTGAGGCTCTTAAAATGGACTTTCCCCTTTCAGCACAGCACAGCTCTTCAAGTCTCCAGTCTGCCGGCCCTACCCGCCTCCACGACAGCCAGCTGCACCCCCACCTGCACAGTGCATGGGAGGGCAGTACCTCGTCTTCTGGGGTGCTCCTTGCTTCCCCCTTCCTTGGATCACTTCTTCCTGGGAAGTTGCAGCTGAGTTGCGTCGCCCCTACTGTCTGTGATGAATGAAGTCCATTCGCTGTTGGCCTCACTGGCTAGAATCGCTGATAACCCGATGGCAGGGGAGGCAGGGAGAACAGATAACTGAATTTGGGGTGATGGGGCTGATGGGGCTTCTTCAGAGAAAGGCCGGAGCAGGCCTGGAAGGACAGAGTGGTCTTCGAGTTTATTCACCGCACCCCAGTGTGATTTGCGCAGGCGCACTTCCAGCTCGCAAACCAACTACTCCAGCAATGTAAGCGCGGGAAAGACTCCAGAGTACAGGTTGCCTCCAAGGGCAGCTCGGGAACCGTCACTCATGCCAGTCCAGAACATCCAGCCCGGCCTCTGACGCTGGAGTGGCTACACTGAGGTCCAGTCCACGGACTACTGCATCTCCAGACCCGCCCTGTGGCTACGTGACAGGCCCCACCACACTCGTCCTTTCCCCTCCACAGCCTGGACAACTGAATGCCTTCGCTGGGCCCTCTCTGACCTCATCTCCCTAGCCTGCAGCCCACTCAAGTGCGTGGACAGAAGGTGACTTTTCCGTATGGTCCCAAGCCCACCGACAAAGAGCCTTTCAGGGCAGAGGGTGAGAATATTCCCAAATGATCCAGAAGAGGAGGCACTTGAATGCCACAGCCCCTCTTCCCAAAGTCCCCTCCTCCCCAAGCCTGGGTCCCCCCACATTCCCAGTCTGGAGCAAGGCTGGATCCCAAGCCCTCTTTGCACCCCATGAGAGATGTACATCTGCTTCCGAGCCGACTTGGAGACCTGTGACCTCGGGGGTGCAGGGAAACACATGGGGTCACTTCCAGCTGCACCTCCCTCTGCCACTGCCCGCTGGTCTGAGGATCCGAGCCGTCTCTTCCTTGTGAGCAGCACCTCATGACGTGGCGTGGCCCCTCCTTCGGTGGCTGAGCCCTCACACCATAGTTGGCAAGTCTAGAACCACCGGATCCTATTACCTCACCAGTGTGAGTTCTACCATTGCCAAAAATGGTGGGAAGCCGCGGAGCCCCCGTGCTGAAGAGGCAGTCAAGGCAGTGTGTGTGTGTGGGGGGGCAAGGTCATTCCTGTGAGCCCGACAAGCAAGGGTGGAAGCTATTACCCTTAATCCCCACCCCAAGTACCCCACCCCTTCCTCCCCATCGAGACCCACAGTGCCTTTGTAGTCCCTGGTGCTGAAGGAGATTCCCAGAAGGCTGCTCCACCCCAGACACTTGACAGCAGAGGTTCAGGAATGGACGGCCCTGGGGCAGGCAGCCAGTAACCAGGGAAGAGAGTTACAGGGAAGCCAGATTTGCCATTACCAAGTGCCCCATGGGACCTCCCATTTAATCCCTACCTGTTCAATCCCCAGCGCCTAAAGGTCCCCAGCTGGGAGGTAGAAGCTAACACACCATCCCACGTCCCTGTCAAGCCAAGAGGCAAACCACCGCACTGTCTGTGCGCCCCTCCTGGGGGGCCCACCGGCGTTCCCAGAGAGCACAGCAGGCAAGCCAAGGCTACACACCCCTCCAAGCAGCACGGCCCCACTCAGCCCTCAGCCCCAGGCACCACACGCCACTGGAGATCCCTCCAAAGGTGGCTTGCAAGAGCAGAGCCAAACAGACCTGAGGCTGGACGAGCGGGTTGTCTGAGCTGGTCTCTACTGTCCAGAAAAAAATACCTGCTTGGTAGTGGGTACGTCTGTTTCCTGAGAACCAGTACTGGCGACTGCCACGGGACACTTACCAAGCTACAAAGGATAGGGAAGGTCACAGAACTTGGGTTGATGGCAAGAAGATCCTTGAAGCCGTGGCCTTAGGTAGTTGATACTGGGGGGGGGCGGGGTAACAGCAGGACCTGGGGTTTCCAGTATAGCAAAATTTCAGCACAATTGTGGCAAGGACTCGGCGAGTAGGTCGGTTACTTCCCACACTCCATTGTGAGTGCTGGGGAGGGAGGGGGTCCTGTCTGGTCCCCACCCATGGCCGCACCAGCTGGGTTCTGCACCGGCAGCTTCGCCCCACGATCAATGGAGGCAGATCGCATTTCCTTGAGCCTGAGGCTGGCGAAAGCTGCGGTAGGGACCAGGATAATGGCCTGGATTGAATAAGCAAATGGCGTGGTGGGGGAGGGGTGAGTCAGGAAAATCCACTCTGCACAGGCCCAGGGGAGTTGCTATCCGCCCCCCACCTCCAGCTCCAGCACCAACCCGTGGAAGGAAGGGGCTGGGGGGGCGGCTGTAACCCAGGCACCTGGGAGTCGCTGCTCCTGAAAAACAAGGAAAAACAGGACAAAGTGCTTCCCAGATGGATTAAACCTCTCCAGCCACTCTGGTGCCCGCTGAGAGGGTAAATCCTTTCCATCTCCCAGAAGGCAGAACCAGGCCCGTTGGCAGGGAGGGGAAGAGGGAGCCTTCTTCCACCCCGTCCTCCCCAGCACAGTCCCCCAGAAACTGCCTCCCTGGGGAGGCCGGCCAGCTGCAGGGACTGTAGCGCCCACCTACCCACAGGTGAACTTCTACTGAGGCTAGATGAAAACCTGATAGTTGTGGCCCGGGGTCCTGTCCCGGGAATGCGAGCCCCAGAGAGGCCTTGGGCCCTGAGGCTGACAGAAGACACGACCGGGTCACACCAGCACCGGCAAGTCGGGGCTCATCAGAGGCCTTCGTCGAGGCAGGTTGCAGCAGCAGAGGCCACCTGTCCCAGGAAGAACGGCAGCAGACCGACCACCCAGGGCTGAGCGAGGGCGGCTTCCATCCAAAAGGTCGACTTTTTCAGAAGCTGCCTGTCTCCTGCTTGGCCAGGCACCTTAGCATGAGGAGGGACGGAGAGACCCTGCCTGGCCCCGAGGAAGCTCACCCGACGGCAGGCCTTCCGTCCTGAAATAAGCAAGCTACTACTTCTCCCACAGCCGCTCAGAGGCACCCCTGCACGGGCACCCCAGCACTGCGCCATACCAGAGGTTTTTTTTGGGGGGGGGGAATAAATATCCCAACCATTCAAAAGCAATCCTTAGGCAGCACTGGAAACAGCTCTGACTGAGGAACCACGTGCATCTGGAGTCTTGTTCTTTTTTCCTCTAGCTCGGCAACTTAAAATATCTGATCAGACCAAGTCGCTCATGTTCTCCAGGGAAAAACAGTTCCATCCCATGGGGGCTGGCCCCGTGACTTCAGGTATGACGACTCCCAGATGGTAAGTTAGCTGTCTTGCTGCCTGGCAGTTACCACAGACCTGAGATTCACCCAGCTCCGGGGGTGTAAATAACACCCACCAAGCCAGGCCGGTGCAAGTCCATGCAAATTGTGCAGTGTCCACTGGAGAGTCACTTGGCCCTATTGCAGCTCTGCAGCCGGGCTCCTTCCAGGGCCTGTTTCAACATCTGTGAAATGGCTTTACAACCCGCTCACCTCATGGGGATGGGGGAGATTGTCGACATATGTGGCGTTACCTGACACACATGCGTGGTTCGCACAGGTTCAGTAAGCCACCGGGATCCAGGGACACAAGAAATAGCTTGTTGATCCCAACTCAGAAGCTCCCCAACTCTCAACTCGTAACCCCACGAAGTACTTTCCACCTCTCTGCACTGTCCAGAGATAGGCCACTGCAGGGCAAGTTCCAGGGACACCCATACTCAGTACAAGGAGGCCCCGTGCCTGGAACCCTGCAGCAGAAGGCCAAGGACCTCGTCCTGTCAGACAAGGCTGCGCCCCAGGCCTGAGTCTAGAAGGATATTTCCCACTCATGGTCACTGACGCTGGCCCTACAGATGGTGACCCCCCCACCCCCACCCCTGCAGCTCCATCTGCTGGCCCAGCTCACATTGCCCAGCTCCGGCTCCACCATGGCCCCAGGCAGTGTAAGGCGATCTGACTGCCCACCAGGCTAGGACTGAGCCCTCACCCAGCATCCAGCCAGATGGGCCAAGGAATCATTGACAGCAGGCTAGGCTTAGACCCGAGGATGAGGGGGAGGCGAACGCGGCTGCAGCGACCCGCTTTTCCCATATTGGCACTGCACATGATTGCTCAGAGCGGACAGACACAAGCAAAAATGTGCTAGTGCCAAAATCGGCCAAGCAGATGGTACTGGAACAAGCCCTCTGGGAAGAGAGGATGAGGTCTCTGACCCTCTGGGAACGGCGATGTCCAGGTGCAGAGGGGCGAGGCACTCCGGGCACCGCGGATCTGTCTCTGCTCTGTTTATGGCCCTTCGGTAATTCACTGACCGAGACTGTTCACAGTGAATTCTACCAGTGCCATACACAGAACAGGAGTCACTCTGGCCGCAGACCCTGCCGACAGGCCAGCTGCCCCTCACACTGAAGCAGAAGATCCAGTCACAGGCCTCCGGGCGTGGCCTCCCACTTGGGCCCCCAAGCCCTGCAACTTACCCCTCAACCGATCCCATCACTATGACTCAGCAACTAGCTCACCGGGTGGACATATCTCATCAGCCCAAGGTGACCTTCAAGAAGGCAAGGACGGTGGGGAAGAAGGGCTGACTTCCTGGATTTGCAGAAGATGGAGGGAGAGGCCCTATCAAAATGTTTCCTGTGGAGGGCTGGAGAGAGCTCAGGGGGGAGGGCACTGGCTGACAAACCAGGCCCACCCTGGAAGCCCACATGACAGAAGGCCTGAACCGGCTACCTCCACCTGTGCACCAAGGCATGCATGCATGCACCTTCTCTGTATCTCTACCTCTGCCTCTCTCGTGTAAATAAATTAAAAAAAAAAAAAATACTGTTTCCTGTCTTGTCCTCTACATCTTGGCCGGGATGACAGTAGATCCCGACAGTCTATCTTTTTTGTCAAAGTCAGCAACCAGCGTCCAGATCCTTCTCTACCGATCACACCAGACCCTACCTAGCCCCACAGGGATGGTGACAAAAACACCCCAAGATGCTTCCCCTGGCCTGAGCCCAGATCCGTTCAGAGAATCCCAGGGAGCAAGCCAAACCGGACCATAAATCGCTGGGGCTGGGCCATGGTCAAGTCGGGAGGCCGGGAGGCGCCTTCAGCCAGGGGGCAGCTTGAAGGCAGCTGAAGGTGCACTCGCTGCTCTGGAAAGAGCTTCTGGAAGCAGCTAAGGCGGGCTGAGACGACTTTGGAGGAAGGTGGAGGCCAGACAGCTAAGGGAGGACAGGCAAGGTTGCATCAGTGGTTGCCACAGTGGCACTATGGAGAACCTGCCTCTGGTGCCAGGCGCCCTGGGAACGGAGAAGAGGAGGATGGGTCTCTCTGGAGCTGGTGCCCAGGGCACGAGGGGCTGGGGACTCTACAGAGCCGCCAGCGCTCAACTTGCCTGAGGCCAGACTGGAGCCCTGGGGGCAAGATGGCTAGAAAAACACCCTGCAAGGGTCAGAGAGCAAGTTCTCCGTCTCAGGGATTATGCAGACTTGGAGGCTAGGTTAAACTTCAGGCCGACCCTTCACCTGCAATCCTGGGCTTAGTTTATCCTTCTGGGGTTTTGTCCCAAAAGCTGGCTACTAGACTGTGGACCTCTCCAACGTGCCCCCCCCCAGAAGCCCCATACAGCTGGATGAAATCACCCTCTGACTTTTTGCTCCTGTTTCTCCAATTCTCTAAAACTGGGTAAAGGAGGACAGAAAAGGCTGTGGGTCAAGTAGAGGTGGCGCAGTTATCAAAGTAGTCCACATTCCACACCGCCTAAGGCATAAACATCAGGACCGCAGAGGAGGCCTTGAAATGTAGATGGAGACCCACCTGGAATTCTACATTTTAATAAATAGGAATCTGGACCACACAGAAGAGATGCAAAGAGAACTAGGTTCCCTGAGAAGACTCGGGTACCTAAAAGAAACAGGCTGCTGGGGGGACACAATGACAGGGACGGAGGAACATGCTGAGGAGGAGGAAATGAGATGTTTTGCAAATCAAGGAACCGGTCCCTCGGGAGACAGGTGGCTGGAGTGAGGGACTCCGCAGTCCTATGCCCAGGAAGGAATAAAGCACCGCAGGAGGGGCTCTGTAACCTAAGTGGCTGGGCGTGCCTGCCCTTCTGACTGCATTTTCCTCCTCTTTAACTGACAGGGGATGGAGAGCAGGGAACGGCTTACAGAGCCAAATGCCTTTCCAGCCTCCAGTTCTAATCAGCTGGACTGACTCCTCCCCTGAACTGCGGGGGTGGGGGTGGGGGCTCCTAATCCAAATGCCGCAAGAATTGGTGCCGCAGTGCCCTGGCTAAACCACACCCGCCGCCCAAGTCTAGGGTCAACCAATAACCAAGTAGTAATTCTGAAACTTCCCTAGCAGCATGGATCCTAGGCTCTAGAGAATTAGGGTCTCCCCGCTTTCCTCAAATGGGGTGTGAGGGCGGGGTTAAGGCCAAGGCTATAAAAATAATCACTGGAAATACAGAGAAAGGGGGCCCATGTTGGGGCAATTCTTCAGGGTACTTCTTTTGCCCTCCCTGCAGCGCCCTCCCTCCCCCTCTACACTAAAATGAGCTAAGACATCCATTTCCAATCACTAAAGAGTGTCCGGGCCTGATGGGTGGGAGCAATTTAAACAGCAATCAGAGCTGATAGGCAAGGAACAGCCTTGGGATGAGGCAAGAATGGGTAAAGGCGGGGCGAGGATGGGGGGAGGAAAGGAAGGGGTGCTCCCTCCAAATGAGCATGGACTCCATACCCCTGGAAAGTTCTCTGCTGGTGCCGCTCCCCCTTCCACTGACTCTCCTGGGACCCCTTTCTCGGTGCCATCCCTTTAAGGTGCTTGCTCAGAGCAGTCACGTGTATGCCATTCCTTCCTGCCCCCCATCTCTCACGGTTAGCAGTTCCCCCCAAAATTCGTGGTGCCCGTGGAGACTCAGTTACTTTTCGCCACCACGAAGCCTTGCGACCTCCGCTCAATCTTGGTACAACGAATCTAGAATCCCAGGTCCAGATCCTCCCACCCGCAAGCAGCCCCGCCCTGAGCCCCCGAATCTCTATCGAATGCCTGGAGGGCCCAGGCGCTGGGACGGTCGGACCCTTGTTCATGTTCGGGGCGTGGCCCCAACCGCCCGGTCTTCCCTTGAGGTCCTAAGGACGCCCCCGCCCTTCAACTGCTTTGGGTGCAGTGGGGACCACTAGCTCATGCATAACCGGGCGGTATGGACCAGTTAACTGCCCAAGCTCGCTGAGGAACCACTGGACTCCGTTAATAAACCTGGTGGGGAAAAAAAAACAAAAAACAAAAAACGAAATTCTTACAAGTGGGACTGGCACACCGGAATTTTTCTCCTTTGTGCGAGGCTCCTCCCTATCGACCCCCATCACCGCTTGAAAAGACTGCCCAGGAGCGCTGAAGAAAGGAGGCTGCAACTGGCACCTGGGGTCCGAACCAGGAGCCCCCGAAGACCAGCTCCGGCTTGTGGAAGTTGGAAGATGGGCTCTGTTCAGATGAGCCCACGGGGGCTGCCTTCTTGACGGGTTCACCTTGGAGAAACCTGACGAGCTGGTGCCCAAATGGATTACCGAGGAACAGGGGAGGACGATGCGCACGGTGCCGAGCTGAGCGAGGCGGCTGGGGGACCTGGAATGTCCTCCCAGGTGGCCGGGCCAGCAGCACCTGGCCTGCTGTAGGGCAGACGGCCTGCTTCAGTCCTCAGGAGTCTAGTGAAGCGAAGGGGAAAAACTGGGCGACTTGGTCCCTAACCTGGGGGAGGGGACAAATTAGGGCACCGCCCGATCCCAGTCCCATAATCTCTGGCATTAGCATTAGCAGGTATTTTTGCGTAGAGGGTACAGAAGCCAGAACCGAAAGAAGGGAAAAGTGAATGGCTCAAAGCACAGAACCCCCAGAATCGGTGATCCTTCTCAGCGCTCACAACCTTAGGATGCGCAGACGGGTGAGGCGTCCGAGGAGCACGATCCTGGTGCCCACCCGGGAGCAGCAGGACAAGGGGGACCAGGGTACTGACCCGGTACTAACCGAATGGCTGAGGGTGTTTCAGCCGCGTGCTCTCGGGTTCCTAAGACCCGAGGCTGCGAAGTGGAGACGAGCAGAACCTGCTTGCCCCCGGGGACTGGGCGTGGCCGACCTCGGGCCACGGAAGCGGTCACTCAACCTGCCGTGGAAGCTGGAGAACGGGCTGGAGAAACTAGCTCAATCCCGGAACGCTCGCGGCAGCCCGCGTCGCAGCCTTGCGCTTCCTCCCGGGCCCACCAGGGCGGCGAAACGCCCGCGCGACCCCAGCCGAATTTCTTGGGGAGGCGGCGCTGGGGCCCGCGATCCAACGCACCTACCCCAAGCACAATCCGCACCCAAATCCTTGGTGGGTCCCGGCTCGGGACCACAGCTCTGGGTGTAGGGCTCACGTCCCGGGGGCTCCCGGAATCTGGAACCCCGTGGGCACCCGCGCCAGAGGGCCCCTGGAGACTCAGGAATTCGCAGTGCCCTCGTCATCTCCGAAGGCCAGCGGCGTGAAGTAGCCGTCGCCGGTCGGGCGATCCGGGCGCAAAGCAGGTTCGAGCCCTGCCGACCCTCAGGGCCCGCTCTACTTTCTCCCCAACCCAGCACTGACTCCGCCCGGCCCCGCCCCGAACACTCACCTGCGCTGGCTCCCGCTGGGCGCGCCGTCGCCTCCAGCTCCGCGCAGAGTCCACCCCGAAGGAATACGGGATAAAAAAAGAGGGGGGCCGAGTTTGGAGAGGGTCGAAAGGACGGAACTTGATTCGCGCCGGAGCTGAGCCGAGGGCGGCTCCCCAAACCTCCATTGCCCAGGCGGGAGGAGGCGGCGCCCCAGCGAGGAGCCCGGCGGGGGAACAAAGAGGAGCCGGGATGGGGCCGCGCGCTTCCTGGGTGTCGGGTGACAGGTCCGCTGGGGCAGGCCCCAGCCGGGCCACCTGAGGAGGAGCCTCTTCCACGCGCCAGACGGGCTAGGACTAGAGAGGCACCCAGGCCCCGGAGCTGGACGATCGGGGCGTACCAGGTGCCCCCCGACCGCGTACAAGGAAGGAGGCCCGCGAGGTGCAGCGCGAGACGCAGGGGCTCGACGGAGTGCAGAGATAATGACTCGGGGAGGGTTTTACCGCCCCCCGCGCCCCGCCCGCCCCCCGTGCCGCGCCATTGGCTCAGGTGCCGTGAGGCGGGGGAGGGACGGGAGGCGGGCCGGAGATGATTCACCTTGAATGTGGCTCCGGTTGGTGCGCGTCGCAGGACACGCCCGACCGGGACTGCAGAGACGCCGGGAGCCCCGCCTATTAGCCCAAGTGGGCTAAGGCTGGCCCCCAGGGAACCCTCCGCCCACCGTCTGTCCCCGCCTCCTACCTTCGGGCTTGGGTGCCGCTAAGCGAGGTGCGCCCCGACGCCCTGCCACCCCACTACCCTCCGAGTCCCCGGCTGGCCAAGATTGTGGGTTGCACAGCTTGCTAAGAAACCCGACTCTGGGCTGGGGGAGGGGAAGTGCGTTTGGAGGCCCTGCACATTGTGGGGCTACTAGACGGCTCTCTGCAGCCTCCTGGCAGAAAAGGGTAGCAGGCTAACCAACTTCCGGGGGGCCCCAGGATTGGTGGACCAGAGCTGGAGTGGCGAGACCAGGGACTCTGCACAGGTCCTCACCCACCTTGCCTCACAGGTGTTTGGCCACTGCCGCCGCCGGAAACAAAGGCTGCCTGTCCCGGAGGGGGAGGGGAGAGGAGCCGCCCCCAGACCCGTTCTACGCTCTCTTTCTCCCCTCACCCCGCCGCAGGGGCTCTCCAGGGAGGGGGCGGGGTCGGCTGGCGCTGGGGCGCGGACAGGGATCAGATTCTTCCCAACCATCCTTGGCTCGAGTGCCACCCGTAGCCCTCGGAGAAGGGCAAGGTTGGAGGACTCCTGAACTGTCCCCCCGTTAAGGTGGCCTCTTCCTTATGACAAAGCATTTTGAGCCCAGAGCTCACCCTCACCCCTGCCGCCGTTCGGGGTGCCCTTCCCACTCCCTGCCGCGCCCGGACGCCCCAGACGGCTACCGCAGTTCAAAACCAGATTAAAATCAAACGCTAATCCGCCTCTCTCCCTTTTAGCTTATGGTTCTCCCACTAGACCCCGGCAGGCCTGACGGCCTAGAAAGCTCTAAAACCCGGGGCGGGGAAGAAGGCTGAGGGGTTTGGCTGACGCCCCCACTACGAAACTTAAATGCCCTTGCAATTGAAAAGGAGCTGAAATTGAAAACCGTTAGCACTTTGTCTTGGGCTCAAGCGAGGAGCGCGGGTGAGTGCACCAGTAACCCCCGCCCCAGCTGAGCCGCCAGGGTCCAAGAGTGACCGCGCAGATACGAACCCTTCTATACACCCGAGTGCCGCCCAAGGCTCCAGCCACGGACTCTGCAAATGGATAGTCCCGGAAGCATGGCCCACCCGGAGCACGAATGACCAGGTGCGTCTCTGGACCCTCTGGACCAAGGAAGGATGGGAACCCAGCAGAGGAGATGAACGTGGGACGGCCCAACGAGCCAAAGGAGGGAGGTGACTCCGCATTAACCCCTCCCTGGCCCACTCCCCGTGCTCCCCATCCCGGTGGCCCTGAGACTCCCCGGCCGCGTCCCCACCTGCGCCCTACCTGGTCCCCCAGGCCTGTGGGGTAACGAGGCGACTGGAGCACTGTGTGCAGGGGCACGCAGGCCACACCGGCTGCGAGTGGCCCCCGCGTCCTGCTGTGCCCCTTTATAGCGTGCGCCCCGCCCCCCCCCCGCGCCCCGCCCGGTCCCATTCACCTGCTGTTGAGAACCAGACACCGCACAGCGGAAAGCTAGCCGCTGGGCTGCGGGGTCCGGCCGTCGGGACTCTATGGGTGGGGGCGCAGCCGAGATGGATCCGATTTCTACCTTTCTTAAATGCTCTACTGAAAGTCGAGAAGGCCGGGGCCGAAGAACGAGCGTCGTTTCTCCCACTCCCCCCACCCTCACCACCCTGCGCACCCCGAGTCCCTCAGCCTCCCTCTAGGAGGGCGGTGAAACTGCACCCGCAAGGGTCTCATACATATTTTAGGGAGCAGGTTTGGCTGGTAACTAGAGCTGGACCGGGGAGGTGAAGGAGCGGCCCCCAGGGACCCGAAACCTAGATCCCTTACAGCCCAGCCTCCAGCCCGGGGAAAGGTGGCTCGGACCGAACTTGGGTCCTGGTTTTGCCGGGCCTGCCGAGCGCAACCCACGGCCGTGTGTGTCTTTCCCTCCCTTCTTGCAGGCTGGATATCTGCCTGCCAGCTTTGCCGTCCCTCTTCTTCCCATCAGCGACCCACTCTGCCTGGAATCGTGGGCTCATAGATTTGTAGTTCGGGGTCTCCCGACCCTCTATCCGGGATTAGGAAGGGCCTTCAGTCTACAGGACTAGCCGTCCGGGTGACAAGACCCTGTGCTTGGCGCTGCGACCTCGGAGTCCTATCTGTCCCCAAGCCTGTGGAGTATCTGGGGGCCCAAAACACCGTGTAATGGAGGCTTCTGGCGTTCCCTGGTTTATTTCCTCCAGGCCCCTGCCCCACGGAACTGGTCCCTCCGTGACAGTTCCAGATGTGCAGAAAATATTGGATGAAGAAGCAATCAATCCCGGGATCCCACCTTAGGGAATGCGCTTACGACTGGGGATAGGGAATGGAGGATAGAAGCCCCCCTACCCTGGCCTCTGGAAGTAGTTCTGCCATTCGCTTCTCAGCCTCTTAGAAATCGTGACGTCCTCTTGCTCACATGGGCACTAGACCCCAAGACACGCAGTAATACGACCCCAAAGAATGGAGTGTCAATTCTGTTCTTGCTCCAGCCAGTGTCTGTGTTTATGTCTTTTTGGATTGGTCAAAAATGAGTATATGTTATTTGCCATATGTGTGCAAGCACCACTTCTAGCGACTCAGTTTGCCTCTCTGAGTTTCCGGTTCCCATTTGCAAAATATTAAGGTGGCTCCCACCTCTCGCAGACCCTTGCCATGGAATCCCAGGTTGAGGGATCCACCCACCCACACACACACACACACACACACACACACTTTGGACACTTCCTGCTTCTTACTACACAGGGACCAGGCGCCTAGGAAGATGGTCTTTGGGTCTAGGGACTTTGCTCTGGAATCTAAATGCACGAACATCGACACTCACAGAGGTATTCAAAACCGAACTAACTTGCTGAAATATCTTTTTTTAAGACTGCAATTTGTGCATCTGTCGATTTTTCTCCAAATGGTGGCAGAATCTGCAGGACGATTCTATGCTGAAGCCCGGGAGCACAGCCCCAGCTGCGGGAGGCCGGAGTGCAGTGAGGTGGGAAGGAATTAGAAGCACACTCACACCTCGTCTTAGGAATCCACACGGTTCCTTACTAGAAAGGACCAGGACCCTGATGTAACTAACCCCAGCACTACCAGACTGAGGCAGGAGGCTTCCGTATTGAGGTCAGCCGGACTCTATATCGAGACCCCCCATCTCCCAATAAGTAACTGAAATAAATAGTATATATTTATATATACGCATTAATAATAAATAGTATATCTTTATATATACGCATTATGTATCCTGAAAAAATATCCTGGGCATTCACTGAAAACGCAAAGGACACCCGGGCTCTTGTTTGAGGGAAAAAATACATAAATGTATACATGGGACAAGGATTTTAACGTCATTTTTTTATGTAGCAAGGAAACCGAAGTGTATTTGGAAGACTTTCTTTGTCCTATGCCCTTTAGGGTTGTTCGAGGGGAATCGTGTTGCGCCTATCATATGCTGGAATCGAATTTTTAATTAAGAAAGAAACAGCAAACATTGGATTTTTAAGCCGCGCTGTTGATCCGCGGGCCTTGAGAGGGGGCTCGGAGAGCCGCTGCGGGAGAAGGGTCTGTGGCCTGCGGAGCAGCAAGGCCCCGGGCCCTCGGCTCCCGGCTGTCGCGCTTGGCGCCCAGGACGCGGGCGGGAGCGGAGGCCTTCGAGGGGGCCTCGGACCCTGCGGTCTCGCCTTCCTGGGTTTGGCGACAGCCTGGCTGGGCTGGAGGCCCGCTCTGCGGAGCCCACCCCCCACTCGAGTCTGCGTGGGCCGAGGCGGGGCAGCGGAGAGGCCCGCCCTCAGCGTGTTGCCTCGCCTGTGAGATAGACCCCCAAATTGCACCTTCTGGAGGTGGCGGCCTGCAGAGGGGCCCTGCCCGGGAGCCCCGCACCTTCACTGTGAGCTCAGCTCCAACTGGGGGCTCCCCACTCGCTCCCAGCGAGGACCCACGCGGCTGCTTCCACCCTCGGGCATCTAAGGCACCCGAGAGCCGCCCACCTTGCGCACGGGGTGCAGGGAACTCCAGATCCCCGCTCCAAAGCCCCGAGTGGCTTTGCGACTCAGACACCCCCGCCTCCGCCCGAGGGTCTAACCAGATTGTGCCTGCAATCGTTGAAGGATTGCTCCCCCCACCACCCCGCAGCAACCTTCAGCGGATTATTCGAAGGTCGATGACCCAGATACGGCTTTGGCCATGAGCCATGTTTCACTCCAAAGCAAAATTTAGTTGAATAATTTGCCCCCAAACCACGCAAACGCTCTTTTCCCATTTAGGATGTCTGGGAGAGGTAGGTCTTAAAGGTCCCAAATTAAAATAATCTGCATTATTTATTAATCACTTAAGTATTTGCGCCCGTGGTGGTAGCGGCAACGTTTGTAACCTGGTCGCAGAAGCAGAAGCATCGCCATAAGCTCCAGCCCAGCCTGGTGTAATGGAAATTTCCAGAATTTCCAGGCCAGCCTAAATAATGATGATGATAATGACGAAAGATTCCGCAAAAGCCTGTCTTTTTCTAAGCCTCAGTTTCTTCATCTGTAAATTGGGAGTTTACCCCAAGTCAAAGGACTGTTGGTGAAATTTAATTAGGAAACAAAAAAAATTTTTTTGGACAGAACCTATGAAAAAAAAAACAAAAAAACAAAACCAAAGTGCTTCTTGAAAGTAGTGTTCTTTTGGGGTCACCTCTAAAATTTGTAAGAATGGGAGTTCAGACTCTCGGATGAGAGCGCTTGGAGTAGTTGAGTCCCATGTTCCTGGCTTACATCTCCCACTTTTCCAGCACCCCTCCTTCCCCCAGCCTCCTCCCCCAGACTCTTGCGGATTTCCAGCCGTGGGTGACTTTGTCTTGGCGGTTCTCTGGGGGCTCCCTACCCCTCAATCCCAGGATCCATGCATGTAAAGAAGCAGTAGAATCCCCCCATTTGTGTTGCATTGGAAGAAGCCGGTGGGTTTAAGCCCACACTTTTGTTTTGCTTTACTTTTTTCTCAGAAGACCTGAAGCCCAGGTAGACTCCGAATTGAGGGCAGAACGGTTCCCAGAGCCTGTCCAAGGCTCTTTCCACTGGGCAGGAGTGCAAGATGCTGGAGATTGAAGGGCCGTGGGTACTGTTGGCAAGGAACGTCGGTTGAGGAAGACGCCTTTGGACCGCAGGGATTCTCCTAGGAACACCCTGAGGAGTGGGCTGTCTAAAAAGAGGATTCTCTCCTGGCTACACACCAGGGCCCCCGGGGAAACAGGTCCGTAAGGAAGAGAGCAGGATGCGGGTTTGTGGAAAGTGGTCAGTCTGGTGGGGGAAGGGCTGATCAAGTACATCAGGAATTTCTGCAAGGCTTTGATCCCTCTTTGATCTACCCTTCACTACCCTCCACCAGTTGCTGAGTTGGGAGTCTGGGCAGCCCCACCTCCCCACCCCACCCCCAGACCTACAGAGGCTGAGTCAGGGGGTTTCGCCCTCTGCAGCTGCCACGGCTGCCCTGAGAGCAGCCTTCTGTCTTGTACAAGGGGGGAGCACAGTACCCACAGAGGTCAGAGCGGGGCCCCAGCCTCCAGGGTGGGTTGGCATGAGGGGCCTATGCTACCAGATCCTTCGGCTTGAGGCCCCAGGGATAGAAGAACCGGTCAGAGGGCAAGGGCCGCATCTGCCCCTCACTGCTGTATCCCATGCCTGGCTCTAGGAGGGGGCTCACTGTGTCTGTGGTAGAGCGTGAAGAAGGGTGACAGGGCAGTCACCCCACAGGCCCCTGAGCCTCTGCAGGGCAGGGCCACTTCCCGATCTGCCAGTCTCTGCAGCGGCCTCTGTTCGGTGTTACCGGTGTAGCTAGCCATGGCCAGGTCCCGTCTTTGTGTCATTTCAAGAGACAGAAACTCCTCGGTGGACTGCCCGGGTCTTTCCTTCATTCCCATTCTCCCTTTGTCCTTGGTCTGAACTGTGGACCAACCAACCGACACGCTAGAGTTCAGTTTCCATATCTGCAAAGTGAGGGCTAGAAAGAAGCCCTCCAGCTAGACGTCTGAATTGGTCTGATAACACCTTTTCTAGTCTCCCATCTTCTCTCCTTCATCCTTTTCCAAGACATGCTGAAGAAGTGCGCTGTGGCCATAGAAATGACGGCACTCAAGCTGCCACGTGAGAACAAGAGCTAGTTTTGCCAGAAGTATGGGGGCACCCACAGTGTGGGCTCTGCCTTCACAGGGGTCACCAAGGACACATCTGTCCAGATGTGTCTCTGTCTCATCTGGAAAGGAGGAGCATTTTATTCTATTGTTCTGTTCTGTCCTGTCCTGTCCTGTCCTATCCTATTCTGTTTTACAAACTGGGAAATTGAGGCTCAGGTGGCATGAAGCACGTAGTGATGGCCCCGTTGCACACATAGTGTGGAAGGATGGACATCTCCTGAGAATTAGTTATGTGTGGTCCCCGGGAGCTGAAGCATCCAATCTGAGACTTCTGGATCATTCTCCAGAGACCGTGTCTGCCCTCGAGCAGCTCACACCGTCCTGGAGAGCACGCGTGCTGGGTACGCTCTAGCTGCCATTTCAGAGAGACCGAACTGCACCAGAAACCTCTTCCAACACGGGCCTGGTGGGTGGTAGGTGGGGACCCCCTGAAGGACCAGAAAACTAAAGGAACAAGTACCCACAAGCCCTCCCTCTTGGGTCTTAATCACCTGCCGAGCCCTTGGGGGTCTGGCCAGAGAGGGGAGAGGACCGTGGAGGAGGCCGGCTGACAGCTCCCAGCCTTGCTTCTTCTCACAGGGTGCTGAAAACCGTCTTTTCTTGCGCCTGGGGTCCCCTCCCACCAGTGACCACTTCATGGTGTTCCTGTCACGCATCCAAACCTCGGCCCCAGGCCTCTCACCGGCTGATGGGGGTCTCTTAAGGAATCGATTTCCACAAGTCCCTGAAGTGTTTCCTCAGCAGCGCATCTCCTGGCCCCAGCCTCTCTCTGCTCCATGAATGATTTAGCACCTTGAAGGGGTTGGATGGCTTCCTGTCCCATGGAGGTCTGCGGCTGTGACATCACCGCCCCTCCCCATGGTGATGGATGGTCTTTCCTACTTTAATGGGGAGGAGAGTGCCCAGGGCCGTCTGGGAGGGGATTGACTGTGGAAGTAAGTATCCATCTGGCTCCACAGATTTCTGGTTTGAGGGTCTTACTGATGGACCAAGTAGCTAATTGTCCTCAGAAGTACCCGGAGAAGGGGCCCAAATCCATCCCCCTGTCCCCTGCCCAGAAAGGTCCTGGCTCGAGTCAGAACAAGGTTTGTCTTTCCAGTTCCTAATGTATTACAGAAAAGGAATCTATACCACAAGTCCTGATACTTTATCTTACACACACACACACCCCCCACACACACGCCTTTACATGGGCGTGCATGCACACATGTTTTTCAAGAATGCTCTCAGGAAGTTCATCACTATGCATCACCTAAATCTTTCCTGCTACCCATGAAGCTCATTTTCCTCAGACTCCATCTGGAATTGACAGAGAACAGCTGGTCATGACCCGCCATATGCTAACCCTCCAAGCACACATGTCAAACGATGATGAGGTCGTGGTCCTTCCCTCCCTCAATGCCTCCCCCCCCACACCGTTTCCCCTCTAAGGTTCATGACTGTCTGAGTTCCACCACCTTCAAGGAAATTGACGGTGTTTTTACCACGCAGCGTGCATCTTCTGACTGCTTCACGGGTGGGAAAAGTACACAAGTTGTCCCCTGGGTAAGGAAGTACTGCTGCAGGTCTTGTCTGGTAAGCTCCGCTGACACACACCTGTTGGAACAGGTGTGACTGTTTCTAAAGAACTGCCCACAGGCTTCTTCTCTGGAGACAGCCACCCACTCCTTCCACAGGCCAAAGAGTTTTCTTTAAGATCATTCCCACGTGAATCTACCAGGATGTCATCCACATTTGCAGAGGGGGTGGGGACACAGGTAAGTAAAGGTTTGGGCCCTGTTTTGATTGGAAAGTGTCATGATTAGATGCAGGTATCAACTTGACAATCGAAGATTCGAGCTCTGAGCGCACTTATAAACCATTAGCAGTGGAGTTCAGCGCCCAAGCAAGCCCGCTGGAGATTGTCTGACTGACAGGGGAGACTCAGCCCGTGGTGGGTGGGACTAGTCCATGGGCAGGTGAGTAAGATGGAGGAGCCGGTTAAGGAGGCTGGCATCCTTCTGTGTACTTGGACAGACATGCTGGTAAGTGTCCTCTTGCAGAAGTCACCTGGATGGTGTGGCCAGGTCTCTTGTCAAACTGGACGAGGAGCTGTAACCAAGAATCCTAAGCCAAAATAAGCTGTTTGTCATGGTTTGAAATGTGAATCGACCCCCACAGGCTCCTGTGTTTGAATCTTTAGTTGTTTGGGAAAGTCACGGCACCTTTAGGAGGCGGATCCTTGCTGGAGGTAGGTGGTCACAGGGGGTGGACTTGAGGCTCCTTAGTCCCACTGGGCTTCAGTTAGAGAGTCTGCTCTTGTAGTAACAGTTTGCAGCTCTCAGTCTCCATGATGGATGCGACTTAAGTCACCTCCTGGCTTCCGACCCCCAGTCGTGCCTTTTCTGCCACAGTGGACTGTATCTCCACTCTGGAACTATAAGCTGAATGGATACGATTAGATGAGCTCTGAGACACAGAACATGGTACACACACACGCACACGGCCTATTTCTTCCCGGTAACCCCTCTCTACCCTCCAGTTCCAGGCATTGCTAACTTGCTTTCTACCGCTGTAGCTTTGTTCTTGTTGTTTTCCTAGAACTCCATTCACGGACCGAGAGACAATTCAGTGCACAAGGCACCTGTTTGAAAACCTGACTTCCGAAAGTTATCCTCTGACCTCTACCCATGTTCCATGGTTCTCTCTCTCTCTCTCTCTCTCTCTCTCCTCTCCCTCCCAGATAAAAATTAAATAAAATATTAAAAGAACTCCATTTCATGCAATCACACTTACTTCACATAGCTTTCTGAGTCTGTCTTCTTTCAGCATGATGCCTTTGAGAGTCCCCTAGCGAGTGGGCTGTGCTGGGGGGTGCGTGGGCTGTGCTGGGGGGTGCGTGGGCTGTGCTGGGGGGTGCGTGGGCTGTGCTGGGGGGGGTGCGGGCTGTAATCACCCCTACTCCAGTGACTGAAGCAAAGACCTTCAAGTTCAAAGGCTACTGATGCTACAAAGCCTCTTCAGAGACGAGTTTCCGCAGAGGTTGTGTTTCTGCCAGAGACTATGTTGGCGAGTGTGGAACAAGGATTCGGATTCTCCGGAGCAGGGGACTCTAATTTGCATCACTTGCTGGTTTCTGAGATAGAATCTCCCACTATGCCAACACGACGGCACTGATTCTCATTGCCCTCGGCTGAGGACAGGAAAGGGAGTTGTTCTTTATTCTTCAGTCAGTCTTTTTAATGTTTTTTACACTTATCTATTGTGTGCACATGAGCACGTGCATTCACATTCATGCCATAAAGTCAGAGGACAACTTGCAAGAGCAGGTTCCCTCTCCTTGTACCATGTGGGCTCTGAGCATCGAACTCAGGGCACCAGGCTTGACAGCAAGCTCTTCTACCTGCTGAACCATCTCAAGAGCCCCAGTCTTCTTAATGTCAGTGCTGTGGCGGGTGTGGAGTGACGATGTCTCTGGATGGTTTTAGTTTGCACTTCCCTGATAATGAATGGTTTGAGCATCTCTTCATTGCTCACAGGTATGTGTGAGGGGGATGGAAGAAGGGCCAGGCTGTGGAATACTCGAAAAACTGAGGTTCGAGGTGTTTCGGTGAAGGGCTCTGGGCACTTGGGAAATCTGTCAAGGGTGGAAGAGAAAGCAGCTTGTGAGAGGCTGATGGGTCACAGTTCACATCTCCTCCTCCTCCTCTTCTTTTTTTTTTTTTGACAGGTTCTCATTCTTTAGACCAAGCTGGCCTTGAATTCACAGCAGTCCTGCTTTAGCTTCCCAAGTGTTTAGCTTTCCAAGTGCTGAGCTTACACATGTGAGCCATGCCTGTCTTCTTCTTGAGCACTTCTTGTTGATTGGTTGACGTGTGTGTGTGTGTGTGTGTGTGTGCGTGTGCGTGTGTATGTGTGATATATATATATATATATATATATATTATATATATATAGAGGAGAGAGAGAGAGAGAGAGAGAGAGAGAGAGAGAGAATCACAAAAGGGCACTCGAGTGTGTTACGCCTGTGGAAGGTGACATCAGGATCATCCTGGATCGCTCTGACTCCTTGCTGTTTGCTTTGGGAATTCCCAGGCTCGCCTTCCAGGGCTGGAAGTGCTACTGCCACATCCCTCTGGCATTTCTATAATGTGTGGGATCTGAGATCCAGTTTCAGCTACTTTTGTTTGTGAGACAAAAGCTCTGAGCCATTTCCCACCCCAAGCCTCCAGACCATCCTCGTAAGAACGAAGTATCCTCGCTCCTTGTCTCCTCCTCTTCTGTGGGAAAAGAATTACGTCGGCTAGAACTCCTATCCTCCTCCCTCCTCCTCCCCTCCCCCTCCCCCCTCCCCCTCTTCCTCTCCTCCTTGTCTCCTCCTCCTTGTCCTCCTCCTCCTCTCCCCGTCCTCCTCCCCCTCCCCCTCCTCCCTTCTTTTTTTCTCCTGTCATCTCTCAGCAAGCTGAAACACACTTGACTCAGGGCTCTTCATATCCAAATCACTCAAAGGACACTGGGTAGGTGGAACTCAGGTCCCGGCCTGCTCTTACAACCCTCGTATGTCCCTTTGCATTGGAGAAAGGAATTCTGGGGACAAAATGCCACCTACCTCTGAGTCTGCTTTTCCGCTCAGTGAGGACATGGGCTCAGGAAGGCCGGGTGACTCGTACGGGCCACGCAGCAGGTGAGGGACAGGGCCGAAGCTTCAACTCAAGTTTCTTAACTCTGGGACTCCACCATTTGTCCCTGGGGAGGCTCTTCTGCCTTCCACTCCTCGAGTTGGGGTTCAGGAAACTATTTTGTCCAGTAGGGCTCTCTTCCTATGAGTATATTAGTTGCCTGTCTCATGGCTGTTCAGAATAGTTGGTAAAAGCAGCTTTGGGCTGGAGAAATGGCTCAGGAATTAAGACTCTGTCTCGAAAGCAGGTCCTGAGTTCGGATCCCAGTTCCCACATAAAAAATGCCTGACAGAAAGGGTTGCAGTCTGCGCTTCCGGTTCTGGTGGGCGGAGCCTGGGAAATCCCAGAGGGAAGCAAGGAGATAGAAGCAATCCAAGATGATTCCTGAAGTCACCCTTGGTCCTCCACAGGGACACACAGTGCCCTCTGATACACACACACACACACACACACACACACACACACACACACACACACTCAGAGTAAATAAATAAAATGTATCTTTTTTAAAAGTAGCTTTAAGGAGGGAAGCTTTATTTTTTGGCTCACCATTGGAGAAATACAGTCCATCATGATGGGAGGGTGAGGAGTCTCGGGGTACAGCCAGGGCGCCTGGATTCCTGCCAAGTAGAGAAGAGCGCCCCAACTGGACCCGAGACAGGGATTAGCCTTCAAGACCCACCCACTCTGGTGACCCCCAGCTGCCAGCTAGAGCTCTTCACCAAGGGTTCCACGCCTTCATGAAACAATGCCAGCAGCTGGGGGCATCGAGTATGTGAACTCATGAACCTGTGGGGGCATTTCATGTTCAGAGCACAGCGGGGGACCGTTTGGCCTCAGCCCTGAGTGAGTTCCAGTTACTTCGTACCAAACCACACTCGGAGGACTGTGAATGCAGCTGGCACTGAGCTAGCCTGCGATAACCCTGGCGCCCTGCTTCAGGGTGCCCTCAGTCCAGAAACCCGAAAACCAAGCCGTGCCATGGGAAGACGCTGCTCAACATTCACAGGGCACTTGCTTTTTTCTGACGAAAATTCAGACGCACAATGTTACTGCTTCGAAGCCAAGCTTGCCCTGCTTGCCTCCCACGTGCTGGGATTATAGGCGTGTGACACGCCACAGCTGTGAGGCTGTTTGTTGCGTGGCCAGCGAATGACAGCGTTTGATAAGTATAGACACAGTGTGTTCCTCTGGACTGTAATTAAGTGAACAACCCGAGAGAAGGGTCGAGCGAATCTAGCTCAGGTGAGAGAATGCCTGCTTAACATGCAGGAAGCCCTGGCTTCAATCCCCAGAGAGGGACGAACCCAGGCGTGGTGGCACATGCCTGCGATCCCAGAAGAGGGTCTGAAGTTCAAGGTCATCCCAGCTCTGCAGACAGGGAGGCCAGCCTGGGCTACGTGAAACTCTCACAAAAACCAAACAGACAAAAAATACAAACCCAGGAGAAGGGAAGTTGTGCTTCCCGGGTGGGTGTGCTATGGTGGTCACCGCTGCTATACTCACTTTGCGGTTGGAAAAATCGAGACGAGACACAACAATCATTTGGTGACCTGCTTAGAAAGGAGCAGGAACGACTTTTAACCAACTCTGTTGCCGGTCCACAGCAACCCACTGAATGGGGTCCTCAGAGGGCCCTTGCACCCCAGCCTGATGCAGGAGCCCCTTGAAGCCCGCAATGGTCAATGGCTGAGGCCACCAGAGGCCTGGACAGGGGGCCTGATAAATCCCTGCATCCCTGGGAGGAGAGAAGGCGTGGCAGGGAGGGCGGGGCTGATCCTCCAGCATCCAACCTCCCAAAGCGCCGCGACACGTTCATTGATTACATTTTGCTTTGCTCGAAGCCTGCTTCCAGAAGAACTCCGAGGAGAGGGACTTCCAAACCTCTGGCTGAGGTGGAGATGCTAACCCGAGCGTCTCCGTGAGCCCTTCCCGTCTCCATTGAGGAAGGGGCGCGGCGGCTTTCCCAGGCTCTCCTCCTGGGCTAGTTGGTATTTTTCCCTGCGGGTCCCTTGAGCCAGAGGACCAGGCCACAGGCAAAATCTGAGCTGGTGTTACTCAGTCCTCTGGCACTAGAGACACTGTCGAAGATGCGCCTATGAGTGTCAAGCGCTCTGCATAGTCCTGCCCTGCCCCGGGGCTTCCGTCTACAGTCCGGGTCATTACAGTGTTTTCCCACTGGACTAACCAGGCTGGAGAGAAGCCAGTGGGAACCAGGTCCAGCCCGAAGGCCATCACCCAGTGGGGTTTTCTAGAGTCCTCAGGAAGAGCAATGCTGGGGGCCAGCGAGATGGCTTGGGACTAAAGGCGTTTGCCTGCAAACCTGGCAACCTGAGTTTGATCTCAGAGCCTGCACAGTGGAGGGTGAACGCGTGCACTGTGAGGCACCTGCTTCCCGCCCCTCAAAGAAATGAGATATTAAGAAGAAAACAGGGCTGGAGAGATGGCTTAGAGGTTAAGACTCTGTTTGGAAAGCAGATGGTCCCGAGTTCGGATCCGAGGTCCCACAAGGAAATGCCAGGCAGAAATGGCGGCCTGCACGTCCTACCCTGGTGAGGGAGCCTGGGAAAGCCCAGAGTGAAGCAAGAGGGAGGTCGAAGCAATGCAGGATGATTCCCAAAGTCACCCCTGCACAGGGACACATGTGCCCTCTGATGCGCGCGTGTGGACACGCATACACACACACACACACACTCACACAATAAGTAAAAAAATAAATACATAAAGAAAAAGAAAACAGAGAGCCCTGCTCACAGGCACTGTGAAGGGCCCGCCGTGGGGCTTTGGCAGGAGCAGAGGCTGGCAAGAGGCCACCCCAGGGTGAGGCTACCCGAGGCTGCTGCTCACCGAAACTATCTGTGTATAGGATAGAGTTACTCCTATCGATTGCACCAAGACTTTTAATCCCCTTTGTAATCAAACAGGGCATCACTGGGGGCCCCTGTGAGCCTGAGATGACAGTGTGGCTCCTTTCACAGTGCGCTGGGGAAACTGAGGCATGGGAAAGGTGGCAAGCAATCCACTCCGCCCAGCAGACAGGAGGGAACGGGGGCTGTGTGGATCCCTTGGAGGGACACACACAAGTTACCTGGCCAGGTCAGATGCACCTCTGTGGACTTTGATGAGTTTACAGTCTTTTCTTGAATGAATTAGAATCTTCCAAGCCTTTGAGGGCTTTCACACACACACACACACACACACACACACACACACACACGCATACACACACATGCACACACCCCACATACACACGTACACACACACATACATGCATGCACACCACACACACATGCACACACACACCAAATACCACACACATTCACACACAACACATACCACACACACACCACACATACCACATATCATACACACTCACATACACACACACACACATACTACCACCTCACATACACACACTTCATACCACACAGACACTCACATATGCACAAACACACCACACACGCTCATACACACACGTACACACCACACACACACATGTGGGCAGACACATATACACACACACACCACATACCACACATACACACGTACATACCACACACACACATACACCCCCCACATAACACATACCACACACACAATATATATACTCATACATTCATACACACACCACGCACATTCACACACACTCTACATACCACACACATGTGCAAACACACACTACACACACCACATACTACACACACACCACATACTACACACACTCACATATGAACACACACTCACAGTCACACACACTACCACCTTACATACATACACCACATACCACACCCACCCACCACACATACCACACCACATACATACACACATACCACATACACCACACCCTACAACACATACATCCACACACATACTCACATCACATACACTACACTATACACACACTACCTTGTATACCCCATATCCTATATACCCATTACACACCAATACACATATGCACACACACACACACACACACACACAAAACATCATATACACCACAGCCCAGACACCCTTAGAGGCTGTATTCCTTAGGGTGCTTGTCCCAGACCATCTGATGCCACCCGTCCCTTGAGGAACCTCTGCACACTTCTGGAGCCCCAAGCTGAGTGGACACCCCCCCCCCCGTGATTCCCGGTGGCCGAGGATGCCTTACTGCCGGGTGTGCGCTGAGCCAGAGGCCAACAGGGCAGTTCGTCCCGTGAGCGCCTCCGTGGCAGAGAAAGCAGAGCCCAGGGCCCGGTCGCCAGGCCCGCACAGCCACCACGGCCTGCAGCGTCCAGGAAGGAGAACGGCCCCCAGTACTGCACGAGGCACAGTGAGGAAAAACAGGGAACCTTGTGCATTCACGCATTATTTATGCATCGACTTATGCACATATCTATGTATGTATTTACTGGGGGATGGGCTCCCACTCTGTAGCCCCGCTGACCCGGGGCTTGCTGACCAGCCCAGACTGGCCTAGAACTTGGGCTTCTTCTGCCTCAGTTTCCAAGCATTACAGTTAGTATAAGCCACTTGGCCTAACTTTTGCATTTAAAAAAAAAAAAACTTTGCTAACTTTTAAAATATCTGTATATTATATTATGTATATTAGTGTTGCATACGTGAATACGGACATTGGTATTTTAATTTCTAAATCTGACAGCACTGTCTGGGCTCCAGGACCCTCACTCATTCTTCCTCCCTCTTCTTCTTCCCTCTTTGTCAACAACCACCATTACTGCTGGGACCCGAGACCAACCCAAGGGGCCAGCCTTCAGAGCGAGGGATGGGGGTCAGGCCTTGCTCCCCTCTGAGAGAGGAGACCCCAGGGCACCGTCTCAGGAGACCTGCCTCACCTGGGAGCAGTCGGGAGCGAGGGCGCCCACAGGAGGCCAGCTGTGCCCAGGGCTGAAGCCTGTCCCTTCCGCCTAAGGCAGCAAAGCCACAGATGCCACTGCCCTTGGCAGCGCTGAGAGGGGCTGGGGGCAAGGGCCGCCCCTGTCACCCCCCATCTCCAGCTGGGCCTGGGGAGGAGCCTCCCAGTTCCTTTGGGCCCCAGGGGACAGGCAAAGCCCTCACTGCTACCACCGGAACAGGCCAGAAAACTAGTCCCTGGCTAATGCTACCGTCAGGAATCAATCTACCTCGTTTGCCTCAGTTTCCTCGTCTGCAGGATGGGCTAGGGCAGCCCAACCTCCGGGACTGGTAGGCTCACATCAGTAATCTATGAAACTTTTTAAAAAACATTTTTATTTTTTATTTTATTTGTGTGTGTGTGGTATGTCTATATGTGTCAGGCACTCTGTGTGTGTGTGTGTGTGTATGTGTGGTGTGTCTGTGTATCGGAACTGCGTGTGTGTGTATGTGATGTGGTGTGTGTGTGTATCAGAGGCACTGCGTGTGCGTGTGTATGTGATGTGGTGTATGTGTGTGTGGGTGTATCAGAGGCACTGTGTGTGTGTGTATGAGATGTGGTATATCTCTGTGTATGTCAGAGACACTGTGTGTGTGTGTGTGTGTGTGTGTGTGTGTAGGCCCAAGGATGATTCCTCCTTTTTGTTTTACTCTAGAGCTTCCCAGGTTCTTTCTACCAGGGCCAGAAGTACATCATTTCTGCCTGGCGTTTTTACATGGGATGTAGGTTCTGAACTCAGGACCTTCTGCTTGCGAGGCAGAGGCTTAACCCCTGAGCCATCTCTCCAGCCCCAACCGCCTTCTTTAAAGCTTGGGCACACAGACAAGAGGCCCTCAGGCATCTCTTCTGTCTTCTGCAGGCATGGAGCCATCAGTAGGATCTTCTTACCGGCAGTTCACAAAGGAATGCCCATCGGCACGCCCATCCCAGCTGCCGGGTGCCCTGGACGCCCAGCATGTAGGCAGCCAGAGGGTTCGCTCTGGAGTGGGCTTACTGTGTGGGGCAGCCTCTCCTTTTCTGGTCTGTCATAGTTTGCTTACATATTGCAGATACATTCACGATTAAACGCTTATGGGAACAAGCAGGTTTTATTTTGTCTGACGATTATTCAGTTATAGTCTTACTCCAGCTTGGCAGGAGAGCTCACAACTCCAGGGATTGAGGAAACTGGTCATGCTATGTCCACAGGACTACCGAGGGAGGAGCAAACATCATTTCACAGACCAGCACGTTTGTCCAAGTACGACAAAGAATGCCAACTCCCTGAATCAGCTCCCCCCCATCTTATTCACCTGCCCAGGGAAACGCCCACCCATGGTGCGCAGGTCTTCCCTCAATTAGACACTCTCCTGCAGGCTTGCTCAGGGCTTCACTCAACGACTAATTCTTTACCATTGTCATTGTAACCATCAGTGGGCCTGGGTCCATATACTGCAGCTCAGCCCCGGGCGAAGACCCCAGGGATGGAGACCTCCTCAGGGGACGAGGACCTGTGACCTGTGTTCCAGACAAAAGTGGACAAAAGTGGGTATTGAGGAGGGACTCGTCTCTCAGACCTGTGGGTCGTGGGTATGCAGCCCAGAATATTTTGGGGTGCCCTGAATTTTGAATCTTCCTCTAATTTTCCTTCCAAAGGGAAGCTTAGGGTTCCCAGCTGCCGATGTGCAGGGTCCCCTCCCTGGTCGACAGATGGGCCACAGCAGACAGTACGAGCCATGAGAAACCACTAGCCACATTCGGCTTTGTGTTTTTTTTTTTAACATGTGTGCCAATAGGTATGGGGGGGCAGGGGTTGGGGTCATAGGAGAGGGCGTTGTGTGTGCCTATGGAGGCCCAAGGGTGACACTGGAAGTCATCCTGGATCCCGCTGCCTCCTCTTCGCGTTGCTCTGAAGTCCCACAAGTCCCACCTTCCAGGGCCAGAAGTGCAGGCCGCTGGCCATTTCCACCTGGCGTTTTTTTTTTTTTAATTTTTTTTTTATTATTATTTATTCAACTGTGTGCATATGCTTGTGTATGTGCGCACGTATGTGTGTGTGTGTGTGTGTGTGTGTCTGTGTGTGTGTAGAACCTCGGACGAATTCGCGAACCACCATGGACGCCTCCACCTCCTTCTGCCCCGGGATTCACAGGCTCCGCCCTACCAGGATCAGAAGCGCAGGCGGCCCCCGCTTCCGCCTGGCGTCTATACGTGGGATCTGGGATCCGAACTCAGGACCTTCCGCCTGCAAGGCGGAGGCTTAACCCCTGAGCCACCTCTCCAGCCCCCACCTGGCGTTTTTAAGTGGGATCCGGGATCCAAACTCATGAGCTTCTGTTTTGGAGGCACAGGCTTAACTCCTGTCATCGTTAAGCACAGGTGTCAACGTGACAGTTGGGGGTTTGAGCTCTGGGCACATTTGTAGAGAATTAGTGGTTGACTTAAGGCCAGAGCAAACCTGCAGGAGATTGTCTAGCTGATGGGGAAGGCCCAGCCTGTGGTGGGTGGGACTAAGTCCTAGAATAAAATACAGAGAGCTGGTCTGGCCAGTAAGGATCAACCCTCTCTCAGCTGTTGTTTAGCGATGGTGCGGCCAGTTCCCTCGGCCCTGGTGCTGATGTGAGCTCTCCCGCTAAGGTGGACAGACAACTGTAACTAGGAATCATAAGAGAAAATAAATCCCTCGTTCCCTTAAGCTGCTCGATGATGATTTGTCAGCAACATGCAAGAGAACTGCACCCCTGAGCCATTTCTCCAGCCCATATTTCACTTTTACATGTATAAATTTTACGTATTTGAGAAAGAGAGATAGCTCACACACAGGCACGAGTGTGTCCTGGTGCACGTTTAGAGGTCAAAGTGTTCTCTTCGTCCACCATGTAGGCTCCAGGGGAATCGAACTCAGCTCTCCAGGTTGGTGAGTGAACATCTTTATACACTACGGGGGGGGGGGGTGTCTCACCGACCGTATTTTTTGTTTTGAGATAGAGTCACAGTCTAGCCCTGGCCAGACACAGATACTTAGCAACCTTGCCTCAGCTTCTCGCATGCCAGATGGCAGGGTGGGTCACCACACTGGACTCCAAGCATTTCTGGGGTCCATTTTGATGGGTGGCAACTTAGGTCACAGATGTGCGAGCTGAAAACATGGTGGGTTCACTGGCAGAACCCTCTGTCCTCGCTTTCAGTAGAGGGGTGCACCGTATTCACTGTAGCGCTGAGAGAGATGATGCGGGGCGGTGAGGTCCAGATGCCTCCACTGCGTTGAGGGCATGATGCAGACGTGGGCATGACGCGGGCGGGGGCGTGACGCGGGCGGGGGCGTGACGCGGGCGGGGGCACGATATGGGCGGGGGCACGATGTGGGCGTGCACGATGTGGAGCGTGGAAGGGCTGATCTGGCCTATTGGTCAATGGAGCTTGCACCCTGTTAGCCCCCTGCTTTGCGGCCTCTGGTGGGCCATCTCTGGCTTCCTAAAGGTTGAAGGACCCTAATAGCTCAGCGGGGGGATACCGCAGGCTTAGTCTTAGCTGGGTAGACAGTGAAAAGGAAGATCAGTCATGGGGCAGAGTGAGGACATGCAACTGGCTGTTATGACTGTCTCTAAACAGCCGTGCCAAACTCCGCTTCCTGGGCAGACATGAAACGGGGCTACTCGTCCTGAAGGGTCCTAACTCCCCATTTAGGGGTACTGCTTCTTTGACATTGCTGATTCTTCAGACGAGCACCAAGGGTCTCCTTGGAGAGGCTTCCAGCACTGGGCGTGTACTCTAATCTCAGTCCCCATGGTCCTTGTGCTCTTGAGACACATGTTCTAGAAGGTTCCCTGATCCCAGTCAAAAGGGCTGTTTTGCTTCTTGTGGCACTTGAAACAGACCCCCCCCCTTCCTTACTGGGGTGTGGCTGGAAATGGGGATGAAGGGCTTGTTTCTGTGAGGGCCCAACAGAAGGTTGACTAAGCAGGAGACTAGGAAATAAGGTTGTGTAGGACTTGGCGGTTGAGACCTTACTTCCATATGTATTTGTTTGTTGTTTTGAGACGGGATCTCTTGTAGACTGGGCTGGTTTTGAACACCTGATCCTTCTGCCTCAACTTCCGAAGTGCTGAGATTGCAGATGGGTGCCACGCAAGAACTTTCCATGTGGTTCTGTTGGCAGCAGGAGCCTGAACTTGAAGAAAAGTTCCTGGTGGCAGAAAGCAAAGGGTAGGGGCCAGTGCGGGGGCTCAGCGGGTGAAGGCATTCTGCTTAAGCCTTGGCAACCTGGGTTCAATCCCTAGAGCCCACGTGGTGGAGGGACAGAACTGGCTCCTGAAAGTTATGTTTTGACCTCCAAATGCAGGCTATAGATGCACACTCCATACACTCTCCTTCTCTCATAACTAAGTGAAGGGGAGGGGAGGGGAGGGGAAGATAGGGAGGGGCAGGGAAAGGAGGAGGAGGGGAAAGGAGGGGAGGGGAGGGAAAGGGAAAGAAGGGAAGGGGAGGAACACAAGTTAGGGCCGAAGCAATCATAATTGGACTTTGCATGCCCGGCGCAATGTCCAACACACTATTGACCTCACAAAGTCTAGCATCGGCTAAAGGCACCAAGATCCTTGGAGGCAAGGGATTGACAGCCACAGTAGTGTTCCTATGGTTAAGGGGAACACGGGAAAGGGTTCAGGGAAACGCCACTGGGTCCTTGTACGTCTTCGGAGAGGAGGACCCAGAGGAGAGTCAGGCATGCACAAGAAAGGACTCTGGGAATCGGGGCGGGAGGCGGGGGGGGGGGGGGGATGGGGCGGGAGGGGTGAGGGGAGGGAGAGCAGGGGGTTGGGGGGGGGGAGGGAGGGAACTGGTGTACCTATTAAGTTTTTTTTTTAATTTTTTTATTATTATTTATTCAATTGTGCGTGTGTGCGTATGTATGTGTGTGCGCATGTGTGTGTCTGTGTGTGTGTAGAACCACGGACGAATTCGCGAACCACCATGGACGCCTCCACCTCCTTCTGCTCCGGGATTCACAGGCTCCGCTCTACCAGGACCAGAAGCGCAGGCCGCCCCCGCTTCCGCCTGGCGTCTATACGTGGGATCTGGGATCCGAACTCAGGACCTTCCGCCTGCAAGGCAGAGGCTTAACCCCTGAGCCACCTCTCCAACCCCTATTAAGTTTGTATGAGCTGAAATAATAATAAAAAATGTATTAAAATTTAAAAAAAATTAAAAAATAAATTCAAAAAAAAAAGAAGGGAAGGGGAGGAGAGGGAAAGAGAGGAAGGGGAGGGGAGGGGAAGGGAGGGAAATTAGAGCAGAGAGAACAGGCAGAGAGGAGGCAACTGGAAACCCTGGGGTCCCCGAGGATGGCAGCTGTGGGCGCGAGGAGGAAGCAGGGAGGGAGCAGGGAAGAAGCTTCCGGAACTGAATGTGATGCTGGCTGTAGGGTCTGGACTGAGAGAGGAGTCAGAGGTCCCGGGTGTCTGAGGACCAGCCAGCAAGGCATTATGGGAGCAAAGCGAGAGACGACTATGTCCTGACCTCTGACCTCATGCAAGGTCATCCTCTGACAGTCACGGGACCTGCTGGGGACTTAGACCTGTGGCGAGGTGCTTATCCGGCATACAGGAGCTCTGGCCTCTGTTTCCACAAGAAAGGGGGGAAAGGGGCTGGAGAGGTGGCTCAGGGATTAAGCCTCCGCCTTGCAGGCAGAAGGTCCTGAGTTCGGATCCCAGATCCCACGTATAGACGCCGGGCGGAAGCGGGGACGGCCTGCGTTTCTGGGCCTGGTAGGGCGGAGCCTGTGAATCCCGGGGCAGAGTAAACAAGGAGGAGGTGGAGGCGTCCATGGTGGTTCCGAATTCGTCCGTGGTTCTACACACATACACATACACGAACAATTGAATAAATAATAAATAATTTTAAAAACTTTAAAAAAAGAAAGGGGGGAAAGAATGGGATAGGAGAGGAAGGGAAGGTGGGAGGAGGGAGGGAGGGATACCTGTCTTAAGGGCCGCGAGGGGTCAGATGAGAACCAGCTGAGTGTGGTGGCCCGGGGCCGCCGCCATGTGCCCTCAGTCATTAATGTTGGGGAGCAGGTGGGCGCAGTTAAGTCCTGTGTGCCTCCGACCTCTGCTCCGGTGCAGGCAGAGATGCTGTCTCCCCACAGGCATGTTCAGCCCATTCACAGGGAGCCAAAGCCATGGGGACTCCCGGCTGCCCAGCGGGAGTTGGCGCTCCCATGTGTCAGTCTTGTCACCCCATCGGGACCTCTGTTAGAATAGGGTGCTGAGCCCGGGGAAAAGCAGGGACCCCACCAGCCTGTGGAAACTGAACGCAGATCTCAGGAGGCCCAACAAGGAAAGCTGCCCTTAGCCCCTTCTGGAGTTTCCAGGAAGCCGAAGCAACCAGGTGGGGTCTGGGGAAGCAGCCATATGGGGGCTGGGAAGCGGCCCAGCCTGAAGTCCCCAGAAGGCACGCGATAATTCCAGCAATTGCAGTAATGCAAGACTTCCTGCGGCAGGGCAGTAGGTGAGGGGCCGACAGGATGGCGAGAAGGAGCCTGCAGGAAGGGGCGCGGCGGGCAGGCTGCTCCTGGGAGCTGTCGGTCCACAGAGCCCTGAGCCAGGGAAGAGTGGAGGCCCCTCTCGCCACGCAGGAGAGGGGCGTGTGGGTGTGGCCGGCCTGAAACCTAGTGTTGGGCGCTGGCTGGGGGTTATCTCTGTTTACCGTGGGGGGAAAACTGTAAAGGCGCACACAGGAATTAACTGCGCCCACCTGCTCCCCCAACATTAATTTGCTCCTCCGCAGTTCCAGCCAATGGCGCCAGCAATAAGGGAAATTGCTTTTGAAGTTGACAAGAGACTGGAGCTCCAACGCAGGGTCCTCTCCTCCAGGTGCTGTTGGGGCCCTGCCTAGCCCCCCCAAAGCAGGGGCGTGGATCTGTCAGCTGGGAGCTGACATGTATCCCCACTCAACCCCACCCTCCCCCTCCACACATCCCCCCAAAACCTGGAGTCTCGTAGCTCAACGCAGACCAGGGCTCCAGCGTTAGCGCTGCAGTAGCCATGCTAGAGGGGACTTCCCGACGCCCAAGTGTGGAACATGAGGCAGGGGGAATCTTCCCTGTGACCCCAGATCCCAGGTGCTTGTGACACGGCTCTCAGACTGTCCTCACAGTCCATCTCCTGTCTCTCCGATCCCGGGGTCCACACAGTGACTTTTCGGGGACACCCTTTTACCACTACTCAGGTTACTATCACCATCCTTGCTGTAGGAAGGCCTCTGAGGCCTTTCTGGAAGTGGGGGGGGGAGACATGTCCTAGCTCTAGCCAGGCCCTCCGGGCTCACCCCTGGGACAGACTGGCCCCAGGCTCCTGCTGTCAGTGTCCCTCCCGCAAGGCCACCTGGGCCGGTTCATCTGTCCAGGAGCACCCTTGCTTCTCCCTGATGTGCACTGGGAGGACCCTGCGGACACAGTGGGGGCACTCCTTGTCCTCACGGGGTTCATGGAAGAGGTTTTCTCTGGGGAAGTAAGTACCTTTTCAGCATCAGCCCTTCCTGTCCTCCTCCCCCCTCCTTGCCTGTTCTCTGCCTCCCTAATTCCGCCTCAAAGCCATCAGCCTCCAGAGGCTGCCCTGGACTGAGACATTTGGTCCCACACTATCCTTTGAGAAGCAGGTAAACCGTAAACAGTTTCGGCACTGACCCGACCTAGAGAACCGCTTCCTGGGTGGGCGGCAAGAGCCCCGTGCATGGTCAGAGATGTGAGTGACATCGGCAAGCATATGTTCCATTCGCCATCTCTGGTTGTACAGCTGAGGCGGCCCAGCTGAATTTCCACTTGTCCTGGTCTTGCTCATCTTTGAGATCGGGGCGCCCAGAGACTAGAAGCCCCTCTTCAAGTTTGACTGAAACTACTTAGTTCTGAGAAGGCTGCTGGAGTGACTTCATTATAACCCCTCCTGTATGCTAAACGACACCCCTTTTCCCCAGATACATACAAGTGACAGCTGACAAATCTGTAACTCGAAGACCAGAAAGAACCATAACAGGGGGAAAGATAATTCACGGGTTAAAGCCTTAGCCTCGCAAACAAAAGGACCTGGTGTGTGTGTGTGTGTGTGTGTGTGTGTGTGTGTGTGTGTGTGTGTGTAAGAGGACACTTAAGTGCCTACGGAGGCCCAAGGGTGCCTTTGGAAATCATCCTGGATTGCTCTACCTCCTCATTGCTTTGCTCTGGGGTTCTGGGGTTTCCTGGGCTCTGCCTTCCAGGGCTGGAATTTCAGGTCACCTTCATTTCCACCTGGCATTTCTACTTGGGACCTGGGACCCGAACTCAGGTCATTTTGCTTATGAGGCAAAGGCTTTAACCCTTGAGCCACCTCTCCAGCCCCCGATCTCCCTTCTCTGTCTGGATAATTCCTACTTATCCTTTGAAATTCAGGGCACGCTTGGCACTGCTAGTTTATCTCAGCCTTACCTTACCCTTCTTTTTCTTTTCTCAGAAGCAGGATCTCGCTATGTAGCCCCAGCAAGCCTTGAACTTCCGTCTTCCTTCTTCCTGTCCCTAGTGCTGAGACTGTACGTGTTTATCATCGCACCCGGCTGAGGCCCCCCTTGTCTTCACTTGGGTTGCCGTGACAAAACACTCCAGGCTGGGTACCGTCAACAGCCCGACAGTTATGTGGCCATTCCCAATTGGCCTCTTTCACTTCAAAATATTCCTTTAACTTTCCTCAGAGCCTTTTCATATCTTAATGGCTCATCTTTCTTTAGTGCTAATTTACATTCCATTGTCTGCACCTATCACAGTTTATGGGCCCGTTTATCTTCCCAAGAACATCTTGGCTGCTTCTAAATGTTGGTAATTATCAACAAAACTGCTGTAAACATGCATGGGAAGGTTTTTATGGGGTCATAAGTTTTCAATGCCTTTGGCTGGACACCAAGAAGCAAGACTGCTAGATCGAATACCATGATATGTTTAGGGTATGGTATGTTTAGGTATATGAGATGTGGCCTAACTGTATTCCCAAGTGGCAAAGTGGGTTTATGTTGTCTTCATCAAACTGAGCGGTTCCAAGGCTCCTCATCTCTCCCAGCATTTAGCACTGTCAGTGGTCTTCTGTCGTATGCATGAGGAACGTCCTCATTCAGACCTGCGGGAGGGGGGAGGCAGACAAACAAGTCAAGATAATGCGGTGAACACAAAGTTCAAGACCGAGTCTATGAAAATGCCACATGTAGCTAAGGCTGGCCTTGAACTCTTGATTCTCCTGCTTCCACCTTGCAAGTGTTGGGGTTACAGGCAGTTGCTTTATAAGTTGTTCCAATAGCATCTTGCATAGCAAAGGGAGCCAGTTCAGAGCATGTGTTCTATTTAGTTCTATTTAGTGGGTCGAGTTTCAAGTTTTCCCTTCTCTCCCTTGACCTTCTTGACCTTGGTTATTTTGAAACCTAACAGGCCAGTTGTTTTACAGGATGTCCCTGGCTTGTGTGTGTTTGTTTGAATTCCTCAGGTGGAGCATCTTCTATCTAAAGATCACGGGAGCCCTGCTGGGTGGTCACGGCGGGGCGTGGGCTATTTCACTTGTCCCATGACTGACAAAGTGACCTGTGAACCGCAGTGTTCTCAGAGAACACTCCACTCCCTTGGTTAGTGATACATATTTCACGGGGAAATGCTTGGAGGTGGTATTTATACCCTGCTTCTCATCAAACTTTCAATTTGTTTATGTATTTGCTCATTTTTATAGTGCAGGGAATGAAGCCTAGAACTTTCTAGGCAGGCGCTGGGCTGCACTCCCAGCCCTGATTGGTTTATGCATAGCAGTATAGATTCAAGGATTCACCTAACTCATTGGACTGTCGTCTGTTGACATCATTATCTATTCGGTTGCTATCCTCTGTCAGGTTGGGCTGGCGGAATCCATGCATCTCCGTGTCTCTGAGCACAGCCTTATTTTTTTCCAGGGGCTATCTCAAGCTTATAGTACATTTCTTGTCCTGAGTTTGGAATCAACCATTTCTCCAAGAAATCCAAGAAACCTCTCTTAGTGCTAAAAGGTATTTAGAAACCAAACCTGGGCCCCGGTGCTCGCTGCTGTTACTATAGCACAGTGGGCATTTGGATGGTCAGACTTCATTCTGAAGAACAGTATACTACAAACCCTCAACTGGCATTTTTGAGGAATCCTGCGAGTGTTAAATGGCTGCTGCTTTGAGAACACCCACAGATTTCCAAGAATGCCTCCTGTGGCCTGTCCCCACCCAACTGTTTAAGAACAGATGCCTTGCTAATACCTAGCCCTAGACAGGATGGCAAAGAGGCTTTTGAGGAACTTCGGATCTAAGTTGCCCAACCGGGTGCTGAGGAGATGGCTCACGGGTTAAGAATCTGCCTCACAAGCAGAAAGACCCAAGTTTGACTCCTGGGTCCCATGTAAAATCGCTGGGCAGAAATGGTGGTGCCGTGCCCTGGAAGGATCCTGGAAAACTCCAGAGCAAAGCAATCAGGATGTTTTCTGAATTCACCTTTGGGCTTCCACAGGGATGTACAGTGTCCTCTGACGTACATGGCCAGGGAGGGAGGGAGAGGGAGAGAAAGAGAGAGGAAGAGAAAGAAAGACGGAGAGAAAGGGAGGGAGGGAGAGAAGATAAACTCCCCAATTGGGGTCTATGCATACTGGAAGGTGACGAAGGCCCAATAGGAGTGTCTGCTTCAGGCCATATGAGTTCCTCTCTATGCATACAGGAGGGTCATAAGTGTCCTGGCTGTATCTGGAGTGGTCGGAGCTCTATTCCATAAGAAAGTTTCAGAACGGGTATGGCAGCACATATTTGTAATCTCGGCACTCAGAAGGCTAAGGCGGGGGTTACAGATGGCTCAGCAGGTAAAGGTGTTACTTGCAAAGCCTGATGACCTGAGTTCAATCCCAGAGGCCACACAGTAGGAGGATATAACCAACTCCAGCCAACTGCCTTCTGACCACATTGTGCTATGACACACACATCTACCCCCAAATAAAGAGTTTAGAAATAAAATAAGAAAAATATGGAATGACATTTAAAAAGTGTTCTGTACTCTTGGAGTGTGTGCGTGTGTGTGTGTGTGTGAGAGAGAGAGAGAGAGAGAGAGAGAACCTGACTTTACATTTGAGTCAGACCCAAGTGAATGATTTTGATGACAGGCTGATTAGAATAACCAGGACGGTTTATGGCGGTCCCCGTGTCTAAGGACAGAGACTTTATCTGCCAGCGCTCCCTCCAGGAGGGAAGGCAAGTGACTGAACATGTCAACATGTAGTCCTCCTCGGCTGCAGGAATGTGGGCCAAGCAGCCAGAGGGGGGCAGAGAGGCAGGTGCGGATGTTCCAGAAAGGCGAGAAGAGGGAGGTGGTGGGCGATTGCATTGCCAGCTAGGTGCAAATTATTCATGGGTGGCATGCGAGCTGGTGGAAAGAACCCCAGGCTGGCAAGTGACCTTGAGGAAGCTCTGTTTGGCCTTGAGGTTTAGCCGCATGTGCTCTGGCAAAGTCACTGGCAGAGACAGCCACCACTTACCTTGGTGTTTCTGTCCTCTCTGCAGCAAGACAGACAGAGCCACAAACTCAGGCATTGGGGAGCTAACTGTCCAAGAAATCCTCTGCATCCAAAGACACAGGGAGCACCTCCATCCTGTCTTGAGGGACAGCTGTCAGGAGACCATCTGGGTCGGAGGCCTGGGTCGGAGGCCTGGGCCGGAGCATGGATCATTTCCCTTGCAAAAATAAAATTCAAATCTGGGCTGGTATCGGGACCAGAGGAGGCAGCTGGGCACAGATGTGCCCTGGGGGGCCCTAGCCAGCAGGGTTGGGGCTGTAGGACAGCTCCCTGCAGGCAGGACCCGGCCCCTCGGAGTCTGGTCTGAACTCCCAATCTGTGGGCTGATTGTGGCCCCGGCTGCTGCTGGTGTGGGCCTCAGGCCAAGCCCGGACCCTGAGCGCCTCCAGGCCCCTCTTGGGGGCCCAGGGAAGGAGGCCGCGATGGTTGCTTGGCCACCCCAGCACATGCATTAGTAATGGCCACCGATCTTGCTGGCTCTGCGCCCTGTTTCCAGAGAGGGGCAGTAACCCAAGCCTGCACTCCTTCCCCCAGATTCCACCCTACATCGCTGGAGCTATCATACACCTCTCTTGTCCTCAGACTGCATTGAAACAAAGACGTGCAAACAGGGGCTTCTTCCAACACTCTGAGCCCTGGGGGTCCACCAGGTCATTCTTTTTTTTAAAAATTTTAAAAATTTATTATTTATTCAACTGTGCGTGTATGCGTGTGTGCTCCTGCTTCCGCCCGGCGTCTATACATGGGGTCTAGGATCCGAACTCAGGACCTTCCGCCTGCAAGGCAGAGGCTTAACCCCTGAGCCACCTCTCCAGCCCCCCAGGTCATTCTTTTTTAATAGTTATCAGTCTTTAATTTTGTAAAAATTCATTTATTTTCTGTGGGGGGAGGGGAACTGTGCGTCCCTGTGGAGGACCAAGGGTGACTCTGGGAATCCTCCTGGATTGCTTCTACCTCCTCTTTGCTTCACTCTGGCCTGTCCCAGGCTCCACACACAGGGCTGGAAGTTCTCTGCCTTTTTACCTGGAACCTGGGATCTGAACTCGGGACCTTCTACTTGTTTGTGAGGCAGAGTCTTAACCCCTGAGACATGTCTCCAGCCCGGGTCACTGCTTACAGAGGAAATGCTCCAGGAGACAGCTTAGCGCATGGCTGCTGGGATGCAGGGACTTACTGGGCTGGGCCTCAGTTTACTCACCAGGAGTGGTCAGGTTCATTCCAAAGCTCTCTGTGAAACAGGACTCTGGGGCCCTAAAACTGCAGGCCTGCAGGTGAGGGGGCTGCAGGGAGAGACGGGCAAGGGCTACAGCTCAGCATGAGCAGGCGCAGCTTTCACCCCACCAATACATATGTGTGTGTGTATAATACACCTCCAGGCTGAGACTGAAGGCAGTTCTTTACCCCTTCCTGAGCAGGGGACAGGCTGGCCCCTTACCCCGACATACCTGGTAATTCATACTCCTTCAATGGCTTGGGAATGGGTCCCAAAGGACCAGAGTCTGACACGGGCCTGCATCCTGTCTCCAGCCTTCAGGCTAGAAGGTTCTAGCTACCAAAACATGCTTCTCCTGAGAGCCCTGTAATTCTCCCTAGCAGATAAGGCATCCTTAACTCCACCACTGGAAAAAACAAACAAACAAACAAAAAAACCCACCCTTAGGAATTAGGCAGTAAGTAAGGGAATGGAGATGCCTGGGCAGGAAGTCAAGTCCGCTGGTGGGGTGCACCAAAGCCTGAAGCATTGAGAAGTTGGGACACCGGAAAGGCAATAGGGAAGACCTAGCTCCTCGAGAAGGAAGGACCAGCATAGGTTCCCTGGGCAACAGCTCTCGACCTCAGAGAGACCATGATTCTCAGGAAGAGTGCCCGCGTGCCCACTGACAGCTTGCCCACCGGAGGCTCTGAGCGAACCCCACATTTGTTCTCAACAGAGCTGCCCACCTGTGGGGGGCGGTGTCCATCCTCAGGCCCGCCGTAGTCCAGTGCGTTTTATTCCTTTGATATTCACACTGAACCGATCATTGTTCCAGCGCTGGGGATGCAAATTAGGATGCGTGGTGGGCGTGGCCTCTCCGACTGCTCGCTACCTAAGTTCCATCCACCAAAGTCTGATTGCCTCTGGGGCTGTTGAAAGGAGGGTGGCTTCGGAGGTGATTAGGGGTTGATTATCATCGCCGATGGCCTGGAAAGTGAGCCCCCCCCTCCTGCTCGGCCCTACGGCTCTCCTGCCCCGTCATGACGCCCTCATGAGATTCGCCTGCCCAATCTTGCATGCCAAGCCTCCAGCACTGGGGTTCAAAACAGAACTCTATTATTTATGAATGACCCAGGCTCGAGTATTCTGTAGGCTATAGAAAGAAGACTAGCACGTGGTGTGAGCCGGAGGACAGAGACGGGGTCTCGGGGGCAGGTGGACCAAGGGGGACTCTTCTCTGGGCGAGGCTTTCGCTAGGGCCTGGAGTTTCCAGGCGGCATCTAGCGCCGTGTGGCAGGAGTGAGGATCCGAGGCCTGCCGCAGCAGCTGGCCCTGTGCCAACGTGCTCAGACCCTAGGGCTACCCAGCAGTCAGACACCAGGGGCTCTAGCGGCAGAAACGCGTTGCCGAGTGGCAGGAAGCTGAGACTCTGGACCAGCGCGAAGACATGACCTGTCTGGGCGTTTGATCGCTGGCGGCCCAGCCGAGAAAGGATCTGGGAAGTGGGCAGAGAGAAGGGTGGAGGGGAGAGACGTCCACATCACAGCCCACTCCAGAGCTCGGCGGCAAATGAAGGGGGGTGACTCGAACCCTTTTTATGCCCCTGTGTGTGTTTTGTGTGTACATGTGTACAAGAGATCATATGAGTATGGGTGCCAGTGGAGGCCCAAGGGTGACATTCGGAATCATTCTGCATTGCTTTACCTCCTCATTGCTTAGCTCTGGGGTTTCCCAGGCTCTGCCTTCCAGAGCTGGAAGCGCAGACCACTGTCATATCAGCCCAGCATTTTTTAAGTGTCATCTGGGGAATCTGAACTCAGGCCTTTCAGCTTGTGAGCTCCATAGTCTAAGGGGTGACCCCTTTTGTAAGGCTCAGGGGATTTGTTCCTTGCAATCAGGCAGCCGCCAGAGCACTCGGCACCCTCCCACACACACACACACACAACACCCACTCTGCCTTGCTAAGGGAGCCACAGCTGAGGCTCAGCCGAGTAGAGCATCTGGCTCCTGAGGTGGTCAGCCACTAGCCCAGCAGCCGGTCTGCCTGGGCAGCTAACTGGACCCATCCGAGCTTCTGAACTCACAGGCTCCTCCCCTTACTAGTCAAACCTGTTCCTTTGCCTCTGCATTCCAGGCAGGGCGACTGTTGGGGAGGGCCATCTTTCCTCTGCCTCTTCCTTGTCCTGGGTCACCTCGCTTCTCCAGTTCTACCACAGGCCCTTTGACCCTTCTGCATTGCTTCATCTGCTGGTCTTTGCCACGGTCCAAGCCAAGGCCTTGCTCTGCTGTACTGTATGGCAGCTTAGCAGGGTGCCCAGCCACTGAATCAACTGTCCTGCCCATCCCGGCCTGTGCCCAGCCACTCCTGACCCCGCTTCAGGCCTGTCTGTGGTTCATCTCTTGGGATCAGGCACCCACTTCCCACACGAACTCTGAAGCCGCCTTGCCTCTTGGTCCTGCTTACCCTTTGTACCCAGCCTTTCTCTCTGCTGCTGGGGCAGAACCAGCTCCTGTGCCCACAGCCTCTCGGCTTCCATCAGGGCCCTTCCTCAGCCTGGGACAGTCCTAGTGTGCTCATTGCACACCACAGCACTGACAAACGTCCAGCCCTGTGTCTGTTTCACCCACTAAAGTGCATGCCTTTTTACTTCTAGTTTTTACTTTTCTTTTTTTTAAATTTAGAGAGTGTGTGAGTTGTGTGTGTGTGTGTGTGTGTGTGTGTGTGTGTGTGTGTGTGTGTATAAGAGGGCACTGTGCATCCCTGTGGAGGACTGTCACAGTTAAGCACATATGTCAACTTGATGGTTGAGGATTGAGCTCTGGGCACATTTATAGAGAATTAGTAGCTGAGGTAAGCCCAGAGCGAACCTGCGAGAGATTGTCTAGTTGATGGAGCAAACCCAGCCTGTGTGAGTGGGACAAGGCTCTGAAAAGGTGAATAAAACGCAGAGAGGTGGTTGAGGAAGTCAGCATCCTTCTGTTCACTTGGCCAGACATGCTGATCTGGCAAGTTGTGGGGGGCCTCAGTCTAAGTGACCTCAATAATCTGGCAAGGTTAGACGAAGATGTTTTGATGGAGGAAGTCTGGAGGGCAGCTCAGGATGTTTTGACCAACTCAGGGGAAGTCAGGAGGGGGGCTCAGGATGTGTTGAACAGTTCAGGATGGAGGAAGTCAGGAGGGAGTAGCTCAGGATGTTTTAAAGAAATTTCGCTACATCCAGCCTGCGTGCTGGCTTGACCTTTAAGATGATTGGTTGCCCATTTCCCCCCCTTGAATTTCCCTGCCTATATAAGATGGCTGTGGACTTGCTTAACTAGACTCTATTTCATGTCTGATTGTCCTCAGGAAGGAGGGCTGGGAGGGGCCAGACAGCACACTCACCTTTCCCCAATCTCCCTTGTGGAGGACCGGCTGGATGGAGCTGTGATCCCTGGGGACCCCCAACATCTGGAACCCGACATGGGGCACAAAGAGCTCATGGAGTGTTGAAGAGTTTAATCGGGGCCAAGTGGTCTGCAAGGTGAGTGAGACCCTAGAAGATGGCGAACACAGCTACTAAGTTTGAACACCCGGTGCTTAAAGTGCTGAGATCTATGTTTAAGAGTAGAGGGTTTTCTGTTTTTTAAGAAAAAGTGGGGAACCTCCCCTCACTGTAAGGAGCCTCAAATACATGTTTTAATATCTCTCCTAGAGACTAGAGGCCTCAAGGTTAAGACTGCTGGCCTAGAGGAATTTTAGAATGAGGCTATGGTTTTAGCACCTTGGATCTCCCCAGAGAGAATGTGGGAACCAGACCTGTGGATAAGGGTGTTTTCCTTGCTAAGTGTTTTTCATAATTAAGCTAAGCTGCCAGATTTAACTAAAGAGGTCTTGCTTTCAATGAGGTTTTCCTAAATGTTAATCTGCCTTTGATAAAGCTTTCAAGGGTAATTTTAAGATAGTTGCTGGTAAATTGTAGAGTTGCCGGTAAAATGTTCATGTGCTTGTATGTTTATATGTTCTGTATTTCCATGTTTCAACAAAAAAAATTTTTTTTCATTTCTGTTGCATGCTAATATTAAAATTTTGGCATGCCATTTTTAAATACATGTATACATAGATCAAATGTTTTCAGACTTATGTAATTAAATCTTCCCTGGGCTGCTAGATTCTCTAAATTCTCACATTTGCATGGACTAAAACCCGATCACACCCTTAATGATTCAGACCCAAACTCTCCTCGGGGAGAAAAAACCCCAATTTTACAGAACCTTAGGGGACATCAAGAACTACTGGGTTTTCATCTCAAGATAATAAAATGAGCTCTGCCCATATTTTATCCACCAATTTGAAAGGGGCCCAAGGTCTACATGACCTCACTCATTAGTTGGAGGCGGCTTCACAAGAAATTCCCTCAAATTCCTGTCAAAGACCTAAAAAAGACCTAAAGAAAATTGTGTGCACCTACAAGTCTTGCCAGCCATTCTCACAGACGGTCACCATTACAACAACCAGGGTAAATCCCCACGGACCCCTGTGGACTGAGGCCCAATTCTCTATGGCAGACTAATATCACATGTTATTTAAGCTATGTTTTTGTATTTATTGACACATTCTCCCAGACCTGTTGGGCTAAAAAAGGTCTAAACATGCTCAATCTAATTTTTTACAATGTTTTGCTACACTAGGACTTCCACAATAAATAAAAACTAATAATGGGCCATGCTTTGTAAACAAAAGCCTACAGGACTTCGGGACACTACAGGGATTCCTTACAACCCACAGGGCCAAGCTATTGTAGAACATAATCATCAAAATATTAAGGCCCAATTACAAAAATGAAAGGAGGAATAATCTCCCCACAGGCCATGGCGGACATGGGATGGACTATCGCAGAGGGGCCATCGTTGTGGGGCTAATCTTGATCCTGTAGTCCTGACTACTTCCAACCTAATCCATCGGCTTGGAGGGATCAACTCAACCTTTTGAGAGAGACTGAAATCATCTTGGCGATTCACCTGGTCATAACGTTATTTTCATGGACCATCATGATGCTCTTGCTACTGCCACGGGTAGAACTTGAGGTGCTGGGATTGCTCTGGAGCTATGTAGTTAATCCTGGTACGCTGCAACCGATGGGTTGGGACTTAGTCCCCCAGCCCATGGCCTGTATTGTTGGGCTTGCTTTGCTATAAGATCATATGCACCATAATCATACTACACAACAAGATGATTATGCTTGCACAGATCCTAGAGGAGACACCTGCTGGAGGCCCTCAGGACCCTTGGATCTAATTGGCCCTCTAAGAGGTTACACGGGTTCCTCAATAGAGGACTACTCTAAGGGTGCAGCCACCTAGGGTTCGCTGGAGGAACAGCCCTTTGAGCCCACCTCATTACAAAACAAAGGGGATATGTGGGGGCCTCAGTCTAGGTGACCTCAATAATCTGTCAAGGTTAGATGAAGATGTTTTGATGGAGGAAGCCTGGAGGGCAGCTCAGGATGTTTTAACCAGCTCAGGGAAAGTCAGGAGGGGGCAGCTCAGGATGTGTTGAACAGCTCAGGATGTTTTAAAGAAATTTCGCTACATCCAGCCCGCGTGCTGGCTTGACCTTTAAGATGATTGGTTGCCCATTTCCCTGCCCTGGAATTCCCCTGCCTATGTAAGATGGCTGTGGACTTGCAATAAAGGAGTTCCTGCTTGACTAGACTCCCTGTCTCCTCTGATTGTCCTCAGGAAGGAGGGCTGGGAGCAGGTGGACAGCGCACTCACCTTTCCAGGATCCCCTGTGTGGAGGAACTGCCGGACCAGCCTGCAGGACGGAGCTGCGATCCCCCAGGGACCCCCACAGCAAGTAAGGAGTGTCCATCTCTCACCGGTTATGTGGTGATGGTGCGGCCAGTTCCCTCGCCTCTGGTGTTAGTGCATGATCTCCCATCGAGCTGGACTGAGAACTGTAACCAGGAATTGTTAGAGAATAAATCCTTGTTCCCTTAAGCTGTTGGATGGTCATTTATCAGCAACCATGTGGGAGGACTGCAACAAGGACCAAGGGTGACTTGGGAATCATCCTGAAATGCTTCTACCTCCTTGCTTTGTTCTGGAATTTCCCAGGCTCTGCCCACCCCAGCCAGAAGTGCTGGCATTTCCACCTGGCCTTTTTTTATGTGGGACCTGGAATCTGAACTCAAGACCTTCTGCTGGCGAGGCAGAGTCTTAACCCCTGAGCCATCTCTCTAGTCCTGTCTTTATCGTTTTTTAATGAAAACATCCCAGTGGGTATAAAGTGGGACTCTGGCTGTGGTCTTGACCCCCATTTGCCTGTAACAAGAGAGGGATGTTTGTGTGTGCTGGCTGCCATTGTCTGTCTTGGGTGCTCACTGGGCCCGAGCTTAACCTTATGCCAGGCCGCCGTGGGGCAGAAGGATAGAGGGCAGCGACCACAGGGGACGACAGAAGGAAGAGGGGCCAGGGGCTGAGCACAGACAACTTCCCAGCCCTGAACTTGTTTTCTTGTTTCATATTTTATTTACCTAGTTAATTAAGCAAGCGAGAGAGCCAGAGAACCTGCATGTGGCATGTGCCATTGTGAGTGTAGAGTCGAGAAGACAACCTTCAGAAGTTGTTTCTTTCCCTCTACCATGCAGGTTATGAGAATCGAACTCGGGTCACTAGCCTTGTGCACGTGTAGATGCCTTTACCCTCCAGGCCACTTTGCAGACCTCAGACCTGTGCTTTCTATTAGTTCCAACTGTTCTATGTCTGTTTGCCTTTTCTCTTTTCCTTTTCTTGGGTTGATTTTTTTTTCTTATGTTCTCCCTCCAACCCTGTACTAATTTGGAAGAAGTTCTCTCTATAGAAATAGTAATTCAAGAATTATAATGTATACAATTGACCCTCAAACATCATGAGTTTGAACTCCTTATACATAGTCGTTTACTTTTTCTTTTTTTGTTTATTTAATTTTCCCTGACCTCTTTTTTTTTTTTGAGGCTTGCAATAATTAAAAAAAAGTTTGGTGCTGAGGAGATGGTTCAGAGTTTAAAATCTTTGCTTGGCACGCAAAAGGACCTGAGTTGTGATCTCCAGATCCCATGTTAAAAAAGAATGGCAGATATGGTGGAGGTTTGTAATTCTGGCCCTGGAAGGTGGAGCCTAGAAAACCCCAGAACAAAGCAATAAGGAAGAAGAGTGATCTAGGATGATTCCTGAAGTCACCCGTGGGCCACCACAGGCACCCACACTCGTGTGCCCTCTTGTACACACGCATACACATGCACGCACGTGTAAAAGAAAAGCTTGCACTGTGGAGCCTAGAGGTAGCACCTGTGAACCCAGCACTTCCACAGCGAGGTGAGCCGTGGAAGCAGCAAACTCCCTTGGAAGCTGGAGCAGCCTGTTGTCCTGGAGTACACGGACTGGCAGACACGACAAAGGACACTTGTAGTTAGGCACAGGTGTCAACTTGACAATTGAGGGCTTGAGCTCTGGGCACTTTGTAGAAAATTAATGGTTGACTTAGTCCCAGAGCAAACCCGTAGGAGATTGTCTAGCTGACGGGGAAGGCCCAGCCCATGGTGGGTGGGACTAGGCCCTAGAATAAAACACAGAGAGCTGGTTGAAAGAGTTGGCATCCTTGTGTACACTTGGCCAGACATGTTGGTCTGGCAAGTAAAGATCGTCCCTCTGTCAGCCATTACGTAGAGATGGTGTGGCCAGTTCCCTCGGCCCTAGTGTTGGTGCATGCTCTCCCGTCAAGCTGGACTACAGACTATAACTGGACTATCATAAGAAAATAAACTCCTTGTTCCCCGTAAGCCACTCGATGGTGATTTATCATCAACCATCTAGGCGAACTTCTGCAGACACCCTGCCACAACAAAGGAAGAAAAGAACTGAATCCTAACAGTTGACCTCTGACCTTCGCATGCCTGCCATGGTATGCACACAACACTGATGATAAACAATGTTTAAGAAATAAAATTATGAAAAAGTTGTGGCACGAATGCACAAAATTGGGTAGACGATGGTCTATTTCCTCACCTTCTACCTCAAAACACAAATTCATCATTATGAAAGTTTTAAGATTTTCGAAATGTGTGCACACACAGGCTTATAGACTTTGCATGGTACCCTTTGCAAAATGCTAAAAGTGACCAACCATAAAGGTGCGGTGGGAAAACGCGACTGTCTGTTTATGTCCTTCACAGGCGCCGCCTCTGCTCTTGCACGGGACTTCAGAGAATTCACTGACATTGTGCTAATCCTCACGAAGCAGCTCACTTTTCCAGTAGCATGTGTATTGCTGGCTGGGAATGCGATAGTAGCTCAGTTAGTAGGGGGCTTGCCTAGCTGAACAAGATTCCCAGCACTGCACAAGCCAGGTGTGGTGGGCTATGGCTGCAGGTCCTAGCGCTTGGGAGGTAGAGGCAGGAGAATCGGGAATTCAAGGTTACCCTTGACTCCACAATTTTCGTGTATCTCTGTGTATGGGCTGCATACATGTGAATGCACGTGCATGTGGATGCCTAACGGTAACACGGTAACATCAGGAATCATCCTCAATTGGGCACTCAAGTGCCATGAGTCCATTTCTTGTTTCTTGCTCCTTATGGATTCCGTGCCTAGGCACCATGAGTTCTCCAGGGCGTCCTAGCTCCTCGTGGCCCTCCACATCTGGAGTCCATGAGTTCCAACCTTTCTCTTCTCTAATAAACTCTACTTTAATCCTCAAAAAATCATCCTCAATTGCCCTTCTACCTAAACCCAGAATTCCCCTAATAAGGCTAGTCTGGCTAGACAGTTTATTCTGGTGATTCTACTCTTACCTTCCAAGGCTAGAATTACAGACACCCACTCCCTCCAGATCTGGGGATCTGAACTCTTGTCCTTTTACTTATGCCTTAAACCACTGAGCATCTCTGTAGCCCTAATTTATTTTTTTTTAAATTTTTTCCAGATGTTTTTCTTTTCCTTTTAAAAATTTGTGTGCGTGCGTGTGTGTGTGTGTATGTGTATCAAGGCATTGTGTGTGCCTATGGAGTTTCAAGGTTGACTTTGGGAATTATCCTGGATTCTTTCTACCTTCTTTATGCTTTGCTCTGGAATTTTCCAGGCTCCACCTTCCAGGGCTAGAAGTGGAGGCCACTACCATTTCCATCTGGTGTTTTTACATGGGACCTGGGATCTGAACTCAGGTCCTTCAGCTTTTGGAGACAGAGGCTTAACCCCTGAGCCATCTCTGCAGCCCAATTTATTTATTTTTTGAGACAGGATTTCACTATGCAGCCCAGGCTGGCCTTCCCTTCCTGCTTCAGATTCCAGGTATAAGAACGACAGGCATGTGCTACCACGGGCGTGGCACCGCTACTGACGTCTGTACATTGATCTGTCCTGCAACTCTGCTGAACTAGTTTATTCATGTCTGCTGATTTTCCACATACTCCTTAGGTCTCTCTTATGTTGGATTGTGTCATCTTGAAGGTGTTTCTGTAACTTTGACTGGCCAACCTCCTGGCTGACACTCCAGTAGAATGGCCAGTGGGAGCTGTGTGGGTGGGCAATCCTGCGTTGTTCCAGGGTTGGGGGGTTCAGTCTTTCACCAGGATGTTACTGATTGAAGATGACCTTCACTGGGTCGAGAACTTTCCTTTTGTTGCTAGTTTGTTGAATGCTTTATCATAAAGGAGTATAGACCTTTGTCAAATGCATTTGCTGTGCCTATTATGTGTGTCTTTCACTGAAGCAGGAGTTCAGCCAGCACATCCCAGGATCCTGTCTCGGTCTCCCGGTGCACTGGTGAGGGTGTGTGTGTGTGGGGGGGATATAAACACGCACCCCCTCTTCTGTTGTACCTGGCTTTTTACAAGGATGCTAGGGATCCAAATTCAGGTTCTTACGTTTTCTTGGCAAGCATGTTACCCGCTGAGTCATCCTGCCAGCCCCTAAGTTAATTTACCAGGTTAACCCTCACAACCTTTGCGTTAGTACCACAGGCTAGACCTTGAATATACTGGCCATTTGTTTTCTAGTGTCTCACTAAGGATTTTTACACCTATATTCATAAAAGATATTTGTACCTTTCTTTTTTGGTGGTATCCGATGAGTTGGAAAGTGCTCCCTTTTTTGTTCTTTTTTTAAAATTTTTTTATTCAATTGTGCGTGTGTGTGTGTGTGTGTGTGTGTGTGCGTGTAGAACCACGGACGAATCGGGAACCACCATGGACGAATCGGGAACCACCATGGACGCCTCCACCTCCTTCTGCCCCGGGATTCACAGGCTCCGCCCTACCAGGACCAGAAGCGCAGGCCGCTCCCACTTCCGCCTGGCATCTATACGTTCAGATCTGGGATCCGAACTCAGGATCTTCTGCCTGAAAGGCAGAGGCTTAACCCCTGAGCCACCTCTCCAGCCCACTTTTTTGTTCTTAAGAGTATCAAAAATTAGTGTTACTCGCTCTTCAAATGTTTGTAGAACTCATCAGTGAACTGGTGGGACTCCTTTGTAAGGAGCCTTAGATGGATTCAAGCCACGCTATTTAGATTTGCTATTTCTCCTGGAGTTAGTGGTTTGTGTCTTTCTACAGATTTCTCAGGATCATCTGAGTATCTCATTGACATAGCATAACATTGCACTTTTTCCATTTCTACGGGTATTTATGGGCAGTACATGGGTCTGTGTGTGTTTTCATGTGGATGGTGCGTGTGTGTGTGTGGATGTGCATGGACTCAAATGTACACACATGTGGAAGGCCAAAGTTGAGATCAGGAATCATCCTCGGTCCCTCTTCCACCTTATTCTTTTGAGGTTGGTTCTCAAAACTCAAAACATGTCTTAGGGCTAGTCTGGCTGCTGCTTGCTCTGGGAATTCATAGCTCTGCTTCCAAGTCCACGCCTGCTCAATAGTTGTAAGTGGTTTGTCAGTATTTCAAAATATTTTTTAATACTTATGAGAGAGAAAGAGAGAGAACAAACGAGCTATGGTACACAGGTACAGATGATCGGAGGAACTTCCAGAAGTCAGTTTTTTCCTTCCACCTTCCAAGGATTAAATTCAGGTCACCAGGTTTGTGAGGTAACTACAGGGTTATCTCACCCACCCATGTTAAGGATTTCAGAGGACCCGGTAACCTTGGGTGGCTTTGAACGTCATTGTTTCCTTACCTGAACGACCTTGAGGCCTAGCTAGTCCTCAGGATTCTGGGCTGCAAACGACAGGAAGCCAGTCCAACCCGGTTTACAAGAAAACGAGCTTTACCGTCCTGCGCAGGGAGAGGCCCAGCAGACAGGCAGCCTCTGTGCTGCTCTGTGGCAGGTAAGAAAGGCTCTTCCTCCAAGCCCCAGCTGCCGCCTCTGCTGCTGGGTAGGTTCCTGTCTGCCGTGGGGGGTGCGGGTGGGGGTCTCCACGACGCATGTGGCAGGCAGGGAGTGAGGAGCAATGGCATTGTGTCCAGCCGTGGCAGAGGAGGGAACAGGTGCTGGGCAGGCAGGGTAACAGGTGTCCTCTGCAGACCCACCACGCTGGGCTCGTGGCCCTGCGGTAAGTGAAGCCCTTAGCTTAGTACCTGGGTGTGACCTTAGCGCTCCCTTTTGTAGTGACATCACCAGCAGGGAGACTTACTGTTACTTCTTTTCTTTTCTTTTTTTTTTTAACCCTGAGCAATACATTCTGTTACCAGGGCTCCGCGAGCAGACGCAGAGCCACCAGTCGTGGTCCTGAGCCAGGCGTTGGCGGCAATGCTGGGGTGTCTCCCAGTCTCAGGATCCTCTCACCAGGCCAGGGCTTATAATGTCAGCGCCAGGCTCCAGGGCATCCTTGCGGTACCAAGGCGGTTCATAGAACAAAGGCCACCTCCTTCGTGCCTCCCGCAATGATGGCTTGGAGTCCAGGTGTCACCGCATCATCTGTGTAAATAAACCAGAAATCGCTTGGGCCAGGTGGGGTCTCCGAGGCTCCCAGGCTCACACCGCAGGGGCATGCGCAGTGGCAGAGTCCACAGGGTAGGGCCAGGTGTGTGGGGAACGCAGTCACGGGACATTTGTCTCATCTCCACAACTGGGGAATTAGGCTTACCTGTCACAGAGACTGCGCTAGACAACCCCAAAGCTGATCTTTCCTTATCACCAGAATCCCAATGTTTATGGACTCCGTGCTTCCAAATATAGATCTCAGTAGTTTTCCTAAAAAACAGAACTTAAATACTTCTACTGGGTTTCTTATTATTTATTTATTTATTATTTATTCAATTGTGTGTGTATGCGTGTGTGTGCGTGTATACGTATGTGTGTGTGTGTGTAGAACCACGGACGAATTCCGGAACCACCATGGACGCCTCCACCTCCTCCTTGTTTACTCTGCCCAGGGATTCACAGGCTCCGCCCTACCAGGACCAGAAACACAGGCCGCCCCTGCTTCCGCCTGCCGTCTATACGTGGGGTCTACGATCCGAACTCAGGACCTTCCACCTGCAAGGCAGAGGCTTAACCCCTGAGCCACCTCTCCAGCCCCTCTACTGGGTTTCTTGAGACAGCATCTCACGCCGTATAGCTCAGGCAGACTGGAAGTCGTGTAGCCCAGGCTAGCCGCAGGCTGATAATCCCACTCCCTTAGTCTCTAAGATGCTGAAATTATAGTATGCCTCACTAAAAGCAGAACGTTCAAGAATCTCGTCAGAGCTAGGGAGATAATGTAGAGTTAGGATACCTGCGTGCAAACCTGGCGACCTGGGTTTGATCCTCAGAAGCCCACGTGGTAGAAGGAGAGAACTGACTTCTGAGCGTTGTTCTCTGACCTCCACCCGTGTGGGGTGGCATGCTTTCTCTCTCTCCCTCCCTTCCTCCCTCAAGTTAAAAAAATAAAATATTAAAAGATATCCAAAAGCAGAGAATGAAGTGTACAACTCCCATTCACCCCAGCAACAGGGGCATTTCAAGCGCGCTTCTCAGCCTGAGCAGCAGCCCTTCTTACCAGCTGAGCCCCTCTTACCAGCTGAGCCATCTTGCCACTTCGATGTGTCTTTTTTTTTTTTTTTTTTCAATACATTAGCTCGGCCCATAAGGTTCCAAAAAGGTCCACATCTCACATTAGTAGAACTTGAATTTTATTCAAGGGACAAGATGCCCTGCTGAGGAAGTACTACCCTTCCCAACTTTGGCTGGGTGGGGCATGTAGCTCAGTTTGCTTTAGGGATGTTAGAGAGGGACTTCGAGAGGATTCTTCATAGGGAGCAAGAGCATTTTAGTCTTCCCTTCCAGTTCCCTGGAACGTGAGATTTCTGGGCCACTAGCAGCTGCCTTGTACCTTAGAGGACCTTACAAAGGCGACAGCTACCACGGTGGGCGGCAGGCAGAGCGGTGGAACCTAAGTCGCCCACGCCACTGTTATTTCCAGGGTCTTGGGAGCACCGAGAAGCCGTCTGCGTCTGGCTGCATCCCTCACCCCAGCCCTTTTCAGTCTTTATTACATAATCATTCGAGGCGGGCCATGGTTAATAAACAGAAAACACACATTTAAAACCAATGGCGAAACGGGAGAGTTATTTTTCCATCGTATAGAAAATACTTCTGGAGGAGTCTGGGGCTAACACAGCGGTTCTAGAGACACCGGGTGCGTCTCCCACCCCAAGGAGCAAATTCCAACAGCACACACAGCTTTCTGACTCCAGGAGCGCAAAGCCAAGGTTCGGGGGGCCTGAGCCCTGGTCCCGGGGACCCCCTTCCTGCCCCTCCCGCAGTGTCGGCTCTGGCCGGACTCCTGTCAGGGCTGATGGGGCCCCACAGGTCTTCCGTGGACGGGCAGTTCGAGGTTCCCGGGGGATGCGGTGCAGAAAGAGGCTCGGGACCGCCGCGCGTGTGGTGGGAGCGCCCCGGACGACTCCCGAGGCCCCTTTTCTGCTCTCCCTCCTGTTCCAGACTCTGCCCCGCAAGCCCCCTGCTCCTCCTGCTCCTTGCCCTGTCGTTCTGCCACCTGATCTGATCCCGCTGAGAAGGGGCTCTCCGCGCACCCCGGCAGGAGCGCCCGAGTTCACGAGACCCCTTCCCCGTCCCGAGCCCCGCGCAGCGCGCGCCCGCGCGCCCCCTGGTGGTCGCGGCGAGGAGCGCGTCGCTGTGTGATGCGCGCCTGATGTTCGTGTGTGATGCATGATGTGTTGTATGTGTGTGAGCGAATGATGTGTTTGTGTGATGCATGATGTGTTGTGTGTGTGAGCGAATGATGTGTTTGTGTGTGCATGATGTGTGTGTGAGCGAATGATGTGTTTGTGTGTGGGTGCATGATGTGTGTGTGTGGGTGCATGATGTATTGTGTGTGTGGGTGCATGATGTGTTTGTGTGTGAGTGAATGATGTGTTGTGTGTGGGTGCATGATGTGTTGTGTGTGGGTGCATGATGTGTTGTGTGTGGGTGCATGTTGTGTTGTGTGTGGGTGCATGATGTGTTGTGTGAGGGAATGATGTGTTGTGTGTGGGTGCACGATGTGTTGTGTGTGGGTGCACGATGTGTTGTGTGTGTGGGTGCACGATGTGTTGTGTGTGGGTGCATGATGTGTGTGTGGGTGCATGATGTGTTGTGTGTGGGTGCATGATGTGTTGTGTATGTGGGTGCATGATGTGTTGTGTGAGGGAATGATGTGTTGTGTGTGGGTGCATGATGTGTTGTGTATGTGGGTGCATGATGTGTTGTGTGAGGGAATGATGTGTTGTGTGTGGGTGCACGATGTGTTGTGTGTGGGTGCACGATGTGTTGTGTGTGTGGGTGCACGATGTGTTGTGTGTGGGTGCACGATGTGTTGTGTGTGGGTGCATGATGTGTGTGTGTGGGTGCATGATGTGTGTGTGGGTGCATGATGTGTTGTGTGTGTGGGTGCATGATGTGTTGTGTGAGGGAATGATGTGTGTGAGTGCATGATGTGTTGTGTGTGGGTGCATGATGTGTTGTGTGTGGGTGCATGATGTGTTGTGTGTGTGGGTGCATGATTGTGTGTGTGGGTGCATGATGTGTTGTGTGTGAGTGAATGATTGTGTGTGTGGGTGCATGTTGTGTTGTGTGTGGGTGCATGATGTGTGTGTGTGGGTGCATGATGTGTTGTGTGTGGGTGCATGTTGTGTTGTGTGTGGGTGCATGATGTGTGTGTGTGGGTGCATGATGTGTTGTGTGTGGGTGCGACGAGCTCTCACAACTTCTGTCCATTCACTGTGGGTTCCAGTGAATCTAAGTTAGGTCCTCAGGCTTTGCCCAGATTTCCTTTTTTTATAAAAAAAATTAGGGGCTGGAGAGGTGGCTCAGGGGTTAAGCCTCTGCCTTGCAGGAGGCCTGGGGGGGGGGAGGGCGGCCTGGGTGGGGGGCCTGTGGGGGGGTCTGCCCTGTGCTTCTGGTCCTGGTGGGTGGAGCCTGTGAATCCCTGGGCAGAGTGAACAAGGAGGAGGTGGAGGGGTCCATGGAGGTTCCCCAATTCGCCTGTGGTTCTACACACACACGCACACACACGCACACACACGCACATGCACAATTGAATAAATAACGAAAAATAAAAAAAATTTTAAAAATTAATTTAGTTATTTATTTTTGTGTGGGAGAGAGAGAGAGAGAGGGTGAGCAAGCGAATGCACTGTGAGTCCCTGTGGAGGACCAAGGGTGACTTTGGGAATCACCCTGGATTGCTTCTACCCATGCTCCGCCCACCAGGGCCGGAAGTGCAGCCGTTACCATTTCTGCCTGGTGTTTTTACTCCGAATCTGGGATCTGAACTCAGGTCCTTCTGCTTGTGAGACAATCTTAACCCCTGAGCCATCTCTCCAGCCTCAGCTCTGCTTTTTTTTCCCGTGGAATTCCTGCGGGCAGGGACAAGCTTCCAGCGGCATGTGTGGCCGCTGAGCGCAATCTTTCATCACCAGGTGCCCTGTTCCTCCTTCCTTCTCATCTAGGAGAGCACTGAATGTTTTGTGGCATATAATTTCAATTAACTTAATTAAATCTTGAAACACTGTTTTGCTGCAGAACAATTATTTTCTGTGTCTTTTTTCTATGTTTTTTGAGACAGAGTCTTGACATGCGGTGTCCTCCACTTCCTGGTCCTCCTGTCTCAGCCTCCTGATTGCTGGATTACAGCAGGCCGGGCCCCTCCAAGCCTGGCCTGTTGTAGACAAAGACATTGTCCAGGTTGAGACATGCATGCTGTGTGAAATACATACTGGATTGAAGAGTAATTTCAAAACTAATGTAAGGTAGCTCATTAACTTCAAGCATTGTACAGAGATGATGTGTTGAGCACACAGAGTTAAATAAAATACCTGTAAAAAATGGTTATCACAGTTTTCAGTTAATTATGAAGGTGGCACTGTATATTTCTGCTCTAAGGAGTTCTTGGGTAATCTGGTTTTTAATTTGGGGTGTAATGAGTTCAGCTCGAATCCAGCAGCCTCATGCTTGCAAAGCAGGTAGGTTAGATATTCTACCCCTGAGATACCTCTTTACCAGCCCTTAAACCTGATTTTTATTTTCTGACTCCATTGCAGGCCCAAAAGACGCTGCTGGAATTAGCAGAAATGGCGATAGTGTGCACGTGCGGGATGCAGGAAAGTAAGTCCTAACCTCAAGCGGACCCCTGGAGCAGGTCAGCCGGGCCATCTGGTTGGGTCCCGTGGCGGGTGCTGGAGGATGGGGCTCTGGCTTGGAGCGCTGGGGCATTCCAGAGAGCGCAGACCTGGTTTCAGCGGGGGGTGCTGCTGCTCCCTCGGGGCACCACTAGGCGGCTCTCAAGCCATCCGGCCAGCAGAACATAGGCCGCCCGGTCTTCGCTGGAGTGCTGTGTGAGGCCCAGAGAGCAAAGCCCTCTGCAGAAGGCATTATTGAAGGGTCCATGCACGCCCATGGCTGCAGTGGCTGCTGGCAGCTCCCGATCTCCTGCAGAGGGGCTGGAGAACCGAGGCGCGGCTGTCCGAGGGAGCTGCGGCTGCTGGCCTGCAGCAGCTCAGCCCTGGCTGGCCGAGCGAGCCGGGACCCTCAGGGACCCGCAGAGGGCGGAATCGCCGTCTCCTCCAAGCACTGTCTTCTGGTTCAGGGCAATGATAGGGCACAAACACTCCACACAGAGCCAAAGGAGAAACTTCGTAATTGTAAATCCTTTTTACATTAGGGGTTAGGACAGCCTTTCCTTTCACAGAGGCTGTAGCTCTGGAGACAAAGGCCTCGCTGCAAAGGGATACAATGAGTTATGCTAGGGTCCTTACGAATGAAACTGCTATCTGGTGGCACCGGGATTGTGAGGGTTCTAAAGGTAAAGACCTTCTCTGGTTCTACTTGGGGAACAGGACACCCCCAGGATCCAAAGTCACAGCAGCTCATACTCTACAGAGGATAGTGGCTTTCAGAAATAAGGAGAGGGTGCAGTAAATACAAGGTCTAAGGCCCACCACGTCCTTTCTAGGACCCCGTGCTTTAAGCCCCTAATCTCCTTTTCTAGAAAGGAGGCATTGCGTCAGGCAGGGCGCAGCTGAGGGTGTGAGAGATGCTAGATCATTAGTAGCCAGAACCACAGTCCCACAGGAGAGACTCGTCCTGCCTTGAGACCCATCCCTCTTCATCCCCATGCAGCACCACATGGTGCTGCAAATTCCAAGCTCTTTAAGTCTAAACATTCCAAGCCTGTCTTAAAACCTCGATGTCCTGGGGGCTTCCTACACACCTTCTCTGGAGACTGATACTGTGGTAGTGCTTCAGGTCTGCATGGAGTTATACCTGTCTCTAGTCTAGAGATTCCACTGTACAGCCAAGTGCCTGAGGTGTATAGGAGCTGAAATCCAGGTAGGCAAGAGGCATTAGGTTGAAACAACTCGCAGCCTGGCTGTGATGAGCTTTGTTGCTCCTAGTTGCTTCTAGGGTGCTGAAGGCAGCCATGGTGCCTTGAGGGTGCCCTTGCTCCAGAAACACTGTTCCTAGGTGCCTCCTCTACATCCCCAGGCAGCGATGGAGAGGCTCTGGGCGGCCCGCATCGCCGTGCTGAGGAGAAATAGGGAGACAATGCAACAGAGAAACCCTTTGTCTTGATGCCTTCCGTGGGCTCCGCGGACTGGGCAACATCGCCATCTGGTGGCTGTGGAGGTCATGTGTCAGAAGGGAACTGCCAATGCTGCTCGGGAGTGGTGCTGGGCTCTGGCCAGGCAAAGGGCACGCTGGGGAGGGTCCTGGCTGGCCCGGAGGCTGCACTGCTATGAAACCCAAATTCTCTAGCTAATGCTTTGGGTGCAGGCAGATAGGCCCCTCTAGGGTACAGGGGCTTCATAGGAGAGAAGGCTCTGCGCAGTGTCCAGCTCTCTACTCAGCAGCCATCACCGGCTCACGGTCAGCACTGGACATCTTGCTTATCCCTGCCCGAGAGCCCTTCCCTGCTGGCTCCAGTTACCTTGCCTTGGGAGGTGGCTCAGGGGAAGCAGGGGACGAAGTGGGTTAAAAGTCACACTGGGGGTTCTTACTGATCAAGTCCAGCCATTTGCCAAGGTATATATACACATTTTATTTAAAAAAGTTTACAGTTTTCATTATACACAACTATTAAGAGGTTATAGTCAGAGAAGGCGTTTGTCCGGGTGACAGACATGCCCACTAGATCATCACAATGCGAGGAAGGTGGAGGGGTGAGGGGAGAAAGCGGTAAAAAGCTTAGATTTCAATTAAGGGCTGGTAAGTCCCTTTTATCTCTTCAAGTATCACACAATGTGTACCAAATACAATCAGTAATTAATGGCCATTTCTTTCCAAGCCCACAGCCGAGTCTCTGCTAAACCAAGAGCCCTGGCCATTTCTCAGGTGAGTGGAAACCTGTGCATTGCAGGCCCTAAAGAGCCCTCACTCCACCCAAGCCCCAGAGAGGGGACCAAGGTTTTCAGTGGCCAGAGGAGGATCAGCATGGATTCAGAAGTCCAATGAAATGCAGTTCCTTGTGCCCAATCGGAAATGAGTTGATTCACTCAAGGCTATGACCCCAGTTAGGAAGTTGATGAAACTAAGTAAAAACTCAATTTTTGTACATGGATTTCACTTTTCTGAGTCACTGAAACACAGAAGGGCCACATGCCACCAAAAACCAACGCCAGTTCCCAGAAACTTGGTGACTGGAAACCTGCCCCAAGCCAGCCAGCAGAGCAAGTCATGATTCGTAGCCATCCCAATAGGTGGCCAGAAAATGCAAGAACCAGGTCAAGGCCAAGTAGGACTTCAGAGAGCCCTTTTAAGGGGACAATTCTTTGAGGGGAGAACCTCCTCAGGAGCCTATGTCAGCTGGTTGGCAACTAGAATGTTTCTGAAGTGAACAAAAGTATTCTTATAGTACTGGAGAGATTGTATGGCAACTTCTGAGAACTATTTAGTTAGTAGAAAATGCTGGTTGAAGCTGCACAATTAATCTCAGGGAGAGCAAGAGACAAAAAAGCCAAAATGCCCAACTTTAGGTTGGCTACTGCTGAGCACAGCGCATTGCCCCAGTGCTGGGCTTCCAGTGGGCATCAGGGGCACGGTGGAGTTGAGGTGCCAGGCTGCAGCCACCTTGTGTTGGAGCTTAGCAAGAGCTCAGTCATTTGAATGGGGGCAGAGAGTGGCCTGTGCTGGCAAGCCCCAGGGCAGGGCCTGACATAAGACAGGGATTATGGTAGGGAAGTGCCAGCGGCGGCTCTGGTCTGCTGCCACCTTCTCCAAAGCCCAGAGCGTTTGGTCTCCACTGGGCTCTGGACACCTTGGGGTGCTAGGGACATCCTTGGCCCACTCAGAGGGGCTTCTGGAGTCACAACAGGTCCACTGCAGATTTTGTCTATTATGGGCTGCAGAGTTCTCCATTTCCTAGGCCTGCCTCAGCCAGGGGCGGGGAAGGCTCAGAAAGCTAACACAGTCAACTTCCCAGTGGAGACACGGTTCAAAGAGCTGAAAACACGCGTGTACCCAGGCAGTGGGATGTGGGGAGCCGTGCTGAACTTCCAGCTGCCAGACGTGCCAGTTACCACATCCGCACACCTGGATGGGCCATGAAGCTCTGGAAATTCTGCACTGTGGCTGCACACTGCGGAGCTCTGGAGGAGGTGGCTGCTGGGTGTTCATTAGAACAGCGGATTCCAGGGAGGGGTGGACAGGAGCTGCCTGGACTTGGCTCTATTAGGTCTTCTTTTTTTTAAAACAAGATCAAAAGCAATTATCTGCCATTCTTAGAAAGTTAATTAGAATACTATTGTTGATATACTATTGAAAAAAATACAATTTTTTTTTATTGTTCGAACTCAAATCACCACCCAGCACTTCAAGCCTACCCTAAGTAGCACCTACAGTAAAGGTTATCGCACAGGCAAACTGCTAATTCCGCAGGGAAGCAAGGTGGACAGCGGCAGCAGAGACCCTCCCTCCCCCAAAGCAACGAGAAGACAGCGTGCTGGTCAAGTAAGTATACTACCACATGTGAAGTAGTTACAATCACCCTCCAACACACCTCCAAGGCTAGAAATAACAGTCTAGTGATCTCAACACAGCCCTACAGAACTGCACTTTTTTTTCCAAAGAAAACCTTTTGCTTCATGCCCGTAATTAACATAAAATAAGTAGAGTCTTTGTCTTTTTATTTAGGAAAATAATCATGCTAAAAGTTGTACTTTTGTAGATTTTCAAAGAGAAGATTGATTGTGCTTTTTGAATTAAAAAGATAGTGTGTCTTTCAACCTTATTGACTTAAATCTTGTGGAATATAGCACTTCTAAACTAAAAACACACCTCAAAAAAAAATTCCAGGGGACATTCAAAGTTGCTTTTAGGTTTTAGGACTGGCTAATTCTGCTACTTTCCTGGCTGTCTAAATGTCTCAATTCCCTCCCGAGTGAGCAGGCCATGTTCAGTTCAAAACTCCAGCAGCCCGGGTGGGCTCGCTGAACAGACACCAGTCAGCAGCAGGTATTTGATTTGCGGCTTGTTCCGTGCACGGGGAGAGCGCGCCTCTTCCACACCTTTCTTGCTGCTTTGCTTTCCTAGTTAGCGACTCTGAAGAAAGCTGTTTGTCCCAGGTTGAGCCACTTTGAGTACAAGACCTTTCATTTATTTCAATTATTGTTTCTTTGTTAGGATGTGTTGAGTCTCAGATACCCACTTCCCACTCCCATAAGCAGATGATATTCGGCCACTGCTAGAGTAAAAACCAACGACCAAGAAAGAGGCCCAGGGCCTCACAGCTACCAGGTGGTCTTCTTCCTCTATCCAGTGAACCACTCAGTGCCTCATCCAGGGAGGACACTGTCTCTTGGTAGGCGAGAAGATTGAATCTGTAACCTGTCTAGGGGCAATGCACACAAATTCGAAAGCAAAACAAAAAACTCCCCGAACAAAAATGGCCTCTGCTTTAAAGCTCTCAGTCCAGGGCAATGGTTGAGAACGGTCAACACTGGGATTGCGAGGTGACGGTGTATGGACTTTAGATGAGGACGCGTCTTCTGTCACTTTTCTCCTCGGGTCCCGTCTTCTCAAAAAGATCTAGATGACAAGTTGCACCCCAAGAAAAAGAACTGGGTTCAGAAAACACTTCCCAGAGGTTCTCCAAAGCAAAGTAGGATGGCTGCAGGTCTGGTAGTGTGAAGGGCAGGAATCTACATATAAAAATGTACTTAAAAATCTGAGTCAAAAAACTCCAAAAAAAGGCTCTAAGTTTCACTTCTCCTGTTAGCTCCCTGTTTACACTGCTGCTCCATACGATGGACCCTTTGGCCTCAGGGAGCAGCAGCTGCTTCATCCGTGGCTGGCTACAGGCTCTCACAGCGCCTCTTCCTCCTGACCTTTCTCCTTCCACTCTAAAAAAAGCACTATTCTATCTTCGTCCAAGAGTTGGTGGATTTGGTTGTTTCTTTGGAACCATCAATAAAAGAAGCAACTTTTTCCTGTTGGTTTTACTCGCGCCTACCTACCAGAGCGGCTAGTTCCTTTGACAGTCCAGTAGCACACGGCTGACTTGGCCAAATGGACTTATGAATGCATGCATTCGGACCGCATATTGCTACCAAAATGGAATGTGGGAATATGCTATGCACCTCAGGTTGAGAAATGACCAAGAAATCAAGATCTAAAGGGTGATATATAATATATATATATCAATGCTATTATTCATAAAAACCTTGTTTAGTAATAAAAAAAATTGCTTTGTTTAAATATGAATATTATAGTCTGCTTCTCATGGTTAGGAAATAATAGTCTTTCTGAAAAGCAGGTGCTTCTTCTACTACAACTCCATGTCCTGGGCCTCGTCTTCCGAAAAGTCAGACATAGAACTCTCTGAGGAGCTGTCTCCAGTGCCCTCTTCTTGCTCCTTCAGGGCCTCCTCTGTTGCATATTTCTGGATGTACTCTGCAAAGGGGGACAGGTAGGGAGAAAAACACAGGTGTGAGTTTAGGGCTTCCACACATGCCAAGGCCCCAAGTAGTTCAAACTCCTCTTCACGCCAAACGACAGACATGACAGTTGGTACGGGTCACTAAAGCCAGGGGATTCCAGAGGAAGGAGGGTGACCCGGAGGGCAAGACAGAGTGCTTAATTTGCAAAGTGACCTATGCTGCCAATTTGGAACTCTGGAGAGATGGAAAAAAAGGGGCATCCTACAATATTTTTTGCTTTCTACATTATAAAATGATTCACTTCTTAGGAGCAGTTACAATTCCATAGTGATTTATTTGGATCCCTCACCTCATGTCCTTTTCAGATTTGTAAGATTTCAGCGAGCCAGATCTATTACTTTAGCCCATACAAATCCTGCCCATCAGGTTTTGAAAGCAGACAGTACAAGTGGTCTCGGTCTGCTGGTCAGGAATAAGTTGCTGCGTGCAGACTTGAGCCTCTGGGCTTTACTCCAGTCTAGGCTCAGTGTGCTGGCTGAAAAATTTTTAGAACTAGATGGATAAACAATACAATTGCTCCTAAAAGTGCAGCTTAACTAAATTGCCTACACATAGCACGATGAGGCCAGACCACCAGCAGGAATCCCACATGCAAGCTGACGCATGCGTATCCAGTGGCTCCAGGCTGTCTGTGTAGCGGCTGCCGCAGGCAGGCAAACAGCTGCAAGCGTCTGCACAGGGTCTAGCTAGAGCAAGCGTTTTTTTTTCAAGGGAAAGACTCAGTTTTCACTAAAAATTAGTGGTAAGGAATGAAAACAACATGCCATTAAGAGAATTACCTTTTTTAAAATGTAAGTTTCATGTGTATATGCTACTCTCAAAATCCCTATGAGGTCCAAAATGATTTTAACCTTCTGATCTGTCTCTCTCTCCCCAGTGCTGGGATTACAGGTACCACAACACCCGATTATGTGATGCTGGGGACTGAGCTCATGCGCTTTATGCATGCTTTGCAATGTCTGCGGGGGATAAGTTTTTCTGTATGCCTGAAGCTTTCTATGCTTAATTAAGGAAACAAAGGTACTTGGATACCAGCATTTCCTCTAACTGGATGGACCACCACAGAGGGAGGCAGTTCTTCTCAACAGACACATTACTATAGCACCACAGATCCCTGAACGGCAGGCTGATGCCACTCAGCAAAGGGTTTTGTGTGCGTGTGTTGTGTCTTCCTCTATTGATCTCATTTTTTCCCAGCTTAATGTGACGGTTATTTACATGGTATTCAGATGGCAGTCCTCTACACCCTCCTGAGAGGAATTCTTTAGATTAAAACTGGCTTCTGGCATGCCTGTGAGGGACACTAGATCTGGGGAGACCCAGTCAGTTTTGGGCGGGATCATTCTCTAGACAGGAGATCCTTAACTTGTAAGTATGAGGAAAACTGAGCCAACAAGCATCATGCATTGATTTCTTCTGTTTCTTGACTGTGGTTGTGAAGTGCTCAGCTGGTTCAAGCTCCTGCTGCTGCACCTTCCGGCAAATGGACCTTAATCTAGAATTGCGAGTTAAGTCCCTTCCCCCACGAAGCTGTTTGAGTCCTGGAGCTCACCGAGCTCCGAGGTATCCACCTCCCCAGGACTGGGATTCAGACATGTGCTGCCATGCCTGGTCCTCGAAGTGGTTGTTGGGGATCTAACTTTGGTCTTCTTGCTTGCAGGGCAAGTACTTTACTGACTGAGCCTCTCCCAGCCCTATCAGCAAAGGTATCAGCAAAAGTGATAAATCTTTGTGCAGCTCCGAGGGTTGCACTATTAACCAGCATCGCCTGGACTAGGACACTCATGCCCAAGGAGGAACAGGTGTGAAGTCTGCTGTGATGCAAGTGTGCTGAGCGGAGGTTGCCAGACACCTGAAATTTTCTGAAGGCTCAGGCCTAGACATTTCTGAGTTCATCCACCTGAAGGACTTATCGAAACTGTGACAATGAATAAACACTTCAAGAGTCCGAAAATAAGTTAGTCATAAGAAAATGGCCAAATATGAGAAACAGAATGAGGCAATTTCAGAAAGGAGGGGAGGAAAACACCAAAGCTGCAGAGAAGTCCAAGAATATGGGACCTGAGAAGAGCCCAAGATTAGGAAGAAGTAGGCCACAGGGTCAGCAGAGAAGAGAAGCCAACAATGAAGTTCCTGGCAGGGAAGTACAAGTTCAAAATGATACAAACAGCCCAGCTCCCAAGATGCGCCCACAGGGGAAAAGAGGCTTTTTTTTTTTTTTTTTTAAGTCTTTGAGTTTTATGTCATTTTCACCACTTACTACCCCCTCCCAATTACACACTGTCTCCTTTCTAACCAGACTCCCCCCCCCCCTTCCCATCTGAGCATGTGCAGCCCACTGGGCTTCCTCTGGAGGCGGGCACCAGCCTGTGCCTGAGCACTGCCGGGCCTTGGTGACTACTCTGTCTGGCAGAAAGGGGTTTCTAAAATAGGTGACTTGAAAGAGTGGTGAGGGAAATGAGTGAGAAGTCAGGTACCCCTTACTTCCTGTAGGGACAAAGAAAACACGTGTGTGGGGGATTACATACACATATGTAAAAGGAAGCTGAGCTGACTCAGACCTAAGGGATGTGATTCTCTCATGACTGAGGAAGATAAAATGATCCCAACATTAACACTTCAGAATGCTAGAGGGTCCCTAAGCCACCTGTTCTAAGAACTATGTTCCTGTTGTAAGTGGGAACGCAGCAGATTTGAAAACAGGCATAGTGTTAAATTGCTGAAGAGTAATAAATACAACTATAGAAATAGATTCAGTATTAAGATACTAGTGGTTTATAGACAATGTTAAGTGATCCCTATGGCAAAATTTTAGCATAGTTTATGTTCCTAAATATATAGGACTAGTTCTTGAAATTTTTAGTTATGTAGATTAGTTATCTGAAAATTTTAATTGGACTAGTTCTTGGAATGCATTTTTTGGCCATGCAAAGAACGTGCATTAATTACAGTACATTCATTTTTAACTTCATCAAGACATAATTCTCCACAGAGATCTGGGGAAGCTCCTATTTACTACACAGCTCCTAAAGTTTCCATTAGGATGTCTTAAACCTGCACGGTCAAGAGTGAAGGTCTACACCTGGAACTGGGCCAGCCTAATCTCTCCCCATCCTGAAGCTAAGGGAAATTTGCAGAAGAGGGGGCGGTAAGATTGTAAGAGCACAAGGACGGGAAGAGTAATGATATCCAAGATACTCCACACAAGTTAGGACCGAAGCAATCATAATAGGACTTTGCATGCCCTGCGCAATGTCCAACACACTATTGACCCCGCAAAGTCTAGCATGGACTAAAGGCACGAGGATCCTTGAAGGCTAGGGACTGACAGTCACAGTAGTGTTCCTATGCTTAAGGGGAACACAGGAAAGGGTTCTGGGAAATGCCCCTTGGTCCTTGCACCTCATCGAAGAGGAGGACCAAGAGGAGAGTTTGGCATGCACAATAAAGTATGCTCTGGGGATTGGGGGGGGAGACACTTGGGGATGGGAAGGGAGGGGAGAGGGGAGCAAGGGGGCTGGGGGGAGGCGGAGGGAGGGAGGGGACTGGTGTACCTGTTAAGTATATATGAGCAGAAAAAAAAAAAGTGAAGGTCTATACATTTGAGCTTTGCTCAACACCTACTGCTGTGGCTTATAAATGCATGCCTGCAGCTGTCTTTTTTCAGGCCAGAGAAAAGCTATGAAGAACTAAGAAACTTATTGCCACTTAAAGACAAAAGGAGGATGCTTTCCTCAACGGTACATCCACTGATCAAGGACGCTTGCTGGAGCATGAAGCAGGTCAGGCACAATCACCTACAGATAGATGAAGCACAGTGAGCTGCACAGAAGATCTGAAAATAGAAGGGAGTCAGGCAGGGGAGATGAAGGGTTGTAAGGGGAAAGAAGGGGATGGAATTTAGGACTAAGGGTTGAAAACAGTGTAAAGTCATTATACTCATCCATACAACATTAAAAATAAAGAACTTACTGTGTTAAAAGAAAAACAAAGACATGCCCTCGCACCTTTAATTTTCTGCTTGTATTCTTCTGGCCGGTGGAGATACATGGCTGCAGCATCACCGTTGAGAGGATCTATGGGGTTGGGATAGGCCAACAACTGGGGCAGGAAGGACTCAAATATATTGGTGAGATCTAGAAAAACAAACAGAAACAGTCACACGGGCACATGCAAGGCCACTGTCATACAGCCCAGTAGTCAGGCAGCTCAGCCTCCCGGGGACACTGCACTCCTTGAAACCTGGATGACATTCATTTCAACACCACTTACACTTGCAAAGTTTTACCTTTTAATTATTTTTTTTTGTTTTTCTACTTTTACAAGCACAATGAATATTCATCTCAGGTTCTCTCCCACCTCCCTCCCATTCCCTCCCCTTAAATTTTTACTTTTAACATGAGAGTAAATTAGGATTTATGTGATACATGCTACTTTTTTTGTGAGTTACTTTTCTCCAATCTTTCCCAACACCCTCCCCCCATTTTTTGCATTGTTGTGGAGTTCAAATGCAGGGTTTTATGGGTCACTATACTCCTGGCTCCAAATTTCCCAATTTTAATTAGCTTCATTTTCCAAGCTGAAAATTAAAATACATAGATTATTAGTTAAAAATTGTGCCCCCATACCCTTCATTATTCTAAGTTCCTGAAAAGTATTTGCTAAAACACCCATGTTCTTTAACTTTTATTATTTATTTTCAACGAAAGAGAGAGAGAGAGAGAGAGAATATGAATGACTATCACAGGCACTGTGTGTCTGTCCCTCAGAGGACCAAGGGTGACTTTGGGAATCATCCTGGATTGCTTCTACTTCCTTCTTGCTTCACTGAGGGATTTCCCAGGTTCCACCCACCAGGGCTGAAAGTGCAGGGCACCCCTTTTCCGTATGGTGTTTTTACATGGGACTTGGGATATGAACTCAGGACCTTTCGCTTGTGAGGCACAGTCTTAACCTCCTGAGCCATCTCTCCAGCCCAAATATAAACTAGTAACCTCCTCCTTGTAAAGCATATATGGATGACATCTTTATGCAACAAAATCCAAAATCTCACAGTCACCCAGTGCTTAGAAGGAAGCAGCCTTGGAACTTTATATATAACACACTTCCCTTCAACTTCAGAGATGATGTGATTTCCATCTATTAGTGCCCTTCCATTTTTCCTCTCCTCCAGCTACTCTTGTCATGTTTTCTTTAAATACTCCTGTTTTTGGAGGGAACACTGAAGTATAAATAATATGAAAACCAGTTCTTTATTCTTCTCTTAATGGCTTTCTCCTTTTTATTTTTACAAGAACAGTCCTATGCATTGTTACTGGTGAAAACTTTGCCAAGCCACATAGTTTGGTGTTCGTGGTTTTTAGCTAGTGGTGACTTTGTTCCCTAGGGGAATTTGGCAAATTCTGGAGACATTTTTGGTCATCGCAATAGGGAGGGAGGTGCTACTGGCTATTACCTGTCCACAGTACACAGGGCAGTCCCACAACAGAGAATAACATAGAATTATCTGGACCAAAAATGTCTCTTGTGCCAAGAGTGAGAAAACCCACCGTAGGCAAGAGAGACTGACAAAGCTTTTTGTAAAGGGGCAGAGTGAATACTTCAGGTTGTGTGGCTCACATACAATCTCTGTTCAATACTTGACTCTGCCCTCATGGCACGGAGTAGCCAAAAATGAACTAAAGGACTGGGTTGTCTGTGCTCCAATAAAACTATATAGGAGATATGTCCAACCGGCTAGAAAAGCCTCCGTAACACAAGGGATGTGCTTCAGTGTCGGAGAACTCACTGAATATGTGCAGACCCTGGGTTTATTTCCTAACACTACCACCCTCCCTCCCACCCACCCACCAAGCAAACCACCAATGAAAAACAGAGGCCAAACCTACATTACACTTCTATACCATAGGTTCTTTCTTTTACTGTTAGGTCAAAACAAAAACAAAAAACAAACACAAATAGTGACGACAAAGTCAAGCAGCTGGGATACCCAGAGCTGCAATATTCAGAACTTTTTGTAGTGATGAAAAGGTCTTGTTATCCGGCACTGTTCAAAACAGCGGCTACTAATCATATGTGACTACTAAGTATCTGAAAGAAAGTTAGCATAAAGGAGACAAGCATTTCATTTCATTCAAGTCTAATTTAAATAGCTACATGTAGGCTGGCAAAGTGGTTCAGTGGGTGCTTGCTGCCAAGCCTGACAACCTGAGTTCAACCCCCAGAGCCCACGTGGTGGACGCAGAGAACCAACTCTGCCAGAACATTGTCCTCTGGCATGCCCCTTCATCCCTGATCATTTTTTTTCAAAGCCATATGTAAATGGAGATCCTGTTCTAGACGACACAGTGGTAGAGTCCCAGAAAGCTGCTGCCGTAAATGCGCGCAGCAATTTTCTTGAATATGAAGGCAATCCTTGGGGTATTTTCACCTGGGGCTACTTTTCCTTATAAGGCCAACTTAAAACATTCCCAAGGAGCCACACATTACAGACAGTGTGCCACGCACCAGGACGTAAGTGCTATAGCTGTCCAACAACCTTCCAACTACCTTCAGCAAGATTTTCAATTATTTCTTTCTTTTAAACTTGTGTGTGTGTGTGTGTGTGGTGTGTGACACACACACACACACATCAGAGGGCACTGTGTGTCCCCGTAGAAGGACCAAGGATGACCTTAGGAATCATCCTGGATTGCTTTTACTCCTTTTTTGCTCAGAGGTCTCACTCCCAAGTCATGGGAATTTGTTCTCAGATGTCTGCACACGCTGAGCTAAAGGTATCTCCTGCCATGTTTCCTATTACAGGTGCTGGGCAAGAGGATCAGATGCTGAGTGCTCCTACCAAATGACAACAGAAACTTTTAAAAGTGTCAGTTTTGTTCTCTGGAATGTTCAGAAGTGCTCTGGGCTAGAGAAATAATGCTGATAATCTATTACATCACTAGGGGTTTCCTGTGTCCCAGGAAGAGAATTTTACAACCTTTCCTTACCACTTTTAAGTTTCCTTAAGCTACAATAAGTGCCTTTGCCTATGTGTTTTTTCCAAACAAATAAAAAAGCCCTTAATTATTGGTTCTTCCTTCCTGTTTCTACTCTCTTCCTGTGTTACCACACTTCTGATCCATTTTTACAGATGTGCTGAGTCACACCTGTAAAACAGGCGCAACAAAGGAAAAGCTCATGGCAGTTTTGGGTGGAGACATAGCTTCTAGGGGCCCAGGAGGTTCTAGCCCTGGACCGCTGGTAGTGCAGCCTTTCTCAATGGCCAGCACAGTGCTAAAAGGAACCTCAACCGTGAACGAGCACAGGCTCTTCTCTACAGATAAAGGGGAGAAGCTTGCAGTGTAGTTCAGTACTTGTCTAGCATGTTTAAAGCTCTGACTATTCAACCCTTTGCATCACGAACAATAAAATAGGGCTGGAGACATGGCTTGATGGCTAAAAATCTTTCCCTCACAAATAGAAGGACTAGAGTCCAGATCCCCAGATCCCATATAAAAATGATCAGAGGATGTGTTGGCCTGACCCTGCTAGTAATTCCAGCTCTGGAAGGCAGATCCTTGGAGTTTCCAGAGCAAGCTGGCTAGACAGAGTAGCCCAAATGGTGTCTTTTGGATTAATTAGAGACCCTGGTACACACAATAAAATGCAACAGCAATCAAGAATGATTCTCCAGATCACCCGTGTCTCCACAGTCATACACTCAAGTACACTTGTATACGTATACCCCCCCCACATATCCACACATAAACAAAAGACACATAAACACCACGCATGCATATGTGAAAGAAAAATAAAATAACATTATAATACACTTGTTTTCGAGATAGTTCACTCTGTAGCCCAGCCTGCTCAAGCTGTGGCCATCCTGCCGCAACCTCTCAAGTGTTGAAATTAGAGGTGTGAGCTGTCACATCTAGTCACAAAGAACTTCTTTTAAAGTACTACTGGGTCAAAGAGCTTTATCTGAGGCTTCTGTATGTATGTGCTAACTCTCAGTATGAAACACAGCATACTAGTTGGAATGGTTATTTGCCTGTGACCAAATGTCTGGCTGTGGAGTGGAAGAGGTTCTAGCTGAGCGGCCCTCCCTGAGCCTTTCATCCCTCTTTCCCACTCTGCAGTCAACTACCTTTCCAGGTAGACAGGTAGAGGTGTACCAAACCACAGGGAAGAAAATGTGCATGTTTGAGAGGCATCAGGGGCTACTTCAAGAGAGTATGGCAGAAGTGGCCCTCACGGCACACACTGTGGACGCGGGGCTGAGCAAATCCCAGGAGGGCACACTGTTCTCCGGCTGAAGAGAAGCTTGCTACTTGGTGGCGATGGACTCCTAGGAGACCACAGTCTAATCTCAGGCCTTCTACTACCTTGTACTATGATCTTGGGCAAGTTCCTTCTTCCTCTCTGCATACTGATTTCTTCATTTGTGAAAAGAGAAGTGTAACACCGCTGTTCCTCTCCAGGAAGTATTACACATCACTAAACATGACTATAAAAAGCATTTCAAGTTGTACCAAAGGGCTAGGTTAAAATATTTAGTATGATATGACATCTCAAAAAAGTAGACATTTCAGGTATCTGTATCTCTTAAGCAATATATGTTAATTAAAATAAGTCACACAGGAAAAAAAAATCGCCCACTCTGAAAGTAAAATCACCTTGCACCTTCAGAGTAAGACAGCTTACAATTAAAGGAACAAACACAGAAGGTGAATCACATACCTCATGTTTTATCCTTGGCTATTTTTTATGAACCAATGACCATAAGCTACTTTTCTTCCTGTTTCCTTAGAACACTAAAATGGAAAAATTTAGTACTAATACTGCTTTTTTTGGTTAAAATCCTGTGAGTGCCCAAAGCTAGACAGAATGACAGTCAACAGGTGGCCATCTTAGGAACTTACTTGTAAATCTTGATTTTTGAGACTGAACATAGAAAAATATATGCTACAAGTCAGAAAATCCTACATCACATGATACGGAATCAGATGTCAAGAGCCATCAGAGTAGGGATGGGGAGACAGGTTCAGTTGGTATGGTGGTGTTTGCAAGCGGGGGAGCTGAGCTTGGATTCCAAGAACTCCCATAAAAAGTTGGGCGTAGTGCCCTGCACCTGCAACCCCAGCAAGGTCCATGGAATGGTGAGATAGCAGATAAAGATAAGCAGTTCCCTGGAGCTCAATGGCCAGCCAATGGTGGAAGTTTCAGACCAATGACAGAGCCTCTTTCAAACAAAAAGTGACAGGTATTTGAGGAATGACACTTGAGTCTGTCCTCTGACCTTCACAGGCACAACTGAAAACAAAGAGCAAGTTCTTGCTTGTCCTATGCAAGAGGCACGTGATCCTGCAAAAATTACATTTCTGTTCCCCCCCAGGATAGACTCCTAGGGAGTGCTTGTATGCACACCTCCTCACATCGCACATATATAATACATGTATGTCACACACATTGAAGTCACTCTTCCCTTCTCAAGAGTCACATTTTTACTTCTCCCTGCATCCTGGCCACGCAGGTGTCCAAGGCCTTGGACCTGTTTAAAAACAAAAAGTGAAGAAAAACAAAACAAACTTACCTGAAAAGGCATCAAACCTTTTGCACAGCAGTGTGAAATCTGTGGTGTTTGTATTTTAAGAATTAGATTTATAAACTCACTCTGGGAAGCCCACTGTCTAAATAATTTTAGGAGTAATTATATGCTAATAACTATCATATCTTTGTAACTGGTCCTCTGTATTTCTAATTTTATCAGACTTTGACATGTCTAAAATTAATTTTATGTAAACCCATTCCCTTCTAATGAAGTGTGTGGGTTGAATACAACCTCCTTGTCCCTGGATTCCAAACCCCAGACAGAAATTTTATTAGGTTTTCTTCCTGCTCTCCACAAAAAGTTTCTCAGCCTTGTTAACTGTCTAACAAAGTATCTCTAGCTCCTCTGCTACTATGAACTACTACATGGCTACCAGATCTTTGTCACTCCAGTGTAGGATCAGGGAAATAACCATCTTGGATGAATGGTCTTTATGACCTTTCAATTCTTACCTTAATAAACCGAGAAGGTTTCATTAAAATCATCACTTATGGGGCTGGAGAGATGGTTCAGAGGTTAAGACTCTATCTTACAAGCAGAAGGTCCTGAGTTTGGATCCCAGGTCTCACATAAAAACACCAGGCAGAAATGGCTGCAGCCTGCACTTTCAGCCCTGGTGGGCAGAGCCTGGGAAATCCCAGTGTAAAGCGCGCGCACACACACACACACACACACACACACACACACACACACACACTGTCCAAGAACTGTAAATAATTTTTTTAAATATAGTCATGGAAAAATAAAATAAAAAAAATCACAGGGTACTGATTCTTGTGGTCTACCACTGATGATTCCTTCCATGACATATACAGATCTTTTTTCTTGGGCTTTGAGCCATTACAGTTTAAGCTAATGACTAAATTGGGATAATATGAGAATTTTGACCATGCTATTCATATTCTTGATTACTTCAGAAAATAACTTTCAACCTTTGAAAATTCTATCAACTTCCAAATAAGTCATGGATTTGTAAAATGCTCAAAATGAAGTCGACCATGAAATTTCACTTTATTCATCTGACAAGCTCTGGAACAGTGTCTACTATATGTATAAACACCAGATATCCAGGCTGGAGAAAGAGTTCAGTAGTCAAAGTCACTTGCTTGAAAATCTGATGATGTGAGTTTAATTCCCGGAGCCTACATGTTAGAAGAAAAGAACTAACTTCTCAAAGATGTCTTCTGACCTCCACACAGGTGCTGTGGTATGCTCCTTCCTACAACCTTCAAATTAAAATACATACAAAAAAGTCCCTTTGTGTGTGTGTGTGTGTGTGTGTGTATGCGCGCGCGCACGTGCGTGATTGCACTGGACAAATAAATGAGACTTTCTTTTTTTGCTATTTTTATAATTTTGGACTAATACATTTTTGCATTAATTTTGTGCCATGTGTGTACCATGACATGCACGTAGAATCTAGGACACTTGTTCCACCATACAGTGTGTAACTCGGGGTGCCAAACTTGGTGGCAAGGACAGTAACTGGCTAAGTCATCTCTCTGGCCCTAACAAATAGATCTTTATCTATTTGTTACAATAATAGGAAGTTACAATAATAATGGATTTGAGATCATTTTTGTTAAAATCTCCCCCCCCCCTGCCCTGTTTACATGGTCTATAAACAGTAAAGCACAGCAGTGAAGAGTAGTCAACAGCTGCTGTATTATATACTCTGGCATAGGTATATCCAAAATACCTGAGACAACTTACAAGAGAAAGATTACTGCCACATGATTTTGGAGGATTGCTGCTTGCTTTGTGTGTTTTGGGAAGAATGACCTGGCAGAATGAGCATGTGGCAGAGGACTTTCTTTACGCACAGGAAGCAAGGAAGGGACCAGGAACTGAGGATACCTTCAAAGGCCGACCTCCAGTGACCCACTTCCTCCAGTGAGAGCCACCTCCTAAAGTTTCCACCACCTCCCAAAATAGTACCACCAACAGGGACCATCTGTCCAAGAACTGAGCCTGTGGAAGACATTTCATATTCAAACCATAGCACTTATGTACCTCACCAACTAGAGAATCATACTGTGCATACAACTGAGCAGCTATGAATGGGAAAAGTTGGTAACAGAGAGTCATAAATAGCAGATGTCACTTTGCAGAAAACTTGTTTTCTGGTCAAGGGTATCTTTGGATAGGCAGGTCAACTTCAAAAAATAAATTATTCAGATGAGGGCTTCCTTGCCACTCATGGGGGTCTAGTTCCTTTTGGCTTTATTGCCCCTCTCAGACTCTATGTGAGTTCTGCTCTTTTTCTCCTCTAATAAAATCTGCCTTAATCTTAAAAAACAAAATTAAAAAACCCTGTTGAGATTAAAAATAACACTGTAAAACAGGGGATGAAGAGATGGCTCAGGGGTTAAAACCTTTGCCTTGCAAGCAAAAGGGCCTAAGTTTGGATCCAAGATCCCATCTAAAAATGCCAGGTGGAAATGGTGGCAGCCTGCACTTCTGGCTGGTAAAGCCTGGGAAATCCCAGATCGAAGCAAAAAGGAGGTAGAAATAATCCAGAATGATTCTCAAAATGACCCTTGGTCCTCCACAGGGACATACAGTGCCCTTTGATACATACGCATGAACAACAAAACAAAAACAGAATGTCTATATAGATAAAATCCAAATAGAGAAATCAGTAGGAATGCAGCATATTTAATATGCATGACACATTTAATTAACTTCATTTAGTATTATGTGTTTTAGCTCTTCAGTATTCTAAGCTTAACAGGTAATTCTATTCTATGTAGGAAAGGGAAATAGCATAGCCAAAGTGGACTAAATCCTGGAAAACACTTGTATGCTTTGCTGATGCCAGATCGCCAGCGCAACGTGTACAGTTACATCACGAGGACTTGATACAGGGATTAAACTCAGGACCTTGCACATCCTGGGCAAGTACTCAGCCTCTCAGATGCACCCTAACATATGGACGGTCTTAACCCATTGAAAACATTTCCTAGTTACTGCTCACCTATATTCCCCAATGTATTTAAAGTGAAGCTCTACCGAAGAAAATGAGTAACTTCTACGTATTTCAGAATGAACAGTTGCTATTCATCAAAAACACTGCTCGCTCTCTTGTCACTCAATCTCAAAACACTTTCTCACTTTATTGAGGTTTTTTTTAGAGGTTATTCTAGTTTAAATCTGGCATGATCTTGCTTACCTTAAAATAGGATTTGCTATTAATCTTCCTAAAATGAAGGCAGTTAATGTGTAATCAGCTAGAGAGGCATTCTTGCAGTTATACTCAAACTTGTTATTAAAGCTTTTAATTACTAGGCAATAATTCCGATGTCTTTACTATGAAAAAAGAAGAACTTCATACAATTACAAGCTAGGTGTTCATGCGTCAGAAAGGACACACACACACACACACACACACACACACAGGGAAATAAATCCAGGTTACTTGTCCATAAAATTAAGAATTAAACTTGAGCCCTGTAACTGCAGCCCTCCCCCCCCAAACAAACAAACATACATACATACACACAGCTGTGACTGGCTTCTGGAATCATACCCTGAGCTGGCTCATGTCCCACGACCCACAATGTCTGGATCACTACAAGATCTAATACTGACCAATAAAGGAACCTAAGGAACCAACACCAGCAAACCCAAACCCAGAACATTTCTTCTTTATTCCACCACATATGAGAAAGAAAATCCTCCACCTGGCCATAGTCTATCTACAAAAGTCCAGCTGTACAAAAGTAGAATAGCTCCATTTGTGTCTGAGACCAGTCTGGACTTCACAGCAAGGCTGTATGCTCCCTCCCTCTCTCCTTCCCTCTCTCTCTCTTTCTCTGTGTTTGTGTGTGAGTGTGTGTATCAGAGAGCACACTATGTGTGCCTGTGGAGGCACCCTGAATGACTTCTACCTCTTATTTGTTTTGCTCTGGAATTTTCTAGGCTCCGCCTTCCGAGATGAAAGTATAGGGTTGCAACCATTTCCTGCCTGCATTTTTTACATGGAATCCAGGATTCAAACTCAGGACTTTCAGTTTGTGAGGCAGAGCTTAATCTCTGAGCCATCTATCTGGCCCCACAGGGTTGTATCTCAAAAAAAAAAAAAAAAACAAAAAAAAAAACAAATGAATGGCATTGAGAAATGGCACACGTCAATGCAAAAAAAGCAATTTTTTTGGAGGGGGGGAGAAGGTAGAGGATCAGGATTTTGCAATCCTTCTGCCTCAACCTCATGGAAAGATTCACAGGCTACTTGGCTAAAAGGGAGATAGTTAGTTATAAAGTAAATTTTAATTTTTTTCCCACGTCTGACAAAATTTTTGTTTCTCTTACCTCATTTCCAAGCTCCTGACACATTCTTTCTGTCAGCATCAACTTCATTGTCTGTAACTAAATGTCCCAGAGACTCTGGCTGAAGTAGTATCTCAAATGTTGATTTTTCTCCTCAACAAAGGACTGTTTTGCTCATTAGCAACCCTAGGGCAAGAGTTGTAAATTGCCCCATCATGTAAGAAAGCAGTTTTCTCCCTTATTGGTCTACAATTTAATGCCTAATCCAAGGGATTTGCCAGTCAGCTGAGAATCAGTCCCATGAAGGGTAAAGCTCACACAGACAAAAGCCGCAGTGAAGGTGCCCCGGGCAGACAGGTGACTGTGATAGAACTTGAGGAAAACAAACCATGAAAACAGGAGAATAGGAGGAGAGCTTAAAAGCTGCCCGTGACTTAACCAACTCTCCACCAATCCTTCTTTAGTATGTTTTATTTATTCATTTATTTATGTGTGTGTGTGTGTGTGCGCGTGCACACATGCGCATTGGAGGACACATGCGTCCCTGTGGAGGACCAAGGGTGACCAAGGAACCATCCCGGATTGCTTCTACCTCCTTTTTGCTTTGTTCTGGCATTTCCCAGGCTCCGCCCACTTGGACTGGAGGTGCAGGTCACTGCCATTTCTGCCTGGAGTTTTTACTTGGGACCTGTGATCTCACTTTAGAACCTTTTGCTTGGGAGGCTGAGTCTTAAGCCTGAGCCATCTCTCCAGCCCTCCACTAATCCTTAAACCACATTTGTCTTTAATGAATAAACTGCTTGTATACTGGGCAAAGAGACAATAAGATGAGAACAGCAGCAATATACCCGATAGTAGTGCCACAGAAATTAATTTTATTTGGGAGGATGACAGAGGATAAAATTTCTGGTAACTGCTAACGGTTACTGTCACACTGTGGTAAGTGAGAATCTGAAATTTCAGCTGGAAACTTTCACTCTAAACACACGTGTACCTAGTGAAAGGAATCGTGGCCACTCTCTCCCTGGCAGCATGCAAGAAGGTAAGGTGTTGGAACATGCTTCAGGTGCTCAGCCAAGGCTTTTTTGCCTTTCAGTTGGCTACTTATGCCAACACGCCAACTTTCTGCTATAAGTACTCAGTCTTAAATCAGGATTTTTTTTTTAAATGCTTTGAACTCACATTCTCTTCAGAATTTCTGCAGGAACCAGAATGACTCAGAGGTCACCAATTATGTAATAATAATCTTTAATGCTAGAGGCTTTAGGCAGTTTGTCATAAAAGGTCAATTTAGATCTCAAAAACAGATCTATCTTTGCACTACAAGACCTTCCAAATCATCTGAACTAATTTCCCCAGTACTTTACGTATGTTATATCTGCCGACTCCTAAACTTCCCATGAAAGAAATGCTGAGCTTTCATGACAGTTTGTGTTTACAGCAAAATGTCAAAACAATTTTCTCATGCTCAGTATACTTTTGACCCATTTCTTTGTGTTTTCCTGTATTTACCTGTAATCTTAGTATGGCCACACTTACAGAACACTTAGAAAAACACACCTGTAAGTGGAAGTGTGCTTTCTGCTGGTTTTCAGTATGATTTAACACACATTGCTTTTAAGTACTTTGCTAGAGACTACAAAAACACTCTTAATATTTCATAAATGTGATGGAATCTTGGTGTTGGTTTCTACCTTAGAAACTCATCTGACACTCACAGAGTTTCTGGCAGGAATATAAAAATGATGCACTAACTTTGGAAAATCGCTGCTAGATCGGCAAATGGTTAAGCTCAAACTACCATGTTGCCTACCATTCCTGCTCCTACAAGAAATGAAATAATATGTTCACATCAAGATATGTGCACAATTATTTACCAGAGCACTACTTTCAATAACCCAAACATGAAAACAACCTGTGAATGTGCATCATCTGACAAGCATACAAACATAATGTGGTAAAGGTGGAATGGAATAATACACAGCTATAAAAAGAAAGGAATTTTGGTATATGCTACCAGAGGGACGAACCTTCAAAGATTAGGCAAAGTGAAAAGAGCCAGTCACGACAGACGACATAATATAAAAGTTCATAATCAATAATGTTCAGAACAGACAAGTTATAAATTGTAACACAAGGGAGATTTAGCAGTTCTCTAAGTTGAAAAGCATGTGTGCAGAGGGAAGGGACAAGCTAACTAGAGTATGTGCTGTTTTTTGAGATGATTAAAAAAATACTCTGAAATTGATTGTGATAAAAGTTACATATACCTGTGACTTTACAAAAATGATTACTTTAAGTGTATATATTATATGTTTAAGAATTATAAATGAATATGCTATTAATTTTTTTTGTTCATCAGCAAACCTCTTTTAGAAAGGTTTTCTTGTCAAGTGGTAAAAGATTTACTGAAACTCAAGTGTATTTTACTTAATTGTAATTGAAACCAGCTTGCAGTATTTTGATATGTTTATAAAATGTGAAATGTAATTTAAGACAACATCATTGCATCAGATATTCTAGGTAGCTAGCTATGATATACACGTATACACAAAAAAAAAAATGTCTGGAAAGATGGCTCAGGAATTAAGACTGTCTTGTAAGTGGAAGGTCCTGAGTTTGGCTTCCAGGTCCCATGTAAAAACACCAGGCAAAAATGGCGGTGGCCTGTACTTCTAGTCCTGGTGGGTAGAGCCTGGGAAATCCCAGAGCAAAACAAAAAGGACATAGAAGCAATCCAGGATGGTTCCTGAAGTCACTCTTGGTCTTCTACAGGGACACACAGTGAGTGCTCTCTGATACACACACACACACACACACACACACGAAATCTTAAAAGGAATTCTTTAATCATCTCAGAGCATGTGTTTCCTTGTCTCATCTCCTTGAAAGCCAGTCTCCCTAGAATCCATGTTAAACAGAATGAGGCCTGGCTAGTGCATTAATTTGCTCAGCAACTAGGTGAATGCCTACTGCACTCCAGGCACTACTTTAGAAGCACATGCACAGAAGAGTGACCATGCTAACGTCCGGTTTCTTAGACTGTGGATGATGACCCCACATGGGTGCAGGATATGAAAAGTTTGGTAAAAGGAAAAGGTTTCTGAACATGCAACGACCAGAAGTTACTTCGAAAAGCAAATGTGTAGGGAATCGCGGCGAGGCAGTGCACAATACTCAACATGTGCACTCAGCACCGCGCACACACAGGGCCACCACATTACACTGAGGAGCATGGCCTCAAATGCCTGGGCTTAGGTTCCAAACTACTGTGTGCTAAGAATTATCGAGTTCTTACTGTACGAATTCTCTGATTTTATAGAAATATAATGATTTAATTACGGAAAACACATTTTTAGTATTTTCCTACCATGGCTCCTCAGCATCCAAGTATTAAATCAATATATCTTTGCATTGTATAATAGACTATCTGGTCTTAAAAATTGTTATTTGAATTTGACTTCAATTTCATTAAAAAAAAAAAAAAAAAACGGAATTTTGAGATTAGGATAGGATTTCCATAATTTCTGAAGTGTTCCTAAACATACCTCTGCCATCTTGTACTATGCATTTATGTACGATGTTCTCAGCATTGACAATTGTAAAATCAAAATATTAATAAACTATGAAAAACACAGAAGGTGCTTTACACTGTACAAGAGCAAATATTCAGCCAAGATTTATTTAATCTTTATGTAAAGCAAATGAGCATATCTATTTCATTAGCATTTGGATTTGTTTTAGTATTTAATAAAATGTTTGAATTGTTATACTTATTTCATATACCTATATAGCTAAGATCACATAAAATTTTCTTGGGCTTAAGCCCTGCTCTGATGGAACTTCCATCCAGCCTACTGCGGCAACTCTGTCTTTCACACTGTGGCGTCCCTTGATAGCTGAGTGCCTCACAGTGACTGTAAAAGCTTTCACAGCTTTTTAAGGCAGCCATCACTGCGTAATCCAGTTTTTAAGTCATCTTTTCTTCCTTTTCTTATGCTTTAAACTTATCTCTGCAATTCTTCTATCCATATTAGTGACTGTGTTAACAGTCCCAGATCTTAAGGACAAACCAGACACTCACCCAATAGCCCTTAAATTAGAAAGCAGCACGCAGGGGCACGCACGCACGCACACACGCACACTCATGCATGCAACAGGTACACAAGCACAAAAGAGACAGGAATAAACAAATTCAAGTTACAAACAAAAGTGGACCATACAAAGGAGCTATAAAATATAAGTGTCCAAAGACTGCTGTCAGCAAAACCGGAGGAGGCTTCATGGTGGGGCTACCAGAACAGAAAGTCTCAGTGGATTCTGGATATGGTAGATAAGTTTTTTCCCCCTTTCTAGTAACACATTAAATATGTTTAAAATGTGTTCATCTCCCCAAACAGGTGACAAACCCACGGACGGAAGTCTTGATACTCCCCACATCTCTGTGATATTCAACACAGCATTGTGCAGAGCTGCAGTTGTTTGTTGAACTCCTATTGTAATAGACCAACTATCAGTTTCAGCATTGAAGAAGTCTATGTTCTTTACAAGATGCTTCAGTCTATGAAGATGATTCATGGAATCTCTGGCTACGTCATTCATCTCATCATTCATCCCACCTGAGAGGAACATTCCTAAGAGTCTGCTTTAAAATTAAGTCATGTTGCTTACACATAATGTACTTCTGAAGATAAACATACCCACAATGTTTGTGCATGTGTTTGTTTAGTCTATAATCTCACTAATTCCCCATGCCCAGGGTTTATTGTAGACCATAATGACTTTAAACTCTCAAAATTCCTGCCTCAGTCTCCTGAGTGCTGGGATTACTAAAGGCAAGATACAGGATAATTGGCTAACAAAATTACATTTACATGGGTAAACTGAAGTTCGCACTTTATAGAACATTCTTTTCTCAATGATCATACTTTCCCAGCTAGTCCCTCAAAACCCTTCCCATTACCAGTTAAACATCTTAAAAAGAAGTAAAGTCAGACATTTTTCAGGCAGGGTCTCATCATCTCCAAAAAAACATTCCATGGCCAAACTCACCATAAAGAGCTGTCCAAGTTTGATTAATTACATCTAGACACACAGTTCCTGACCTGAAACAGATGGAAAAATGGCACTTTTTAAAAAATTAGAAAGTTAGTTGCATGTAGTTTGCAACTAATTTTATTTTTCAAGAAAAACGCCTTTTACGGATCTTTAAAAAAAACAGTAACATTACATAGTTGGGGGTAAATATGCTGGGAAGCAGTCTTTACAAGGGCTTGTATGCTTCTTTACAGAATAACAACGAAGAAGCACAACCATACGTTAAGAAATCAGAAATATCAAGACAGGAGATGAGAATTAACCCTCTAAACAAGGGGTTGAGAGACCTTTTGATTCCATGAGAGAAGGGCAAATTCCATTCTGGGGCTAAGTGGTACATATCCTGAATCTAATAACAAAAACAGACAAATTCAAATCAAGGGACAACTTATAAATCAACTACTTCCTGTTGTTTTTAAAGGACTGTCCCTGGTTGAAGTAGTTTAACAAAGTCCAACAACTACAGGCGGTATATAATCCTGAATGGATCCTCCAATTAAAAAAAGGCTAAAAAGTCATTACTGCAACTCAGTAGATTAGATGAAAAGTATTTTGTTTACAGTAAATCCCTGAACCTACTTGCTATGGTTAACTAAGAACATCCCTGTTGATAGGATGGTTGATGCACTGAAATAATAAAAGACAAAGGGACACAATGCATTTCAGAGAAACTTATGTACATTATATGAAATGGCAAAATTGAAAACCATAAAGTAACAAACAGTCCAAATAATCGTAGATTCTAAATAGCACCATAGGATATGACAGGGTATACTGGAATTGTTTAAAAATAATCACTCATAGAATGATATAAGGAAAGAAAGATAATTAAGACTATTCAACTAAAATGAAACTTATCATTCACATTTGTTTTTCTTTCAAGAACTAAGAAGTACTTGAAGGGTTGAAAAAAGCAAATCTATATGCTGAAAACATCTTTATGTCTACAATAAGAACTGAAATATGGAATATTACAAATACTAGCTAGGTACCGAAGGAAATGAAGGACATGGTCACCAAAAAAAAAAAAAAAAAAAAACAAAAAAAAACAAACAAATGTAAACAGTTCAGTGCCCAGAATATCACATCTCTAGGATGCTACAGTTTAAGGGATTACCTTCCATAAAATACAAAATGATAGTAAGATTCTTTCACAATAGGGAAAGAGAGATGAACTCTAATCAAGAGCTGCTGCTAAAATTTAAACATTTAAAAATTGTTACTTACGCTTCATCAATGTTGGGATGGAAAATTTTATTCATGAATCCTGCAAAAAGAGATGTTAATTAGCAGCAAAAAGTATCCAGAAAACAATGAGTTTTAAAGTATGTCAGTACTGGGTTTAATTTCAGCACTGAAAGAAGGTGATAACATTCATAAATTTTTATTTTTAACTTTACATATTTAGCTACTTTGAAGACTATATTCTCCTGACAGCTTCAACTAAATAAATAGAAAATTCTATTAATGAACAAGCAAAGTTAGGGAGCAATGCAGTTTTTTCATAAAATAATTTTTTTTTCTTTCTTTTTGATAAAATAATTTTAAAAGTAATTATTTCCTGGGCTATGAAGGCAATTGCCAAAAGAGAATTTACAATATAAACAGTGCACGACTAGTGTGGTGATGAAAGTTAAGAAACTTCACTCAGACTTCTCACTTGCTGTTCAAACTTTAAATGGAAGGCTCTGTCCTTGAGGTTCTTCTCTATCTGAAGCTCTCGCTGTATCACTGGCTGCCTGCTGTGCGGTGTGAATGGGGCAGCTGCGTGGTTACAGGCACGCTGCCTCCAAGCCACGCAGGCTTTCATGGGATCAGGATACTTTTTTGCTCTGGTCTACTCATTATTCCAGGAAACTCAGTTTTGAGACAACCAAGAAACGAGGCAAAAAATTTAAAAATTCTCTAAGATAGCTATATTTGGAAGAGATTTAAGTACTTTAACTTATTCTTAGAAAAAAAGTAAGTATAGAATTTAAAAAATACATTACTATTTAAATTCCAAGGAGAAATTTATTCATTTTAAACTTAAAATCAGTGATCTAATTGATCAGTCAGTATGTACACATGCAAATGATAATACTGTAAAGCAGAACTCTACATCTAGTCATTTGTCATCTCTAGCTTAATCTACTCTTTTCTTTAAAATGAAACATTTTTAATACTTCATTTATTTATCAAAGAGAGAGAGGAGAGAGGGGGAGAGAGAGAGAGAGAGAATAGAATGTACACACGCATTCCAGTGTGCACAGATAATGGTCAGAGGACAACTTTCAGAAGTCAGTGTTTTCCCTCCACCATGTCAGCTTCCAGGGATTGAACTTGGAGCAGGCACTTACCCATTGAGCTATCTCATGAGCCCTCAACACCATCAATACTGTCAAATTCCTTACTAACACTATCTCACCATTACCATGTCTCAACATCACATTCCCCTGGCCCTTTCTACAGTATCTATCTAGCATTTCTTCAAAATACACTGATCAGTGCTCACATGGCAGTCCTTGTGCTTAGGGTATGAAAATGAGACAGCACACCATCCCCAAAGAGATCCCTGTGGCAGCCAACAGGAGAGGAAGAAATAACTGCCATGTGTGTAAAGTATGGGCACAGAGAGCCCAAGTGAGTCTTCTCCTTAGACCTTTAAGACACATCTCTGGAACTGGTAAAGGAGAGATAAAAACATGAACGAATTCTGTTTTCTAATTTTCATTTTCAGATCTGTTAAGTTCAAACAGCTTAAAGTTTATTTACTGCCAGAAAGTCCTGACATGTTCATTTTTTATTCTTATGTAAAAAAGCCTACATCCAATACAAATTTTTCACTAAGGAAATTAAAAATATTCTAATGTCTAAACTTTAAGAGATGTGTAAAGAATTTGAAACATTCACATCTTAATACTAAAAAAAGCAAAAGAAAATTCCTTGTGATCCTAGAAAAATACTAACATGCATCTATCTCTAAGAACAGACAAGGATACTTGAGGTAGCATTGTTTATAAAAGGCAAGGACTACAAATCTAAGGGCTAATCCCAACCCTATCAATGGGACTAGAGATACTATAGAGCACCCACATACTGGGACTCCATAGAGCCAAACAAAATTAACTAGATCCGTGCACATCAATTTGGGTAGATACAGTAAACAGAACAGCAAAGCAACCAAGCAGACTGAAGTTAACATTGAAACTGAAAGTACTGATAGTTGTTCTCCATGCACTACAGAAAAACTACACTAGATTGACACATATCAAAGTTGTAAAAGTACATTAGCTGGGGTACAGGGTCACGGTCATGATGGGAATCAGGATCAGAATGTGGAAATAGTTGCTAAAAATGATTTTATGAAGGGGCTGGGGAGGTAACATAGTACAGTAGATGAAACACTTACATGAGGATCAGAGTTGGGATTCCCAGAACTCACAAAAAGCTGGGCAGGTGCGGCAGGTGCCTGTAACCCCCCCACTTGGAAGGCAGTGATGGGATCACTGGGGTAAGCTGCTCTGTGTCCAAGTGAGAGGCGCCCTACCTCAATAAATAAAGTGGAAAGTGATTGAGAAGGCATTAGATAGTAACTTTGAGCCTCCGTGAATACACAAATATGTACGCATGCACCCACATACGTGTGAACATACACATATGTACACTACACATACATATCCCCCTAAAAAATGATTTTATCTGCCAAAGGTAGTATACACTTACAATCTCAGCATTCAGGAGGCAGAAGCAGCATTCCTAGTGTAAGGATGGCCTTAGCTATACAGGAAGTTTGAGGCCAATTTGGGCTGTATAGTTAAGTGCTTTCTCAAAAAGCAAAGAGATTTTATATACTACGATATATTCCTTGAAGAAAGAAACAGAGTACTTGGATTTTTTTTTTAAGCAATATACGTTCAGAGGTTAAAGTACTACATTCCTGCAAGGAAATTTTCTCCACTATGCTTTGCAAGTCCTATTACCCCCCATGGCTGTCTTTACAACCAGAATGACAGAGGTGTCATCTTAGATTCCTCTAGCATTTCTACTTTCCCCTTCTGACCCTCCTAAATTCATATTATGCCACTTTAATAGCTAAAAACCTTTCAAATAAAACACTATTAACAATATCAAACATCCTAAAGTAAACTTAATTATATATGGACTAATGCTGAAACTTTAAAACAACTTTTTTTGAGTGTGTGTATATGTATGTGTGTGAGAGAGAGAGAAGGCACTGTGTGTCTCTGTGGAGGACCAAGGGTGACTTCAGGAATCATCCTGGATCACTTCTATTTCCTTTTAGCTTTACTCTGGGATTTCCCAGGCTCTGCCCACCAGGACGGGAGGTGCAGGCTGGCACGGTTACTGCCTGGTGTACTTTATGTTGGATCTGGTATCTGAACTCAGGACTTTTTGCTTGTGAGGTAGAGTCTTAACCGCTGAGCCATCTCTCTAGCACCCTGCTAAACCTTTTCAAAGAAACATAACATTTAAAAAAAATCTAATTCCGGGGCTGGAGAGGTGGCTCAGGGGTTAAGCCTCTGCCTTGCAGGCGTGAAGGTCCTGAGTTCGGATCCTAGACCCCACGTATAGACGCCAGCTGGAAGTAGGGGGTGACCTGCATTTCTGGTTGTGGTAGAGTGGAGCCTGTGCATCCCGGGGGCAGTGTAAACAAGGAGGAGGTGGAGGCGGTCCATGGTGGTTCCCGAATTCACCCGTGGTTCTACACACACACACACACACACATATACATACACACATATGCACGCACAATTGAATAAATAATAAATAAAAATCTGAATTCCCTCAGCTTATGAGGTACATGGTCCTCAAGATAAGTTATACATATAGGAATATAATACTACCCCAACAATAAAGGAATTTAGGGTCTTGCTGTATTTTCTAATTTGGCCTTGAATTTGCAATCCTCCTGGACCCTGCCTCTCAAGTGCTGGAGTTACAGGTATGTATCCTGACCACATTGAGGCTGGAAACTTTATTTTCCTGTAATGCTGAGGACTGAATGGAGAGCTTCAAATGTGGTAGGCAAGTACTCTATCACTGATCTACATTCGTAGCCCAGGAAACTTTCTGACTAGTGGAAAATAAGACTGAAACACTGTGTAGCTCAATTCAAGAGAAAGGTTCTATTATATGAACCATAATAGCTTGTGCTTAAGAACTAAAAATGTATTATTGGTAATTAAGACCTTGTCTCTGCTAAAACTGCAATTAATACCTAATGAAGCAATATCTATAGCAAAAGCTCCCAGTGCTAGCTACAGACTATACTTACCTGGAGAGACTTTAGGACAAACATGTGCATGTCATAGAGTAAAAAATAAGAAGATAAGGGTAGTGGGTTGTAACCATCAGCAAGATGGTCAGGGAACAACTTCCTGAGGTGACTGGAGCACTTAGCACCTAAGTGAAAAGTGCATCAGGAGTTGCTTCAAGCTTTTGAAGAACAACAGAGAGGGCATAGGGAATGAAGATGAGATGGGGACATGAGAGTCAGCATTAGAGGTCTTTTGTCAGGTGCTAGCTTTGTATCTGACAGAGGAATGGTCATGTCGACTAGTATCTGAACATGTATTCTCTTCCAAAGTTCTTAATAAAAATCTAGTTGGAAGACAGTTCAATCAGTGTTTGAAAGAAAGATAACAATGACAGATCCCCAGAAAAATGGAACTGGGAATCCTACAAGGGAATTAAGCTTTAGCAATCTGAAAGCACAGGGCTGAGAATAGTGCTGGCCAAGAAATCTAAATGTTTATCAAAAACTGTCTTTGAAGATTAAAGTGCCTCCCACATGGCCTTGGCCTGGACAGTACATTTGGAATCAATATAGCTTCCCCATAGTTTTCAATTAAAATACTGATGTGGCCAGGTTGAGTAGAGGAGTACATAAAAGAAAAAAAAATTAGTGAGCATGTATTAGTCCTCAGTATGATGGACAGAGCAAAGCACTGAACATACCAAGGACTCTAGCCCCAATTCGGCTGCCAGCTGCAAGTCATGGGCTAGTCACTTCAAGTCCACGGATCATTTTTTTTCACCTATGAAGAGCAATGGGCTGGAATGTATCTCCACTCTTACTGTTTCAATCAGTGCTAGAAATCTAGGATTTAATACCAATGTCCAGAGTTCTAAAAACAGAGGACTTAAGAAATGTCCAGAAGTGCGGGCGGGAAGATGGCATCCAGGTTCAAAACTGTGAAACCTCTAGAGTATTACAGGAGATTTCTGAAAGAAAATTGCCACCCTGATGGAAGAGAACTTGGTGAATTCAGAACCACAACTGTTAATATAGGTTCAATTAGTATTTCAGATGGTTCTGCTTTAGTGAAGCTGGGAAATACTATAGTAATTTGTGGAGTTAACAGAATTTGAAGCACCACCAACAGGTACCCCTGATAAAGGATATGTTTTCCCTAATGTGGATCTACCGGCATTGTGCTCAAGATTTCAGACTGGACCTCCTGGAGAAGAGGCCCAAGTGACCAGCCAGTTCATTGCAGATGTCACTGAAAATTCACAGATAATTCAGAAAGAGGTCTTAGGCATTTCTCCAGGAAAGCTTGCTTGGGTTCTGGATGCCTGCACATTTGCTTTGTTAGCAGCTTTAAAAACTGGTGGAAATGGACTGACTGGAACTAAACTTCAGGACTGCATGAGCTGAGCAGTTACAGGACACAAAGTAGCAAAAAAAACCTAATGGATGAACTAAACATTACTACGAAACTCAAATAAACAGCCACCACATTTCCAAAAGAGATTTGTAAAAATTGTATTTTTTATACTGTGTATACACTTTTTATACTAAATACCAAACTACATTCTTAAAAAAAAAAGAATAAATGTCCAAAGGTAAAGTTTGTAAGGAAATTAACTGTACAGCATCACTATTAAGGACAGAGTATTCTGTAAAATATGATACTATCTACATACTACGCAAAGCCCACTGATGGTTCCAGAGCAGGCAAAATCCATTTACAACCTTATCTTCAACGAACAGGGACTAGCAACTGATCAACAAAACCTTCAAAGATGTGATTTTTTCCTGTATGAGGCCTTTAAAATATATTCTCTTTTCCTCTCCACCTCTGTTCTCTGGTGTGTGTGTGTGTGTGTGTGTGTGTATTTTTCCAGAGTCCTACCCTATGCGTGACCTGGATTGTCTTCTAGACCAGGCTGGGATTACAAGTATATGCTATATCACACCTAGCTCAAACTGTAAAGAAATCCAGAGCAAATCAATAGAAAGCCACATATCTGCTTCACATTTGTTTTTGGACAAGCTGTGCACACTGTGTTTCTTGTAGAATCATTTACATTCTGGACAAGGATGCCAACAATGAACTTCTGGATACAAAAGGGAGAAGACTGGGAAAGAACAAACCAGGAATTCAGAGAAGGAACATTCTCAGGGCTGAGTGTTGTTTGCCCTGGCACGCTCTCCTTCCTTTTGGCAATGCTATCACCACACTAATGAATATGTCGGCAACAAGAGAATTTTCCCAACACTTGTTTCCATTTGGCCAGGAACTATTTTGAAGATATTTTAAGAGAACGCATTTTGAAAACAGCTTTCATGAAAACACTGTGAGAGAAAGCAGAGTGTGTGTGTGTGTGTGTGTGTGTGTGTGTGTGTGTGTGTGTAGTGCAAGTGTGTGTAGGGGAGAGGGTGGAGATTGAATCCAGGGCCTGACATGTTGGGTAGGTGTTCTCTCACTGAATTGTATCTCTTCGCAGCACAACAAATCATTTTTTTCAAAGGAAGGGATGTTGATATTTTATTTTTCATATTTTATTTTTTTCATATTTTATTAATGAGTCTTGTTGGTGTCCTTCTGAGTAGACTATTGTTTATGATACAGGTAATGATAACACAACATATGAAGATGGGAGTTCCACATGTGGATAAGAAATCAGAGCAGTGCAAATACTGGCATAAAGGGGGCACACTTTCTAATATCTAATATCTATAAAGAAAAACACTTGATTAGCAAAGGGATTTTATATATTTTTTTACTTTGCTTCAGGCAGCAAGTTTCTTTCAGCTTAAGCTTTGCCTTGGTTGAAGTGAAGGAACTACACTGAGCTACATAATGACGGTCATTTTCCTTTGAGGGTTTCTTTCATAGCCATTCCTTCAATTATTTGTGGTCCAGGCAATATAGAGTTAATCTGGAAAACAAAAACTCTGCAACTCATGTACAGGTGAATTTCCTTTGTAAAGTGTTTCACTGACAACAGTCACAGATCAGCTCAGAAAATATATCATATGGTGTCTGCCACTTCTGTCTACATTTCCAGAAAGCACAATTATTGTTTGTGTTTGTTAATGTTTTTCATAACAGCCTGTTTATATATATTTAGATGGTATAGGAAAATATATTCTTTATGGAATACAATTTAAAAGAAGACAGCTGTTTTTCCTACATGCTTTAGATTTTACTTTTATGTAACATTTAAATTGCATGATAAACTTTAGGTTGTAGATAAAAATACAAACTAAACTTGCTTTTTCTTAGAGTGCAAATCTACTCCTAGCAATGCATCACATGCCAATAGATTGCAACACAAGAAAATTATAAACTGATAGTTAATAATGGCAACACAAAACATTAAGACAAATGACATTTACATAAGTATCTTTATCATAATACATGTAATTTACATATGAAAATTTAATCATGAAGTCTTTTTAAACTTAACATCTTACTGCCAGACAACTATGATGTATTTCACTGACCTGACCAGATAATATTTGGAACTATTTCAATCTTTTGGACAATTACTATCTGGAGTTTCTCTAGCAACTTGTTTTACATGATATATGAGTGAGGAACAGATAATAGGAGTAACTGCCTAGTTAAAAATCTCATCAATTCTGTCCGAATTCTTCCACAGAAAGTTATCAGGTAACTTCTAATTCTGGAAGAATGTACATCATGCTTTGTTGATGGTGTGTGTGGGGGTTAATACATTTAATTTGCTCTACGCTTAACACTAGACTGCTCTATAGCAACAAGTTCCTTGGCCCACAGGCAAATATTGTCAAGCCAGGTCATGCTAATCATGGGTTTATATTTCAGTTTATTTCTATGCCAATGCCAGAAAGTTGTCCATATAAAGTTGTGCACTCTCCAGAAACTTTTGATATTGTTATGACTATGTAAATAAGAGGCTAAATTCACCTTATTTTCTACTTCTGTTTCCTTTGACAGAATAGAATGAACAAATGCATGAAAGATGAGATACTTTGGATCAATCGCCTACCTAGAAATTTTGCATAGAATTATCTTGAAGAAAAATGAAGAGATAGCTCAGTGGGTAGAAGCACTTGGCTCTCTAAATATAAGGACTCAAGTTTGAATCTCCAGCACCCACATCAAAGCTGGGTACAGCTGTCTATGCATTGGGAGTGGAGATGAATAGATTCTAGAAACTTGCTGGCAACCAGCTTCGCCCAAAAGGGAGCTTTAGGCTCAATGAAGAGACCCCGGATTCAAGGGAATAAGGTACAGAGTAATGAGAAAGACAATTAATGACCTCTACATGTGGGCTCTGTTGTGTGTGTGTGTGTGTGTGTGTGTGTGTGTGTGTGTGTGTGTATGTCCCACCAGAATTATCTTCATGAAATGAGAAGTTAGACAAATGACTAGGAAAACAAGGCGAATCCACTTTAAGGCAAGGTGAAAAGTGGCAGGCAAAAATGATAGCTTTGTCCCAGTGATAAAAATGATCCGAGACTTAGACAGCTGGGGGCAGCTGAGGCTAATACAATTTAGTCATATAAGTTTACAAACTCCTGTATGAAAACAGTTATATGAAAACATTAAGCCATTCTGGTATTTGTCAGAATGAAAATGTTCAAAACCATTGTAATATAATATAATAAACAACCAATATTTAAAATATATTTAGGTGCTGAAGTTATAACTCGGTGGTAGGCCTCTTCGTAAGTAAATAGGAGGCCCTGGATTCAAGTCTCAACATCAAAACACACACACACTTTGCTTGCAGTATCTCAGATTTTATGTTTTAAAGTACTAGCCTAGATCTCAGCTCCTAGCACTCTTGAGTTGCATTGTTCCAGCTGAGTAAGGGTAGGACACCGCTGACTTCACCTGTGATGGCTGCATGCCAGCTGTATGCATCAGGGTGCAATCTGACACCTCACTCAGGCCTAGCCTGGGGCAGCATGTGCCCAGGTAGAGGTTTTTTCAGAGAGCTGGGCCTTAGAGACGGACCTGGGCTGGTCTCTTCTTGGGTGAGGAACCACACAAGTTGCTCACTCTCAATGACCTGAATCATGGAAACTCCTGAACTGATCCTGTGTGTTCAGGAGACCTAAACTCAACAAGGGGTCCTCTTTTCTGTTTCTCCTTTTCTCCCTGATAATATGGAAGCTGAGGAATGGGCTGGATGGATTTAAAAAGTTAATTTATAACCAAGAAAGGATGAAATATTATCCTTCAACAGCACAACTCTTCCACTGAACTAATAGACAGCCATATTCACCTAGAGCTTCATTTTTTTAAAAGACTATAATCTTTTTCCTATCTACAGAATTCATCCATCAATAATCTAGGCATTTATATAAACACACTGTCAAAATTTGCAAAAATGTACTTTTACGATTAGCAGGACGACAGTACAGAATACACTTGACAAAATTGTAAGAACTACTTTCAGGTCTCTTAATTTTATCAAACTTATGGTAAAAAAAAAAAATCTCAAGACTCCAGTTGGACTGCCTTTATTCTGCTGTATGAGCCTTTGACAAGTTTCTTAATCTCTTTGCCTTCCTGTTCCTTATTACTAAAAACTAGATTAAATACTGTTGTCTACATACCAAAGGACTTCTAGAAAATTAAATAATTCATATAAATAAAGTATTTGAACAGTAACTGGCATACTGTAAGCCTTCAATAATATTGGCTTTGGGTGATGTACAACTGTAACACAGCACTTGGAAGGCAGAAGACAGGACGGTACAAATGAAAGGTCAGCCTAGGCTATAGGGAAAGACCCCATGGTGGGGATGGGGAACAAAACCAAAAATCCTCAAGGGCTGGATGCATCTCAAGTGGTAGAATTTCCCTTCCCCCATAGGATCTCGCTATGTAGAGCAAGCTGGCCTCACTGCACCGTTCTCTTGCCTCGGCCTTCTGAGTGCTGGGATTGCAGAGGTGCCCTACTGTATCCCAGCCAAGTGACTTCATGCTACCCTCCCCACACTACAAATCAAAGTACTTGTCCTATTATCCATCCAGCTCTTGATCCTATAGGGACTGTCAGGAAAATTGGAGTTTATTTCTGCCTGATATTGCATTTCTTATAGTCTCATTATACGCCATTCTGACTGCATGTGGGAGAGTAAAAAAGAAAAAGAAAACAAGACACCAGAACAAAATGAGAAAACATATAGGAAACTCCTACCAGAACAGAAGTCAGACGCCGCCACTAGTTTAGTAGTAATACATTTCCACCTTTAATAGATGGCAACTGGATGAGATAATTTCTAAAGTTCATTTCAATAATATTGCTTTCACCACCACCACTAATAGACATATCTTAAACTGTGTGAACACATTTTTCAAAGAGAACTAGGACATGACTGTTTTTTCATTCCACTTCTACCACCACTATTTTTACTTAAAATTTTCAATTTAAAGAAAAAGAAAGCCCAGATTATGTATTTGTATTCTGATATCAAATCCCAAGGAGAAATGTCAATTACCAGCTCAAGTTAGCTGTCATCCACTTTGAAGGATGGAACCTAGGCAGCAAGGCGGAATTTATAAGTCATAGATTAATAAACAAAAGTCTCTGCCATGGATGGACTACCTACTTCTCTATAAGTTGCTGGCCAAGCAGCGCCCCCCCCCAAATATACACAATCGCCACTGCTGTTTGTTGCCCACTAGAACTAAGTGGGAAGACTGTTGCTGAAGACGCTGTACTCTTTTTGGTTGCAGAGCACAGAGAAATCAAGCTGACACTCCGCTGGAAGCTTTCCCCTTGCTGGCTAGTCCTCGATGGGTTTAAAGGTACTACGTAGCCTGCTGGGGTAAAATTGTCATCAACAGTCTTACTCAGCTGTGGATCCTGGGTGAACCTACTGACAAGGTATGCCCAGGTGCAACAGTAACAAGTCTGTAATGGGGTAACCAACCATTTTAAGATTGAATTTGATGCCCATGCCACAGAGAGAATTCACATCTGATATTATAAGCCTAGTCAAAAGCCTGTGACTGGTGAAGTCATAGGTCATGGTGTGAGTGCTATTGTTGTTATTTGTTAAATGGACAATGTGTTCAAACTACCTTCTAAATGACCTTGTTCACACCTATATAGGGGTTAGTGCTGCTGTCCGCTTTGGGCAGAGAAGCTTCTTTCTGCAATTTTTAGTGGTGACTACAGAGATTCTAACTGGTCTAGTTCTGGGAGTAAATGCCCAGTCATAAGTGAGACACCTGTACCACTCCCTTTCCCCAGCACAGGCTCAGGGAACACCACAAAAAGAGGGCAGAAAGAACATAAGAGCCAGAGGAAGAGTGGGGGAGAGGGGTGAATGCTGACTTCTGGGACATGGCTGGTGCACTCTTGAGCTCAGAACAGATGTGATTGATTACTGACACGACATTAGGTCTTGTCATAGAAAGGGGAGGGGCTGACAATTTCTTCTGGCCTGGAATGCTCTTTCCATGATCCTTGGTGGACTGTGGTTCCTTCTCCTCTCAAAGTCTCAGCTTATTGCTTTGTCAGAAAGTCTTTCCTAAATGTTCAACCCAAAGTAGCTATTCTATCATAGTAGTTCTCTGCATAAAGCTATCAGACATTTAGTATTTTGTTTTTTATTTTCTTCCCTCAAAAGAAGGTGAGAGAGGTGAGAGAGCTATTTGCTCCCTTCTGTATCCCTTGCATTTAGAATAATGCCTAGCACACAGCAGGGATCTAATACATTTGTTGAACAGAGGAAAATGATGTCTAGCATCAGCTGCTAGACATACTATTTTCTAACGCATAATGAACTTTTTTCATTTTCAGAATATCTGTTACAAGAGAGCTTTTGACATGACGTACATTCTCACAGCATTATCTTTAAAAATGTTTTACGAAACTTCCTTGAGACAACTATGACTTTCTCTAGTGGAATTCAAAAGATAACGGGAGTTGAATTTAAACACAAAGTTATAAATTTAAGGAGAACATAAATGATCTAAATGACAGGTTGCTCTTCTCACCCAAATCTGTTTCACTTGTATAGACCTTTAATAAATGACTAGCCTAATGCATCTCATGAATGACTCATTCCTCCCAACTCTAAGCCCCACTCACTTGAATTACACATACTAGTTGTGGGGAAGACTGCTTCCAATTAGGAATATACTATATTACAAATATTATAAAACTTTACTCCAAAAATAGTGTGGGATAATTTCTATCCACAATGAATAAAAATTTATGCTACATCAATTTATTTATCCTGACAGTAAAAAGGATTAAAGTATTTCCCTTAATGCTTGGCACAAATAAAATAAAAACTATGGTGCATAGATTATCACATATCTTTCAATTATGAACCTGCAAGTTGGGAGACTTGAAAAAAGTTATAGCCCTTCTTTTTCTTTTTTCTTTTTGTTGTGATTGTATGTCCGTGTGGGTCTGTGTCTATCAGAGACACTGTGTATGCCTGTGGAGATCCAAGGATGACTTTGGGAATCATCCTGGATTGTTTCTACCTCCTTTTTGCTTCACACTGGGATTTCCTACACTCCATCTTCCAGAGGTGGAAGTGTAGGCCACCGCCCTTTCTGCCTGGCATTTTTACATAGGATCTGGGATTCAAACTCAGGTCCTGCTTGTGAGGCAGAGTCTTAACCCTTGAGCCATCTCTCTGAGCATCATAGCCTTTTCTAAAGTCTACTGGTATAGCTTAATATAGCATTTTATTATTACTGCCTATAACTTTTAATTTTGGCTCCATTTACTTCCAAGAATTTGGTTAGCTTTTGCTATATGCCAGGGACCTCAAATTATACTGCAACATGATCATGGCCTGGTTTTCCCCTGGACATTCTATTTGATATTCAGCAAGCAATCATTTTGGTTTTCTCTCCCCATGTGTAGGGTGTGTATCAGAAGGCACTGTGTGTGCCTGTGGAGGCCTAAAGGTGACATTAGGATCATCCTGGGTTGCTTCTACCTTCTTATTGCTTTGCTGTGGAGTTTCCCAATTTCTTCCCTTGATGGCTGGAGGTACAGGTCACCATCAGTCCTCTCTGGCATCTTTATGAAGGATCTGGGATCTCAACTCAGGTCCTTTTGCTTTCAAGGCAAAGGCTTAATAAACTAACCCCTGAATCATCTCTCAAGCCCTAGAATTCTGTTCTTGACTACTCAGGTTGGTATTCTCAAATTGTTATCCACAAGTTACTATTTACTCAGCATAGAATATTGGTTCTAGAACAAAATCCTTTTTATTGGGAATATGTACCTATACAGTGGTACCTATATATACACACCTATTTTATTTTCCAGACTTGTTAGTTGAATCTTACCATATAGTTTTGGGTTTTTTTAATGGTGACAAAGGTCCTATGCTCGTCATTTATGAGTACTTCTAGAAGTTTCTAAAATACTTTATAGTTCAATCAAAGATTAGCAAAATGCAATTTCTATTAATACACTAGCCAATAATGATTACTCAGAAAAATGTAAATAATGACTAAGTTTATTATGAATACTAGCATGCAAGTAAACTTTGATCCGAGGGTGACTGCTACAAATCCTGAATATGATGTTCAAACATGAGTAACAGCTATAAGACAATTTGACCATCAAAGTGCACGACCATTTGCGCTTGAGAGGCCAAGGCAGGAGAATTTTCATCTATCTTGGATAGCTGTGGATGTAGTTCAGAGCCTGACTGGGATACAGAGGTGACTATTCATAAAACGAAACAATAAAAAATATGTGTAATTTATTACCAATGGATTGTTTAAGTTGCTAACCAACTTTAAGTGTTATAAGTAACACTAAAATTTATGTTCTTTCATGTTAACCTTAGTACAAATCTCTGAATATTTCAGAGACAATTAAAATTTAATAATAATTTTCCCCCCAAGCAAGGTCTCAAGCAAGGTCAAGTAATCCAGGGCTGTCCTCAAACTCAAAGTGGCCAATCTTCCTGCCACCACCTCGAAAGTGCTGAGGTTATAGATATGTGTCATCACATCTGGTTTGCAATCTTTAATTTTTGGAGTGAAAATTTTCAATGGCCATAAAAACTTTATCAAGAAATATATACTGTGGGCTAGAGAGATGACAAAGGGTAAGCTCTACCTTGCAACCTGAGTTCAGGTTCCATAGCCCATGTAATAACACCAGGTGAAAATGGCAGCAGCCTGCACTTCTGACTCTGGAAGGTGGAGCTTAGGAATCCTCAGAGCAAAAAGGAGGTAAAAGCAATCTAGGATCATTCTTGAAGTTACCCTTGGGCTTCCACGGGCACACAGAATGACTTCTGACGGACACACACACACACACACACACACACACACACACACACACACACAACACACACACACTTCTAAACACTAAAATAAATTTAAATATTTTAAAAAAAGAAATACACACTGCTGGTTGGTCACAAAAGATATTTACGACACTGGAATACTGATAAATCCTGCTATTCTTGCTAGCTTCATTCAAGGCTACCACATAAAACCACTTTAGAAAATAAGCTTACTTTTAAAAAGCGTGGGGTTTCAGATGTATGCAACCACCCTGGCTTTTTGTGTGGGTGCTGAGGATCTGAATTCTGGGTCTAAGTATTTTATCAAATAACCCATCTCCCCTGCCTTAACCCATTTTACAGCAAAGGAAACAACAGATGTAAACAATGAGAGCCAGTAAGGCATTGTACCACTGTCATGGTAAAGTAGACCTGGTTCACAACTTCTGATAGTAGTAGAAACCATTAACTACAGGTGCCCAAGTCTGCTTCACTAACACCACCCTGCAGGCAGCACTGCTGAGCACACCAAGAAACGTCTCTGACTGGGAAGATGAAGTAAACATGAGGGTCAGCAAGAAAGCCCAGCAAGTAAAGGTGCCTGCACACTAACCTGACAACCTTAGTTTAGTCTCCAGAGCCCACACAGTGCAAGCAGACAAACTACCTCCGAAGCTGCCCTCTGAGCTCCACATGTATACAGACCCATTCACTCTCTTCACCTCTCTAAAAATAAAATACTTTTTTTTTAAAAAGAAAGACTGCATTTTCAAATAAATCTAAATGTAAAGATTCAAATCTAATTCTTTTCAAAGCAGTGTCTCTGAAAAACAAGCCAGTATTTCAATGATGCTACAGTTGATTAAAGAAGTTTTATACTTTCTCTTTGGAAGTGCCTAAAAGGTCAGTAGTATCTACTGACTATTCAATTTCTACTTATTTTATTCTCTAGGCTTAAGCCACTTATAACTATTTCAAAACAGCTCATCTCCAGCCTCAAAGTATTAAGATTGCCATCGCCTGTGAGCTCCTCAGTGATGGGCTGAGTGCGTGGGAAGGATGACTGTGCAAGACAAGCTCACGAGCACCCAGAGGCTCTGTCCACATTGCTTCTCTTCCACATTTGGATAGTTACATGACTGTTTTCATCAAAAAAATGCTCACTTGTTTTCAAAATGATGGTTCAAGTGATCATACTATAGAAAACCTTTTAAAACTCTATTTGCAAAATGTCCCTGAGATACATCAAATTATATTGAATATATATTTAAGTATTAAGACAAATATTATTTTGTTCTCTTTTTAGTATACAAAGCAATGAATGGGCTTCACTATGGCATTTTTATGCATTATAAATATCATTTATTTTGTTCTTACTCATAGATGAATGTTTTAAAGAACACATACCATGAGGTAAATAATGACAGCCAGGAAGGCATAAGATTGTAGATACTTCATTATCTTTGCTCATCTGGCTTTTAAAAAAATTTTTTTTAAGATTTATTTTTTTACCTCGTGTGTGCCTGTGTGCTACAGTGCCCATATGAAGGTCAGAGGACAAAATTAAAGTGTTAGTTAATTCCTTCACTATCAGGCTCTAGAGAATGAACTCAGTCCTCAGGCTTAGCACTGGGCTCTTTTAGGCACTAAGCCATCTCGCTGGCCCTCACACCTGATTTTACTATATTCTTTCAATTAAAAATATGAACCCACACACTCAAATAAATGAGTATATACTCATATATGTATTTTAAAAGTCTGCATTGGGTATAGTGGTACTAACTTCTTACTCAGGAGACTGAGGGAGGAAAACCATGAGTTCAAGAGCTTGCCTGGGCTACCACAGTGAACCTGTCACATACACATAACACACACAAACACCAGGCGTATACACACATACAGACCGACATACACTACTTTGCATATTAACTTTTTGCTTTACTTATTTGCTTGCTTACTGGGAATTAAACTCAGGGCCTTATACACCTTATACACCCTAGGCAACAACACTGCATGGAAGTCCATCAGTTCTATATTTTAAATATTTAAGAACTTAAAATTAAGCTTGGGAAGAAATGGTACACCTGCCTGGGGGCAAAATTTAAGAACAAGTTAGGTTTATCTTACTTCCTTTCCTTGTAATTCTATGTCTATACGACACAAAAAGGAAATCTTTTCTTTCCTAAACAAACTATTGCTTAAAGCACATCTCAACAAGTAATTACACTGTTGATGACCTCAAAATGGGTCACCCCATAAGACTGATTAAAACTCTTATGCAATCTTCCTTGCAAGGACAGCTTATACAAATATTAACTAACATCTAACTTCTGTAAGAGAAAATGATACACATTTGTAGACACTACCACGTTCTGAAAGCACACAAGAGACAAAAGAAACCTTCTGATGAAGCTAATTAGCCTGATCATCTGTCCCAACCAACTGCATACTATGTCATTAATTTAGGAAAGGGCACAGGTTTCTTTGTGTCATTAGCTAACAAATAAGCAATGCTTTTAAGTTTAGGCATTTTAGGGCAGGTATGTGTAGCTCAGTGGTAGAGTGTTTGCTGAGTATGTACACAAGGCCTGTTGCATATCAAGTAGCACTACTCGGTTTCTTATTTTATTCTTGTGCTTAAATTACTTATAACTATTTTGATTTCCAGAAATGGGATGGAAAAACTTTTTTTTTTAATTAAAAATTTAATTATACATTTTAAAATTTTTTACCAGTTCCCTCCCTCCCCCCTCCTCCCCCTCCCCTTCCCCCAGTGCCTCCCCCCCAATTCCCAGAGAGTCCTTTATTGTGTACGCCTAACTCTCCACTGGGTCCTCCTCTCCGATGACATATAAGGACCCAGTGGCATTGGGATGGAAAAACTTTATGTTCGATAAAGTTCATAAAGCAATGATGAAACAATCCTTTTACCTGGAAAAATACATTAAGGTTTGAGAAATAACTGCAGGTTTACTCTTAGCTTCAACAAGCTCTATTGTGTCTTCTGGGCAGGAAAGTAGGGTAAAAACAGAGCTAGATTTGGAATGCCAACTTTTGGTCTTTAAACAGATATTTATGACATCTGGCTTTTAAATAGATATTTGTGGCATATTTGAAAGTTTAAAATGGCTGAATAGGAAGAAATGCTAAAGTTAAAAAGATGAATAAGTAAACGAGGGATGGGAAACCACAACAGAAAAGCCCTCTCAAAATGATAATGACACCTACACTGTGCTACTAGAGATGAAGCCAGGCAAAGGTTTCAGCCACAAGCCATGTAAGTATTTTTTTTCACATGCATGTATGTGTGTGTGTACATGCGTACATGAGGGCACTTCAGTGTGTGTGCTTGTGGAGATCCAAGGGTGATATCAGGAATCATCATAGATCGCTCTACCTCCTGATTGCCTTACTCTGGAATTTCCCAGATTCTGCTTTCCAGGTCCAGAATTACATGCCACTGTCATTTCTGTCTGGCATTTTTATGTGGATCTGGGGATCTGAACTCTTGTATAGGCTTTAACCCCTCGGTTATCTACCCCCTCATTTAAATATTAAGTTGGTACATTTGTGAGTTGTTTCAGACTCACCACCCCACATCCCATCCCATCTCACCACACCTAGCTCTCAAACTTGGAGGCCTTTGCAGTGGTGAGGAAATTTCTGATCCTTTTATCCATAAATATCTTCTGGATTACTGAGTTTTTTTAAAAACTCACCTAAGGAACCTAGGGAAATGAATACTTTAAATAAGCAGTAAGAGTTCTTTAGCTGGGCTGGAGAGGTGGCTCAGGGGTTAAGCCTCTGCCTTACAGGCAGAAGGTCCTGAGTTCGGATTCCAGATCCCACGTATAGACGCCAGGTGGAAGCAGGGGCGGCCTGCACTTCTGGTCCTGGTAGGACAGAGCCTGTGAATCCCAGGGCAGAGTAAATGAGGTGGTGGTAGAGGCGGTCCATGATGGTTCCCAAATTCGTCCGTGGTTCTACACACACACAGACACACACACACACACATGCATGCACATACATATGCACACACGCACAATTGAATAAATAATAAAAAAAATAAAAAAAAGTTCTGTAGCTCAAGCAAGAATTACACATCTTTAGTAATTCCAGAACACGAACATCTATAGCATGTAAACTAGTTAGGACATAGTCTGCAACCATTCTAGCTCTAATGCACTATTTGCCCTATATAGAACCGGAAATCAAAACGCAACTCAGGATGCTTTTATCCATTTCTTTTTTTTCTCTAGGAACAGATTTTGATCTAAATTTCAAGACACCTATCAGTTCTTAAGAAACCTATAACAGCAGTAAGATATCTGAATGCTGGCCATTCTTAATATGAGGCTTAGTCTGAACACAGAAATTTTTAATATTCAATTTACTGTTCTGATTTAAAATTGGTTTCAAGTTTGGCGATCTAGCCCCTCATGGCCCTTTAATGTCATGAGTCCGTTTCTAGCTGCCTACTTCTCTTGGAGGCAATCTAGCCCCTCATGGCACTCCAGTGCCATGAGTCTGTTTCTTGTTCCTTGCTCCTCATGAATTCCATGCCTAGGCACTGTGAGTTCTTATGGGCTCCCTAGCCCCTCATGGCACTCTATTGCCATGAGCTCTGTTTTATTTCTGCTTCTCATGGAAGCGGCCTAGCTCCTCATGGTACTCCACGTCTGGAGTCTGTGAGTTCCAACCTTTCTCTTTTCTAATAAATTCTACCTTAATTCTCTACACGTGTCCTGGTTTCAATCTTTGACTCTGGAACATAAGAACCCTACGACATTGGGACGGTTGAGACCGTTTTCCCTGCAACATTTGGCGACCACGAAGGGACTCAAGAAAAAAGAAAGGTAGATTCCAACCAGCTAAGATGGACTTTGAAGTAATAAAGCAATCTACAAAAGGCCTCTAGACCATCCCAGCATTTCATAGATGAGGACATCAGACTGCTCTTAATTCCATCGCCCCAACTCAGCAGGAAGTAGCCAGAGTGGTCATCGCCCTTAATCCCCAGAGCAGTCTGAGTCCTCATAGGTTTAGGGGGGAATGAAGCAGGATTAGAGCAGCCATGCTGGGATGGGTCTCTCAAGGTCTTTGGAATTCCTGAAAGCCATCCCCCACTGCTGGAATCACCTTGAGGGAACACTCCTGCTGAGGAACTGACTCCAATCCTCCCAGAGATAAGATGGCCAACTTCCCCATGAAGTGATTATGGAGATGAACTCTCCATATCAAACAACTTGACCTCTAACCCACATGGGCCCAAGAGCAACTGGGTTGGACCCCGATGGGAATTAACCAATGGGAAAAAGCCAGTTTCCCAGGCTTGTCTAGGTGTATAAATATACTAGCCCTGGCAACCATCTTTGGCGATCTAGCCCCTCATGGCCCTTTAGTGCCATGAGTCTGTTTCCAGCTGCCTACTTCTCTTGGAGGCAATCTAGCCCCTCATGGCACTCCAGTGCCATGAGTCTGTTTTATTTCTGCTTCTCATGGAAGCGCCCTAGCTTCTCATGGCACTCCACGTCTGGAGTCTGTGAATTCCAACCTTTCTCTTTTCTAATAAACTGTTCCTTAATTCTCAAAAAAAAAAAAAAAAAAGGTTTCGAATATAGTATTTTAAAAGTCATCCATAGAAGCAAATGATTAAAACAAAAAGTTTAACTGAAATTACCATTTTATAATCTCAAAATATCTAAAATCATCAGCCTTCAACCAGAAGTATTTTTATAGCACCTAACAGTGAAACACCTGAGTTATCACTGATTATCTTAATGGAGGTGTCAGGTTAACATCACTAAGCAAGAAGAAAGCACCTCTAGTACAACCCACTTTGGTTGTCATTCTCCGTATGCTGTTTAAAAGGCTACAAAGGTCAAAGGTAGAGAGAATGGAAAAAGATCATTTCTTTGTAAGATACCAGAGTTGGTGTTAGTAGGAAATGAAGATATGGGTGGATTTTCAAATAGATTCAGACATTATATAACATTTATCCCAATAATCTTTATTTTTAAAACTTTTAAAAAATTATTTATTTTGTGTATCAGAAGGCACTGTGTGTCTCTGTGGAGAACCAAGGGTGACTTTGGGAATCATCCTGGATTGCTTCTACCTTTTTACTTTGCTCTGGGATTTCCTGGGTTCCACCCACCTGAAGTACAGGCTACTGCTGTTTCTGCCTGGTGTTTTTATGTGGGACTAGGGATCCAAACTCAGGACCTTCTGCTTCCAAAGCATATCCCAAAACCTTGTATTCAAAGTGAGATTTAATGTTTTTTTTTAATATTTCTAAAACATTTTTTTGTTAATAATGTAAATGGCCAGCAAATTTCAATTACTGGTTTTGTCTGACAAAGAGAAGTCTAGAAAATAATGGTCATTATATCTAGGTGAAGAGCATATTCAAATGTTTTCTCTACCCTTTGGAAGTTCCCTCAAAACGCACATTAACCAAAGCCAAGAAAGAACATTTTTAGTTAAGTTGTAATTTCTGGAACCAATCAGCTCCCACAAAATATAGGATTTGTCTTCTTGGATTTCAGAATTGTCTGAGGAGAGAATCTGAGTTGGTCACATACCTATAGATGGAGATTTGAAAGGGTATTTATCAGGAAGATCCACTCTAACCTTCCACACTCCGCCTTCATATGGTGCTAGAATACAAGCAAAATGTTTAAACATTAGAGCTGTGTCTCCAAATTGGAAAAATGATTAAATCCTAGTGTAAATTAATTAAATCTTATCTTTTCTGAAAATAGCCTCAAACTAATTCTTTCAAGAGATAGGAACCAACCTGACATGGTGGCTCAAGTTTTTAACCCCAGCATTTGGGACATTTGAGGCAAGAAAACTGTGAGAGTTCCAGGTCAGTTTCCACTACAAAGTGAAAACTACTACATATAGAACCTGCCATGTTCAGATTAACTTTTTTTTCTCTAGGCTGGGAATGGTGGAGCAGGTCTGTGATCTCAACTACTCAAAGACTGAGGTAGAAGGACCACAGTTCTGCCTAAATTACAGTGAATTCACGGCCAGCTCAGGCAACTTAGTGAAATCCTGTCTCAAAATAAAAAGCAAAAGGAGAGCTAAAGATGTTAACTCAATGGAAGAGCACATGCCTAGAACTCAAGGCCTGGATTCAATTTCCAGTACAGAAAACAAAACAAACAAGCCAAAACACAAACAGCAACCCCTCCCCCAACCCACAGTTCTCTTTAAAAATAAGCAAAGATCTGTCTTTAGTCTCACTTTCTATCAAGAAATAGAGTAAGAGATCATAATAAAAGAACACTTATCAACACATGTACTTACTTCCTTGTGGTCCATAAAACTTCACTACAAATTCATTGAGTCCTCCTAGGATTGTAACTTCATGTTTACTCTCAATGCTGAGGTGGAAGGTAAAGGAAATTATACAGATTTTATATTATATGTAAGAACTACAAATGATATCTTGAAACATGTTACTAAAACATGTCACAACAGTAAAATATAAAAATACGTAACTGTAGTAATTGAAGATATAACCTAGACTCCTTATGAAAACAACAGGCAAGAGCTTTAGATTAGGACAGACTGGTAATGGAATTTATCCTCTGATCCTTTGTTCTCTCTTCCCCTCCCCTCTGTAAATTGGGAAAAAAAACTTAAGATTTGTATAAAGTTTAAACATGAAAACTGTATAACTGCATTTGTCTATATGTAATTAAAAAAGGAAAACGAGAGAGCACCTTTAATTTTCCTTCTCCTCCTCCTCTGTACTTTCTTCTCCCCAACTTAAATAGTCTTAACATAAATCAAGTATTCCCTTTGGTCAAATCAAAAGCTTAACAAGAAGTACTGTGCTTCTAAAACCCATAATTTTCTTCTTGGCTTACAAAATAATCAACCATTAACAATACAACTTTGCTGCAACATAGCCCATTAACAAATCCTATTTGTGGCATTCTATTTTCACTTTCTTTTTTGTTACTTCTCTAAAACTTCATTTTTTCTATTCATGCCTAGGTTTGAGTGTGGACCAAGTCTCTAGCCAAAGAGAGGTAACATTCCTATTTCTGCTTCTCAAATGTTTGGCCTTGAAAAACTCACTCCTTTAAAATAGTATGTTTAAGGCTAGGAAATAGCTCAGATGGTTAAGTGCTTAGGATGCAAGTATGATGACCCAGTTTGATTTCTAGTACCCATGTAAAAAGCTAAGCATAATGGTGAATGCTGGCAGCCCCAGTGTTGGGGAGGGAGAGATAGTGGGTTTCTGGGGATCACTGGCCAACATAGCCATAGTGTATATAGCCATATACACTTAATTGATAAGTTCCAGGTCCCAGTGAGATATCCTGCCTCAAAAGACAAAAGCAGACAGTTCTTGAGGAATAATACTTGAGACTGAACTATGGCCTCCACATGCATACTCACACACGCCAAAGTAGTAAGATTCATTTACAGAAATCAAATTAGTACACGCAGGTAGAAAAATGCATCACTGGGGGTTGGAGAGGTGGCTCAGGGGTTAAGCCTCTGCCTTGCAGGCGGAAGGTCCTGAGTTTGGATCCCAGATCCCACGTATAGACCCCCGAGCAGAAGCGGGGGCGGCCTGCGCTTCTGCGCTTCTGGTCCTGGTAGGGCGGAGCCTATGAATCCCGGGCAGAGGAAGTGGAGGCGGTCCATGGTGGTTCCTGAATTCGCGGGTGGTTCTACACACACACACATACATACATACACACACACGCACAATTGAATAAAAAAAAAAAAAATTAAAAAAAAATGCATCACTGGTCTAAAGTTGGTTCTTAAGTCTCTGCTTTACAGTTTAACAGTTGATGTCATAGTTTAGTCAACTATGCAATGCATATTATGTTTTCATTACATCCATTATACAATGAAAAATATCAGATATTTTTAGTCTGTGTATGTATAGCTAGAGGATATATGGGACATGCATGTATATGCATAACCACATGAGTGTGGAGGTCCAAAGTTGATGCTGGGTGTCTTCTTCAATCATTTTCCAGTTTTATTATTAAGGCAAGGTCTCTCAATTGAATCCACTCAGTCAGCTTGTCCTGGGAATTCCCTGTCTTTGCCTCCCTAAATCTGGGACTACAAGTGGCTGCCACATCTGCAGGAGGCTGGTGTGGGGAAGGAGGGGTGAGGAGGTTTAACATGGGTTTGGAGATGTAAACTGTGATCCTCATTCTTCAAGTACATTATCCACCCAACCATCTCCCCAGTTCAGAAGGAAAAAAAAAAAAGCAACTTTGCAAGCATTTACTACATATTTTATAAAGAACTAAGGAGTTTAAAAGTTCCTTCATACAAAAGAAATGATTAATGTTTAAAGGAGACAAATTCTGATTATCCTGATTGTTAATTGTAAATGAATTTATCAAGTTACTTAATAATCACAAGAATATATAATGTAGCAAAAATTAAAACAAATACTATGTGAACACAAAAATGAATAAATTTGATTTTAAAATGAAACAAAACCAACATGCAAGTTGACTTAGGTAGATCTTGTTAATTTTATTTCCATATTCTATATATTTTCTATATTTCCGTAAGTATCATGAATGTTTTTTATATTAATATTGCATTTAGTAGAGACTAAAATGGGGGAGAGGATTCTGTTTAGATAGAGTTGTCTCTCTGCAGCCTAAGCCTCAAACTCCTGACAATTCTCCTGATAATCCCCTGGTACTAAGAATACAAGCATGGACCACTATGCCAGATTGAACAAATGGTATTTTTGAAGGTCAGAATGAAGCACACCCCCCCCCCATGTCCCTTTCTCCTAGCCATGGAAAGAAAGTATACGTTCAGCATGTCCTTACTCAGAGTCTTGGGTAACCTCCACAAGAAACACTTCAAAGATAACAGAGTCCAGGCTTACTTGATCTCACTCTCACTTGAGGCAGAGTCTCCCAGGAAGCCCAGGCTGGCCCTGAACTTGTGGCAAGCAATCCTCCCGCCACAAGTTCAAGCATGTGTCACACGCCCTTGGCTACAAGTCATTCAAACAGGATTTGCATAGGGAATCTGGCATCATCTCTCGTTGGTCAGGTGACTGCATGCCTTCTCTGGAGTACTACACTCTGACTAACAAACTGCCCTCTGACACTTGGAAAATATTCCAAAAGAGCACACATTTAAAAGATTGTAAAAAGCACTCCTGTGTCAATAGGGAAAATCAACTCCGGTTATAATAAAATTCAATGTAAGCAAAAAATGATCACAGAGAAAACACACTTCTATAACAGAAGTCCTTCCTAAGAATGAGACCAAGGCCAGAAACCAGGAAAAGATTAGCAGATATACTGTGCTCATTCATAAGCAAAACTTTTTATACTGAAAGAAAAGAAGAAACTAAGGTGAAAGATATTTACATGACCAAAAGATATGATTTTTGGAGACTGACGCATAAGAACCGTGAGTTCAGGCCAAGTCTGGCCTATATAGTAGGTTCAGAGCCATTATTAATTATATTAACAATTCAAAACAAAGTAGGCAAAAACAAAAAAGTAGGTTTTGTTGGGGTAGAACCTGTGTTAAGTTCCAGTAGTCTCCCCAAAGTGGTTTTTAAGGTGACTACAGAAGCAACACAGAGGACGACGCTACAACAGAAGGCCAAGACAGTAAAGCAGAGAAAATTGAAGTGGAAAGAATAAAAACACAAAAAGCTCAGCTCATTAATTTTTCACTATAAATTGATTTAAAAAAAAAAAAAAGCTTTGTGGGCTGAAGAGATGGCTCAGGGGCTAAGACTCTGCTTTGCAAACAGAATGTCCTGAGTTAGGATCACAGGTCCCATGTAAAAATGCCAGGCAGAAGGCAGCGGCCTGCACTTCTGGGCATGGTGGGCAGAGCCTGGGAAATCCCAGAGTGAAGCAAAAAGGAGGTAGAAGCAATCCAGGAAGTCACCTTGGCCCTCCATAGGAACATACAGTACCCTGACACTGACTCATGCACATACACACACAATAAACAAAATTTTCTTTGAAAGCCTTGTATTTGATGGAGTATAATTTGTATACTGAAGGACAAATCTGCACCACAGTCCAAAACCTAAAATAAAAATTTTCTCTCATCCAAAAAATAAATTGCTGTCTGTGTAGTGTGTATGTGCGTGTGGAGGCCAGAGGCTAATCCCACGTGTCTTCCTCTATTCTTCACCTTGTCTGTTTCATGGAGATAGCATCTCTCACTAAACCTAGAGGTCACGGATTGGCTAGACTTACTGGCCGGCAAGACCCAGGGATCTGCCTGCTTCTCTCACACAGCGTCAGGCTTACAGCTGTGATCGGTTGTGCCTGACTCTTTACATGTGTATTGGGGATCTGAGCTCAGATTCTCATGCTTACACGCCAGTTGATTTATCATCTGAGACAATTCCCAGTCCTTCAAATTTTACTTCTATGAAATACTTAACTATTTCATATTAATATTTAAATATATTCCATGAAATATTTAAAATAACTGTGCAGTGTATGTGTGTGTAAGACAATGGAATACTTGCAGGAGTGACTGTCTCTGTCCATCATATAGGTTCCAGGGATTGAGTTGGGGTTGTCAGGCTTGGCGGAAAATGCCTTACTAGTATTTTGCCAACCCTAACATCATTCAGAAAAACAGCCAATCCCTACTGGTGAAATGGTTTCACCTTCTTTGGAAACCGGATGCCCTAACTAAGTGTACACACATATGCCCAGTCAGAATTTCCCTTGGATACGCACCAACTGATATTTACAGCTATGTTCACCAAAATATGTTTAAGAATGTTTGTGCCATCATTTGTACTATCCAAACACTAGCAACAAGCCAAATGTTCATTAACAGTAAAAAGGAATCAACTATGGATATAGTCACCCAACAAAGGATATCATAATTAAAAGAGAGAACTTGTTGTGGTGGCTGTGCATGCCTATAATTCTGGAACTTGGGGGTGGAGTCAGGAGAATTAGGAGCTTAAAGCACACGAGACCCTGCCTCAAAAAGAAAGGGGGAAAGAAAGAAAGAAAGAAAGAAAGAGAGAGAGAGAGAGAGAGAGAGAGAGAGAGAGAAAGAAAGAAAGAAAGAAAGAAAAGAGAGAGGAAAGAGGAAAGAGGGAGAGAAAGAGAAAGAAAGAGGAAAGAGAGAGAAAGAGAGAGAGAAAGGAGAGAGAGAGAGAGAAAGAAAGAGAGAAAGAGCGAGCTGGGAATTTATAGTTCAGTGGCAAAGCACTTGCCTAGCATGTCTAATTCCCAGCACCACTACTCCCCCTCAAAACAGAAGAAAAGAATTGACTGAGTTTACTAAAAAAAGTCAAACTAATTTTGTAATATACAAGTCTATTAGCAGTATTAATTCTGAATTATGCTATGACTGAAAATGATTGAACAAGTACTCAATCGTTTTTAAATAAAATTATAAATTATCCTTGTAGATATGCAAGTAAACTGGGTTCCTCTCACTTTCTGGGTTATTTAGAATTTAACTTGTGCTCTCATCTATTTGACAGATTTTCCTTTCCTAAATCATGTTAAAATGAAATTAGTAATCAGCACTACTGAGGCTGGGATGTCTCAGGAATTAAGCCTTTGTTTCAAAAGCAAAAAAAAATCTGAGTTTCAATCCCTGAACTCCACATAAAAACGTGGGACAGAAATGGTGGTAGCCTGCACATTTAGCCCTGGAAGGCAGAGTCTGGAAAACTCCAGAGCAAAGCAAGAGTGGCAGAACAATCCAGGATGACTTCTAAAATCACCCTTGGGCCTCCACAGGCACATACAATGCCCTCTTCTACATGCGCGCAGACGCATGCGCACCTACACATAAAAAAGAAAAAAAAAATCAACACTTCTTTGTTCTTAGTATAACCCACATACCACATACGATGAGTTTCTACACACTGAGTCTTACACCAAAGAGGTCTTATGAGAAACTAACAGCGAACTCAATGAAACTTTTAAAACATTTGCCAAGTTCGTAAAGAGAAAATTCTAAATTTATGCTGTCTTGGAATGGATACAGACACTAAATTAAATCAGACGGAAAAAAGAAATTTAGTTTCAGTCAAAAGAAAAACACTACATTTAAAAATAAACCATTCCATCTCCACTGAATGGATGACTTGCCACAAAAAATATAAAGTTACTTGACTGCTATTACAATGAGTATTTATGGCAAAGGTCACAAGTTTCTGCTGCAAAGTCAAGGACAAGAGAACGCAATGAGAAGGCCAGTTAAAATGACAAAAATAATGATCTACTTCTGAGATGGGTTGGTCAGGCTAGATAGCTCATAGAACTCACTAGAACAGTTCATTTATTATTTTCAGGCTTTAAAGATATTTTTCACTGTCACTGAAGAATGTAAAAACGCTTCAGACGCTATACTGGTAAAATTCTGTTAAATCTATGTGGTATTTTTCATATCTGTTCGAAGTTGTTCACAAGATGCTAATTTTCACAGGCTTAGCATTTCACCTTAAGGTCTATCATTACTTTCAGCAGAACAATGATTAGCATTTTGAGGAACCCAAGTCTATCTTGCTTTTAAAATGCCACCACCCACATCCTTATTTTCTTTGAATGGCATTAAGATTATACAACCTAATATTTAAAGGTGAATGCCAAGCTGTCAAGAGATAACTGACATTCTTGGCAAAATGTGTCCATCAAGATTTTAGAGGCAATTTTTATGTAGTTTGGCAATTTTCCAGAAAGGCAGACAGTCTGTGCCACAGAGCGAGAAGCATTGTAGTTACTCAGGACTCAGTCATCACTGCGTCCTACATTTGCTTGTAACATACTTACCAAGGCAGGAAGTATCAAAGCTGTGTCCCAGAGAAGGACTGGAATGTGCTTGCAGAGGCTGAAAACAGATACATAGTTTCTCTACATTCAGAGCAGTCTATTTCCAACCTCAGAGACTAACAAAAGAAAGTTGAAGAAACTCAGCTACCTTCACTATCTAGTTTTCTTGTAAAAGACAGTATGGTTGTTGACTATCAATGTGAAAATTACTAACAAAAAAACTCTTGGGAGGTGGGATAGCCTAGTGGGCAAAACACTTGCTATGCAAGCTTCCCTTTCTGATCCCAGAACTCATGTGAAACATCTGGAGGTGCAGAAAAGCAAACTGTCTAGAAGCTCAGCCTGGAATACATGGTGGGGCAGAGTCAAGAGAGACCCTGCTCCACAAACAAAGGTGGAAGGAGAAGATTGACCCTCTGCAAGTTATCCTGATTTCCACACATCACATGCCATGGTACACACCAACGACTTATACTCACACAACAACAACAACAAAAAACCTTTGGACATAATACAGAAGTTTAGTATTTAAATTTTTTATGCTATCTAGGATTTTCTTTGTAATAGCCCAGCAGGATTAGGGGTACAAGAGGCATATGAGAAAAGGCATTGGCCCTAAGATCATAATGACTGAAATCTGAGTAATGGCTGCACAGGGATCTGTGATATTGTTCTATTTTTGTTTGCATTAGAGATTTTCGGTAATAAGATCTAAACTGTCTAGAAGAGCTTCGCTACTATAGCTCTCTTAAAAGCTCATGAAACAAGGCTTCATACCTTAGTGAGTCTGAAGCCAGCCTGAGTTGCAAGAGAATTTGCCTTAGGCAGGAGAAGGAAAAAAAACAAAACTTTACCTGGAGAAAAATAAATTAGTAAATAAACCAGTATTTAAGTAAACAAAGACTTCACACTGAAGAATACTCTGCTAAGATAGAAAATCAACAGCTAACATTCTGAAGAAATCAAATTTAAGTGACTTGGAGCTAGAAGTATAACTCAGAGATGGCTACTTGCTTGGCCTATGAAAGGCCTCAGGTTTGACACCCAGCAATGAAATATGTGGTGAAGGAAGCAAGAAAGAGAAGAAAAACAATGTAAATGGCTTTGTAAGGATGTCTAAGAGAAACCCAATCAAAGTCAAGGAAGAACACAGCTCTTAGGTATCCATGGCAACCAACCTCTGAACACAATAATAACCAAAGAACTTTGTTTAAATTATACTTAAAGGAAAACCAGTCAGGTTCAAAAGGAAGACTTCTGGCTAGAATGAAGCGCTTGAATTTTAGAGAGGAGGAGGCAGGCTGAGTGCGGAGCCTCAGGCCTGCAGCCTCAGCACTTCCAGGCTAAGGCAGGGCTCCCACTGAACTCAGTCAGCCTGGTCTACTTACTACAGTGACCCGTCTTCCTCAGAAAGGCCAGGAGCAGGAGGGGGATTCTTCTGATAACTCAATTTATCATTCAAAAAAGTAGGGCAAGTCTTGACTTGTTTATCTCAACTGGGAGCAATATTACAGTGCCAAGGACAACCAACAAAGGAACTGTGTCAGTATCTTTTAAAATTAGTAAGTTTTATTCTCTATATTCCCCCAAATCATATTTTGAGCTTTCTGGATGAATTAAAAGGAACTTAAATCAGTTGGAATGGTGAATACAGTGTAGCTCTATATTAAATCCACAAAAATCCAGAAACTTTCTTTCTAGTTAGAGTTGGTTTACCTAAATAATTACATATCTTCTACATAAACACCATATACCAAACAAGAAACACTCTTACATTGAGTCTGTCTACAAGAAAGCCTGAATGCTTGCATGGAGAAGATAAGACACACTCATTTTAAAGTAGATGCAAGGTGAGCATGGTGGAACATGTGCACAATACCAGAACTTGAAAGGTTAAAGCAGGAGGATTGATGAGAATTCAAAGCCATCTTTGGTCACAGTGTAAGTTCCAGAAAGCCAGTCTGGGCTACAGCGTGACTCCCAAAGACCAAAAAGAAAAACTAAAAAGAAAGCAGTAAGTAAGCAAAAAGGAGGTAAACAAAGTGTTGTTTTGTTTAGGGGTGTGTGTGTGTGTGTGTGTGTATAAAATGCTCTAGAATTTGGATTAAGAAGTGATTTCTTGGACTCTGACAGGCATAGAGATGATGATAGAGATGGAGGGAAAACCTTACACTAAGTCTTAAAACCAGAATGTAACTTAGACATGTAGAGATAGGAGCAGCCACGATAGCAAAGACTTAACCAGGGTGTGCCTGCATCCAGGCACCTGAGAGATGGAGGGCAGGCATTAAGAGAGATCAGGCATTAAGGTCATTCACCTTCATCTACATGAGACCCTGCTCCCAAAACAGAAAACAAAAGTACATTAACAAAATTAAACAAAGACATAACACAAAATAGGTTCAGAGAACACTAATTTTTGACTGGGGGTCCAAACAGCTGGCCAAGACCAGATTCTGAGGACCCCAGGCACCTGACTGGTAGAGCCAGGGGAGACATACTTCCATGTGCAGTGCATAGGACTTTAAAGGAGCCATGGAGTGCAGAATGTGCAAAGGATAACAGTACCAAGTTAAAGCAAAAGAGAGGAACATTACAGACTTCAAAGACTTTGCAAGTGACTGAATAATGGCATAACCAGCAGGAAATTCCAATATTGCTAGATTATGTCATTTTCATGAAAAACCAAACACATGGGTTTAAGATGGGGTCTCACACAGCGCAGACTGAACTTGAACTTGTTACACAGAAAAGACCTAATCCTTCTGCCTCTACCTCTCCGTTTTTATCTGGGGTACGGGGACTAATTGTATGATTTAGCTTTGTATACTTCTGAAAACTTCTTTAATCGAAATTGCTTTTGGTTGTCTTTCATTTCTAATCCTTTTATTCCATAAAGATAATATTCACTACAAAAGAACTCTGGTGAGTTGCATACCCAAGTTAAAATCTAGCAACTTAGAATACAACTTCAAACTGCAGAGAAAAAATTAAAATCTGCAAGTGTCAAAACATGCTTTACCTGGCACTGGAGTAGAGATTTCCCTACTTTGCAATAACCTGCCTATGTAATCTAGAACTTTCTTTTGTTTTAACTGTAAAAACTTCATGAGACCATGAAAAATTTCAAGATATGAGACAAGATCTGTAATGAAAATTTTTAGAAAAAGTAGTTTGAAAAATTTAGAAGGTGGGACCTTTCCAAGATATCTAGTACTTAAAACCTCGAGCTTTCTTTCTGCTCTTAAGGAATTATCAAATTAATTTCTTATACCACAAAAACCTATCCTGGTCAACTTACTGACCTGGACACAAAATTATGACTTTTGCATCTCATCATTGTGCCCCACGTCCCAGGTGGCATTTTCCAGGTTTGTCACATGGCTTTTAGCAATCTGTCAGATGGCACAGAGGGTAAGAATGCTTAGGGAGCTAGACCTGAAAGTGTTCGGTTGGAGGCAGATGAAACCATAGCCCTGCGAGAGAACCGTCATTCCAAAGGCAAACTCCCCTAGCCACAGGAGGCTAACAAGACAGAAAAGAAAAATAAGTTCTACCCTAATAATGAAACCATCATCTATCCTTGAAAACCTCCAAGTCAACATAAACATTAATTTTCCCATAAATGACAGAAAAACATGCAAATAACATGCAAAACTGTAACAGAAATGCATATTTTAGAAGCACTGGACTTTTCCCTAAGGGTTCTGTGTTTCTTTGTTGAGACACCCATGATGCTTAGCACAAAACTCATCAATAATACCAACTACGTTAATTTAACAATGCTGGATGGAATATGTACGTAATGTGTTTGGTATCTATATTTCCAATGTTCTTTCTCTCCCCTGAAAAAAATCTGTAAGAACATTACTTCCTTTTTTCATTTTAAATTATCATCTAGCAGACTGTAAATCCTATGATTCTTAAGAGGAGACCAACTGGGTTTTATGCTAACAGATGACATGTAGAATGCAGTGCCAATTCAATCACTAAGACAGAATTAAACCAAGACAAAATTAAACTAAGTAAGTGCTGAAAAATCGCCACTCACAGATGTTCTAATCAAGGCATATGTGAATCAGTCACAGGAAGCAGTGACATTTTATAAGGAAATATTTTCTTTGGCATTCTTCACAGTAATATGTATATAATGCACTGCATCTGCAAAATATGGACAGGAATTAACACTAAACACTGTTGCCTAGTCAAGAGATGAAGATCAAAGTGATCTTGTGTGAACAATGGATCTCACAAATTAAGCAGTTAAGCAGCGAGCACTCAGATACGCTGTCATTTCCCTTCCACGCTCCACATACCCACACATCATGGGACTGCTTCTAAAAGAGCATAGTCCTCAACCCTGACTGTGGCTTTCCTTCCAGTCAGGCCTTTCCCTGGACTGACTTATAACTTGTTTGGGTCTCTAGATATCAATAATTCTTGATAATAAGACTTCAATAACATCAAGGAATCTTCTTGAAACAGGCTCTTTGAATCTTAAACATAAATGTCTGTAAATCTAGAAAAAAAAGGAAAAGATAACCTATGCATGCACCCTTATAAACAGGTAGAAATCAGTGAACTCTGGTCTGTCTGAAAACTCTGGTCATAGTCCTTGTCACTCCTCTCAGAGTGTCCCAATTTTTGACAATGCAACATGATGCTGCTACTTACAAATGTGCTAGATCACATCATGGCTACCTTGGGATGTATGCAGCTCATACTGCAGGCTGGACACATCTGTTAATTGTTTTCCAGAATGTGAATGCTAATACCAGCTATTCCTTTTACGATACTCCATGTTTATTAGGCATAGCAGGGGCAAATATCAAACCACATTAATAGAAATTCAACTTTGATTTCACAAAAAATGTCAAGAAACAGCACATACTTAGTCTTGTTTAAAGTGATATGCAAAATGGACCTAACAGATTCAAGATCACTGCCAAGATTTTAAATTAAAAAAAAAAGTACAAATGAATACATCTGACAGGATGTTAAATGTGATCTTCATGTGTGCTATCAAGCAGAGAACTCTGCATTCCAAAGCAAATGAATATGCCTTTTCATCTGGACTCAGTTTGTACTATCCACTTGAAGGCTTTATGAGAGGTAACAATAATTATCTGTGAAGTTTAATATAAGTCTGGATAAACAGTCTTCAAAGAAAGAACTAGGGCTGGAGAGGTGGCTCAGGGGTTAAGCCTCTGCCTTGCAGGCAGAAGTTCCTGAATTCGGATCCCAGATCCCACGTATAGACTCCAGGCGGAAGCAGGGGCGGCCTGCGCTTCTGGTCCTGGTAGAGCAGAGCCTGTGAATCCCGGGGCAGAGTAAACGAGAAGGAGGTAGAGGCGGTCCATGGTGGTTCCCGAACTTGTCCATGGTTCTACACACATACAGACACACACACACACTCGCGTGCACATCCATACGCACACATGCACAATTGAATAAATAATAAAAAAAAGAAAGAACTAGAGTAATCTGATATGATGTAGAAAGTAGCAGCTTTTTCTTGACTGAAATTCTGCTTAAAATTGACTTAAACCTATCACACTAGTTATACAGGAGATTGTGGCACAAAATTTGCAAACTGAAGGTCTGTGAGGTCTACAGAGTGTTCAAGGGTTAGTTTGGACAACTTAGTAGACTATCTCAAAATAAAAAGTAGAAAGAGGGCTGGGTTGTAGTTTGGTTGGTTAAACTAAAGTGTCTTGCCTAAAAATGCATAAAGCTCTAGATGCAGGGGCTGGGGAGATGACTCAAGGGTTAGTAACTGCCTTGAAAGCAGAGGGACCTGAGTTTGGATCTTAGATCTCACATAAAAATGCCAGGCAGAAATGGCCTTGGCCTGCACTTCAAACTATAGAAAGTGGAGCCTGGGAAATCCACATTGAAAATAAGCAAAATAAAATGAAATTTTGGGAGATTAGAGAGGTAGCTCACTTGGTAGAATGCTTAACATACAAGAAACTGACTTGGAACACTAACACCACATGAATCAGGCATGGCAGTACATGCCTATATAACCCCAATACTCAGGAAGCAGAAGTACAAAAATTAGTAGTTCAAGATTTTTTTATTATTATTATTTATTCAATGTTGCATGTATGAGTGTGTGCATATGTGTGCATGTATGTGTGTATATGTATTTGTGTGTGTGTAGAACCACGAATGAATTCGGGAACCACCATGGACCGCCACCTCCTCCTCGTTTACTCTGCCACGGAATTCACAGGCTCTGCCCTACCAAGACCGGAAGCGCAGGCCACCCAGCTTCCACCCAGTGTCTATACGTGGAGTCTAGGATCCGAACTCAGGATCTTTCCGCCTGCAAGGCAGAGGCTTAACCCCTCAGCCACCTTCCAGCCCCAGAAGTTCAAGATTATAAGACACGTTTAAGGTTATAGGGCAAATTGATGCCATGCTAGCTTATATGAGACCTTATCTCAAAACGATAAACTTTCTGATGCTTGAGATTAAACCCAGGGACTCACATATGCTAGGCAGACAATAATATACCATTGTAGGTTAACATACCCAGGGCCAGAAATGAATTTTTAAGTGCAAAGAAACTTGACCCAATAAAAATCACTCCCAAGATGAGTAAATGAGCACAAAATCCTGGAAAGCGAGGGCAGTGACATGCTGGGACACTGCACCCAGCTGTGCAGTAAGACAAAAGGCTATCAAAGGTTTTTTTCCAACACCATACAAATAACAGAAAGTAGAGCTCCAAGAGGAAGCTGGACGGCTGCTAACTCAAGACCAGCAGAAATGATTAATGCAGCAAGAAATGGGCTGCCTGATACAATGAAGATATGGAAGTTAGCCTAAAAGCAAACACAAGTGTGAGAATTAAATATGTGTAAACAATGAGAATTAAAAAGAGAAAGTATTAGAAAATACAAGAAGGAAATTTAAAAAAAAAATCAGATTTCTGACAAAGACTATTTCCTAAATAATTTTATGGGGGTGGGAAGATCAGTGGTTGATTCAGCAAATCAAACAAACCAAGACACAAAAATGAGGGTGGGTGTATATACAATGGGAAGATTTGACATTGAAAAAATGACAAACTACTTGATCTCCATCTCGTGACATTGAAAAAATGACAAACTACTTGATCTCCATCTCGTGTTTACACCTTGGGACTGGAGTAATAGGTTTATGGGCCACTGAGACATGTTAGTGCTGCAAGAACAGTCAGATGACTTACACCTATGACCTCAGCACAAAGAAGACTGAGGCAGGAGGATTGCCACAATCTGACAACTCACACTCAAACACATAAAAGAGGGAAAGGGAACACATAGGTTGACAGTCTCCTTTGACAGATGAGAGGAAATGCCTTTTCAATACAAGTAAATAACCTCATCACATTAAACATTTAGTTTCAAGAATTAATTCTTTTAAAATAGAAGTGGGGCTTAGAGTAGATTCCCACTTCTACATCCTGCAGTCGTATGGCACTGCTCCTGTATTTCACACACACTGTTTATACACAATGCTGTGGCATCACACAGTTAACCTGCTGCTCAAATATTTTATCTATTTATGGAAGACACTGGTTTAAGTACATATGGACCTAGGCTCCCCATTTTCTTATGCCTGTATAATTAAACAAGTATGGATTAGTAAACAGGTATTGCCGGATGCAGTCTTATCCCCCACACACACCATTACAATGTTACAATGAGTAACTTTTCTTTGTTTTACACAAAGTTCTACACTAGTCAGGATTGGTTTGAACCCTTGCTTCTCCTGTCTAAGCCCTTCTAAGTGCTAGGGATTAAAGGATGAGCTACCATACCGGCTTGATTTTTCTGTCTGATTGATGCGTGAATGTGCACCTTGAGTCTGCATGTGTGTGAGTGAGCACATGTCTGTGTGCAGATCCATGCTCAATGTGCATGTGTGCTCCTCACTTTACCTACTGAGGCAGCGGTGCCTGCTCAACCCAGGCTTGCTCTATCTAGTCAGCCAGCTTGTGCTGGGTGTCCCATCTCTAGGGCAGTACTCATACAGGCTCTGAGGATCCAAACTTGGATTCTTCTACTTACACTCAACAATCTTCCCAGCACCTAGCTTGATATTTTCAAAATACTATTTGTGGGCTGGAGAGATGCTCAGGGGCTAAAAATCTGCCTCCCAAGCAGAAGGCCCTGAGTTTCCCAGATCTCACGTAAAATACTTATTTGTAATTCCTAGAAGCAGAATTTCTGCTTTAAAATCTTTGTTAAGTACCTAAACACCCTTCCTAGAAAGCATTTGAGCTGGTTGCTTTCTAAGTACGGTCACATAAGCAGACAGGTATTTTTCCACCTTACTATGGTATTAAAGTTGTAAGTGAAACACTACCTCTAGTGCCTCTTCACAGTACTCACAGGTCCAATGTAGCCCAAGGATGGCCACCCAAGGGGAAAGGGAAAAGCATGCCTCATCTAAAGATCCACTACAGACTGCCCTTCCTTTTCCAACAAATAACTGCAAGGAATTAGAACTCACACACAAAAACATCTAAGAAATGAAGCACCTTTCATTAACCCTCAAAGACTACAGATTTACTTTCACTTAACAGTGAGATAGGTTAATTTAAGGTCTTGAACAGAAAAAGCTTAAGATAGGAATTTAACTTAACACAGGAATTAACAAGATGTCATATAAACAAATGAAAAATAGTATTTACATCTCTTTTTTTCTTTTTTTACATGTATGTAGGTGTCAGTGTATATGTGTATAGGGGTGTGTGTGTGTGTGTGTGTGTGTGTGTGTGTGTGTGTGAGTGTAGAAGAGGGCATTGTGTGTGCCCATGGAGATCTAAGGGTGACTTCAGGAATCATCCTGGATTGTTCTATCTCCTTATTGCTTCACTCTAGGGTTTCCCAGACTCTATCTGGGGGCAGAAATACAAGCTGATACCATTTCTAACATGTTTTTATGTGGGATTTGGGATCTGAACTCAGGTCCTTCTGCTTGGGAGGCCAAGGCTTAACCCCTCAGCCATCTTTCCAGACCTTACCTATTTGCATTTCTAAATTGATGTTCCAAATAGAGATGAACAGAGTTTACTCTGGAGCTGGCAATAAATCCAGGGCTTTCACACATGCTACGGAAACCGCTCTAGGTGTGGTGTTGATTTTTTGTTTTCTGTGTTTTAAGACAGAGTCTGTGTTAACCCCAGGCTGGTCTTAAAAACACATAATCCTCCAGATTCAGTTTCCTAAGTGCTGAGATTACAGGCATGCTCCACTCAGATGTGTGGTATTTACTCTAACTACTTTAGCTATTACTGTACACAGAATAATCAGGTCTCAGAAGTGAATGACATGGATTTAACCAGGCATGGTAACACATACCTGTAATCTTAGCACTTGGGAGGCTGAATCCAAGGATTGCAAATGCAAAGCGAAGCTGGGCTACATATTGAGACCTTGTCTGTTCAAACAACAGTAACAAAAAAAAAGGGGTGAGGGAACAAAGGAAGAAAAAGAGTAAAGAATGAAATACATTTAAAGACTGAGCATCTATTATGAAGATATAGTGGTATAAATCTATAGTCCTGGTTACTTGAGAGGGTGAGGCACAACAATCACTTGAGCACAGCATTTCAAAGCCAGTCTGGGCAGCATAGTAACACACAAACACATATACACACACTTTAGGAAATACATGGTAACATCCAATCTATTGAAACATAGAGTAAAACAAACAAGAAATCTCATAGATGCTAATTAAATAATATGGGCAACAATGTGATGTATCTGTTATCTAAATATATACCATTTGATATGCCATTTGACTTTCTCTCCTTATGTCACCAGAATTTTACTTCACCCCCAATACTCACATTCTCCTTATTCATGTAGCATGAATATGGTGATGACATTACCATGCTGAGATTACAGTATAATCATGTTATGCAAGCCCTATTTCTAAGCTATCTAACTTTATATGATTAAGTTTTCCTTTAGGTATTTTTTTTTCACAGGAGACCAACCACTGTCTTAAAACACTAAGTTAGGGCCCTCTTGCCCCTCATGGTACTTCTTGTCTGGATTCCCTGAGTTCCTATTTGAGTTTCTCTCCTTCGTGGGTTCCATGCCCCTAGAGTCCATCAGTTCTCCAGGACTCTCCTGCCCTTCACAGATTAATATCCTGAGTTCCATTCTTTCTCTCCTCTAATAAACTCTGCCTTAATCTTAAAAACAAAACAAAACATTAAGTTAGCTGGACATGATGGAGAAACCTGCTATCCTAGCACTCAGAAGGTTGAGGCAGGACGACAGAAACCCTGGTTAGGCAGCAAATCAAGGCTAACCTGGGCTAGAGATCGTGTATAAAGCCAAACTAAACCAAACCAAACCAAACCAAAAAACAAAAGCAAAACCTAACCTAACAAGAAACAAATGGATCTCTAAATATTAAAAGTTTTTTAAGGGCTGGCAGGATGGCTCAGGTAAAGGTATCTAAGAAAACCTGGCAGCCTGAGTTAATCCCCAAAGCCCACAGGGCAGCAGGACACAACCAACTTTCAAGCAGATGTCCTGACTTCCATGTGCATGTGCATTCAGTGATATGTGTGTGTGTGTGTACCTGTTTTTATTCTCTCCATCTTCTGCTCTGAGACTCCCTTTCCTAAAATAAGTTTTGCTTGTTTAAAGACAAGGTATCTCTCTATGTACACTACATATCCCAAACTGGCCTGAAACTTGATACATGGTCTATATAGGTTTCAAACTTAGTATATAGCCTAGGCTAGCCTCAAGCTTCAACTACAAGACAAACAAGTTATATAGGTAGTGGGCAGTGAAACTAGGATAGGAATTTGAAAAATCTGAGTTAGATCTGGACAGTCTCCCATCATGGGCTGCCTTTCTACACAGATCTCTGACTTTTAGGGAGAAGGGTGGTACATTCAGACTTGTTCTGACTAGGATAGCCCACACCAGTCAGTCTTCAGAACATCACAAGGTGGAAGAGGCTATTTGTGTGGAGCTGATGTGCAGACAGACAGTAGAAAGGTCAGGAAAGAAGCTGCATTGCAAGGGGATTTCTAAGAACTGAGAGAATTTGATGATTAATTGTAAATAAGATGGAGGGCCAGGAGATGGCTCTGTGCATAAAGTGCTTTCTGTGCAAACAAGAGGACCTGAGTTCGAATCCCTGATGCCTACATAAAAAGTCAAGCGAGAGTTCAGAGCAGTATCAAGTATAAAGTGATTAATGCTTAAAAAACTGATGAACAAAATAATAGTTATCCCTCCACTTTGTGGGTTATGTATCTGTATGTGTGTGCCTGCGTATTTTGCATGTATCAGAGGGCACTTAAGTATGTGTGGCTTAAAGGACTAAGAATGACATTGAGAATCATCCTGGATTGCTCTACCTCTTTATTGCTTTGCTCTGGAGTTTCCCAAGCTCTGCCCACCAGGACCAGAAATACAGGCTTTCGCCATTCCGCAGTTTTTTTTTTTTTTTAAAGCAATAGCTTATTTGTTTGTTTTTGTGTGTTTGTGTGTATGTGTCAGAGGGTACTGTGAGTCCCTGTTGAAGACCAAGGATGACTTTGGGAATCACCCTGGATTGCTTCTGTCTCCTTCTTGCTTCCCTCTGGGATTCCCCAGGTTCTGCCCCACAGCGCTGGAAGTGCAGGCCACCCCACTTCTGCCTGGTGTTTTTACATGGAACCTCGGATCCGAACTCAGGACTGTCTGCTTGTGAGGCAGAGTCTTAATCCCTGAGCCATCCTTCCAGCCGCTCCCCCCCACCCCCTTTTAATATGGGATCTGGGATTTACTTGGGATGCAAAGACTTTAATTCCATAGCCATCTCCCCAGCCCTAGTAACCCATTTTTTTATTTGGCTCTATATTTCTTTAAAAGTAGATCTTTATGGGCTATGGAGAGGGTTCAGTGGTTAAAGTGTTTGCCAAATAAGCAAAAGATTTGGAGATCCCATGTACCAGGTAGGTTCCTGTAATTCCAACTCTAAAGCAACAGCCTGGGACCCCCCAGAGCAAGCTGGCTAGCCAGACTAGCCGTACTGGTGAGCTCTGTGTTTGATTAGAAACCCTGTCTCAAAAGAATAAGGTGCGAGAGTGACAGAGTATATTTCCCATTATCAAACTTGGGCTTCTACACACAAATACGTGTTTGCCCCCCAATGTATGACCACACACATGCAAAAACACATACATACATGTGCACGTGTGTAAACACACACACACACACACACACATAAATATAAGAAAAAAAGTAGCTCTTTAAAAAGTGAACCAAGGGCCAGAGAGATGGCTCAGGGGTTAAGACTCTACTTTACAAGCAGAAGGTCCAGAGTTCAGATCCAAGATTCCCTTTAAAAAACAAACAAACAAACAAAAACAGCAAAAAACCCACCAGAAGGAAATGGCAGTTGGCCTGTAACTTCCCATCTTGGAAGGTGGAGCCAGGGAAACTCCAGAGCAAAGCAAAGAGGATGTAAAGCAAATCCAGAGTGAGTCCTGAAGTTACCCCTCGGCCTCCACAGGCATGTGTAGTCCCCTTGGATACACCAGACACACATATAGAGACACACACAATACATAAATTTAAAAAATAATAAAAATTCAATCAAGTGATGGGGCTGCAGTGTGTTACTCGCCTCATTCACATGAGGCCCCGGGTTGAATCTACTAGGACTGCAAAAAAGATTGAAAAAAGAAGAGGAGGAGGAAGAAGAGGAGGAGAAGAAAATGGCAGCAGCTAAAGGAGGGCTAGAAAAATAGTTTAGTGAGTAAAGATTTGCTGGGCCCCTAAGCACTCGTGTAAAAGCCACGTATGGTGATGCACATCTGTAATCTTGCTAAAGACGGGTGAATCTGTGACTTGTGGGCAATCAGACTAGTGTGAATAGTAAGCTCCAGGTGTGGTTAGAGAGCCAGGCTCAAAAAAATATGGTAGAAGGTGGCGGGATGGCTCAAAGGATAAAGGCACTGGCCTGGGCATGTCTGACAACTGGAGTTTGGTCCTTGGAGTCCATGGAACTCCACAGAGTTGTCCTCTGATCACCACATATGTGCTATGCACATGCATGTCTATACACATTTTTAAATAAAGTGGAAAGCTTGAAGAGTAACGCACCTGACACTGACCTCTGACCTCAACATGTGCATGCACAGGTCAGCACCCCTGGTGAGCACAAACACATATGCATACCTCATGCAAACAGTAAGAGAAACAAGAACACAAATGATACCATGTAAATGTTAAGCAAATGCGGATTCTAGCAAATGAATATAATGTAACTGCGGATTCTTACTAGACTAAGGAATTACTAAGTAACTTACAGATCTCCTAATAAAACCCCTGATCCACTGGAGACCTAAGGGAGTCTGAAGTGAGCAAAGAATGTGCAGTAGAGTCAACCTGGGTATGAGGCCCAGTTCCTGATCTCTCAGGTAGCAGATCTACTTATCCACATGCACCACCCCATACTATAGAAATGCAGAAACCTGGCACCACTTGCAGACTAACTGGATCAGACCAGATGCTGCATTTTAACTCGATCCCACAGTGATTATTAGCACAAGCAGCAAAATTTGAGAAGCCCAGGGCCAGTGAAATGTTAGTTTTCTCTTCCCTTCTCTAAGTGGAGGCAGACATTGATCCCATAATGTAGCTGATGATTCCAATTATTCCCTAAGCCTCCACCAAGATATTAGTGTCTCATACACTAAGCCTCTCAACTATTTTTTGTGCAAGTACATTTCCACTATAAAGATGAGGAAAGTGGTTATCGCACTGTCCAAAGTCAGACTGCTACTCCCTAGTGTCTGTCTCTGGTTTCTTTTCCTCCCTCCACCAATGGTGGATATACAACTTAGTGCAGTAAAGAGCACACAAAGTAGGTGTTTAAGGCCAGGAAGGAAAACAGCTGGACATTGCAGGGAGGTGTAAGTCTCAAATGCCCAGTATGGTGGCACACATCTACAATCCCAACGCTGGAGACATACAAGAGGACTTCCAAGTTCCAAGCCAACTGGGACAAGTAAGACTCTGTCTCAGAAAACAAACCAAATAAAAACCATCAATCAACAATCTACAGTCAGTCACACACTCAAGTGTAGTTATATCCCAACTTGGTTTTCAGATGATGTAGAATTAAGCTAATGGTTATCTTAACAGTTACACTAAAAGAATAAATCAACTAGAAGAAATTAACAGTGGTGGACAAGACTATGTGAAAATCCTCATTGTGGTAAGACAGAAATTTAGGGAAAGAAAGGAAAGTGTCTACAGAGCTGGGAGATGGTTCAATGGATAAAAGCATTTGCAGCAAAACATAAGGACCTGAGTTTGAATCTTCAGAAGCCAGAAAAAAGCCAGGTGTGTAATGCAAGCATCGGTAATCCCGGTGTTCCTACAGAGAAATGGGAGGTGGAAACAGGATAATCCCTAAAAGTTTACAGGCCAGCTGTTGATGTACAAAGCAGAAAAACAAAAAGGCTTTGTCTCAGACAAGGTAGAAGGTGATGACTGACACCCAAGTTTGTCCTCTGAACCATGTGCCTGAATAGGCAGTGTGCAGTTGTAGGGCAATGTTTCGTAAGACAACTTACAATCATTTTAGTATTAACATCTCAGAAAAAAATCACACAAACAAAAATTTTAAATTTCCAATTCTAACATTACTCATTCCAACAAATCTTGACCTATACAAATCACCCTATTACTGTGCAGTTTCACTCTGTCACGTGCACAGTATGCCATATTCTCTCTGCCTTTTCACCCTGGTGGATCATCTTTCATTTCCTGAAACACAGCAAGTTATATCCCAACTTGGTTTTCAGATGATGTAGAATTAAGCTAATGGTTATCTTAACAGTTACACTAAAAGAATAAATCAACTAGAAGAAATTAACAGTGGTGGACAAGACTATGTGAAAATCTTCATTGTGGTAAGACAGAAATTTAGGGAAAGAAAGGAAAGTGTCTACAGAGCTGGGAGATGGTTCAATGGATAAAAGCATTTGCAGCAAAACATAAGGACCTGAGTTTGAAACTCAGAAACTCTGCTGCCTGTTTCTTCTGCCAGCTCTGACTTCCCTGCTTCTTATCCTTTGTAGCATGTTTTAATGCCCCTTCCTCAGAAACCCTTCTGATCAGAGTATATATCTAAACAAACTACCAATTTTTTTTTTGGTAAATATACAAAAGCCTCCAATTACTTTTTGCCTAGGCTTGGTGTCTGCTTGCTAGCAGGCATTCTTGTGAGTACTACTTTATCTGTTTGCATCAACAAAATTCAAGTTTCAAAGGGCAAGCAACTAATTTGATTGGTTTTTTACTTCATTCCTGGCATTTGTCTAAGTATCTTCCTGACATGAGTACCCAACAAAAACTAGTTGAATAGTGAGAATGGGTGCTAGACTGTGGGATCAGGAAATAAGAAAAAACAGTACCTGCTTCTGGACAGCTCAAACTCAGGAAGCCAGATAAAGGCAATGAGTAAGGGTTACCCAGAAGTGGTAGGCAAAAACTCTGATGATGCAACTGTCTTAACCCAGGAGTCTAAGGAAATGGTGTGGGTTTTCAGGAGGCAGTAACGATGGGAAAACTTGCATTTTGTTTTGACATTGTAGCTGCAATGAAGTCTTCTCTAACATATGAAATATAATGACTTAGCAAAGCTCAACCTGAAATCAACCGGGAAGATAGGATGCCTTTCAAAATAATGAAATCAGGTAAGTTTCTTGCCCTTTGAAATTTCACTGTTCTGGAGATAAAGGATATAAACAGACAAAACAGGATTTGGAGTAAGCTTACCAGGAAATATCTGATAGGGGTGCCATTGCTTGGATTCCCCAATGCCAGCCTAAGTGTATTCATAAGTGTTTCATTCATGGAAACAAGTTACCTGACAAAAAGCACCGAAGGAAAACATTTAAAGAGGAAGGCTAGCAGGGCGTTGAGGCCGCTGGAGACATGGACCTGCTTGTCAAGCTACTCGCCCCACAAGACAGAAACAGCAGATGGTGCTGTCAGCCCACTACACAGTGGTTCTGTGTTAATTCTTCTCAAACACCCTTGCAGTTACGGTACTGCACTCCTCACTGTGTCCACCCCCTGGTTCGCACTGACGATTACACACAGGCTCTCCCCTTTTATCTTTGAGCTTCATGAGTTAATCTGAAGCCAGGAAAATGAATTGGTTCTTAGTTCACAAATTACATATTCAGAGGGCAAGAGATAAGGGTAACAAAGGATATACTTAGAGTGAACTCAGGGAAAAGGACTTAAGCAACATGTTTAAGGAGGACCTGACAAGGTCTTCCACTACTTTCAACTTGAGTCATTTGGAAGTAACGATATTCAGCAGAGAATGAGGGGATGTAGGTTTCTGAAAGATGCTGCGTTTAGGACATATTGAACCTGAGGTCTCTAAAGGACAGTTAACTGAAGACATTTAGCAACATTTGACCACCAAGACTAGAGTTTGAGAGATAAGGTGTCTTAATTCTGGAAACAAATATATGTACAAAATAGATCAAATTCTTCCCTCCTAAAGTGTGCCAGCTAACAAGACAAGGATCAACCATGGAACCCCCCACACTAAATAAACACAAAATTAAAGGCTAAGAGGAACCAGCAAAGTATGTTAAAAGATAGGCATCTCTGACTACTGTAAAGATCTGTTAGATTATCAAATTGTCTTTTATTATCAGATCCATCTACAGATCCACAGTTGTTTACAGAGAAAATACAAATATTTAAATGAATAGAAAGGGTTGGGGATGATAGAGTGCTTGCCCAGCATGCACAAAGCCTTTAGTTTGATTACAACATTATATAAAAATGGGCATTAGTTAAGGACCAGAGAGACAGTTCCACAGGTAAGACCTCTGTTTGCAATCCTGGTGACCTAGATTCAATTCCTGGAAGCCCGCATGATAGAAGGAGAGAAATGACTTCCTCTAACCTCAACCTCTGTACCACAGAATGTATTCTCTTTCTCTGGTATCAGTCAGCCTGTCTGTCTCTCTCGTAAATAAATATTTTTTAAGTGGGCATTGGTGGTACACACCTGTAATCCCAGCACTCCAGAGGTGGAAGCAAGATGATCAAGATTATTTTTGACTACGTGGCAAGTTTGAAGTCAATTCAGGTCTCATTTTAAAAAGGGGGTGAGGGGGCAGCTGGAGAAGATGGCTCAGGGTTTATGCTTCTGCCTCGAATGCAGAAGATCCTGACTTCAAATCTTGGATCCCATGTAAAAATGCCAGGCAGCATAATGGCGGTACTTCCAGCTCTGGAAGGCAGAGCTTGAGAAATCCCAGAGTGATGCAAAAAAGAGGTAGAAACAATCTAGGATGATGCCTGAAGTCATTCTTAGTCCTTCCACAGGGACACATAGTGCCCTATCTCTCTCTCTCACAGACACAAAGTTGAAAAGAAAAATAATTTGTATAAAATTATTGCTTCCTGGGACAGAAAGGAAATCAGTGAGGTTTTTAAAAAACCTTCTGACTTCTCACCAGTATTCTGAAATGTTTGAAAGAAACAAAGGATTTTAAGACCCACTTTAAATGTTTCCTCTATACCAGACACAGTAGTTTACCCCAGTAACCTTAGCACTCAGGAGGTGGAGAGAGGAATTCAAAGCCAATTTTGGACTGAATTTTCAAAGTAGCAATGAAACTTGCAAGATGCATCTCAGTGACTAACATTATTTTAAGAGACTTTGCTTGACCAGTGGTAGTTGAACCTTCAGGCTCCAAGAGGTCTATGATGTGGCATTGTATGAGTCTTCTGGAGTGTCACTGAGTTTGTGACTCAACAGCTGGAAGAGTTGCTTAAGACTGATTGTTATCAAGAGCCACTCAAGCTGGGTGACGTGGCTGTGCACGCCTGTAATCACGTGGGCATGCAGGCAGTGGAGTCAGGATTTGGGGCTAAGCATGGGCCCCAACACACTGAGTTTGAAGTCAGTCTTAGCTATGTGAGACTCTGTCTCAAAAAAAGAAAAGCTAAAACCAAACCAAGCAAAAAGTCAATTATTGATTTTATTTCAGTTGTTTTGCAAAGTGTTAGAAACTGAGTTGTATAACCAATTTCCAACACTATCGTAGTTTACAACTTTGTTAGGGAAGTCTAAATAATATCATTAAAAAAAATAACTGGGATCAAGGCAGTGTAATAATAGCTCAGTGAGTAAAGGGATTGGTGTTGCTAACCTAACAACTTCAGTTTAATCCCTGGAACCATATGGTGTAAGTCAAAAACTGACTTCTGAAAGCTGTTCACCCAACTCAACATGGGTACTAGTTATCTCTCTCATTAAAAAAAAATCTTGTCCTTTAGTGCCATGAGTCTGTTTCTCTTGGAGGCTCCTTAGCCCCTCATAGCATTTCAGTGCAGTAAGTCTGTTAATTGTTCTTGCTCCTCATGAATTCCATGCCTAGGCACCGTGAGCTCTCATGGGCTCCCTAGCCCCTCATGGCCCTCTAGTGCCATGAGCTCTGTTTCTGCTTCGCATGGAGGCGTTCTAACTCCTCTTGGCACTCATGTCTGGAGTCTATGAGTTCCAACCTTTCTCTTCTCTAAAAAACTCTACCTTAATCCTTAAAAAATCTTAAAAACCTAGGATTTCAATACAAAAGGTACAAAATACGAAAGGTACAAAAAAGTAAATACCAAATAAAGTGGTAAAATCAAATGAGGGCATATTCCCTAAAAAAAAGAAAGGTTATAAAAAAGAAAATGGATGAGGTGATAATTGACCATAATCACAGCAATTGAGAGGTTAGGGAGGCCAAGAATGGGGGAGGAAGTTAGGAAGGAAGTTAGGAAGTTAGGAAGGAAGTTAGGAAGGAAGGAAGGAAGTTAGGAAGGAAGGAAGAAAGGAAGGAAGTTAGGAAGGAAGGAAGGAAGTTAGGAAGGAAGGAAGGAAGTTAGGAATTTAGGAAGGAAGTTAGGAAGTTAGGAAGTTATGAAGTTATGAAGTTAGGAAGTTAGGAAGGAAGGAAGGAAGGAAGGAAGGAAGGAAGGAAGGAAGGAAAGGCACATACATACTAGTGGTGTTTGTAAATCTGGCCTTGGAAAGCAAGCCTGGGAAACCCCAGAGCAAAGTAAAAAAGGTAGAGTAATCTAAGATGATTTCCACTGTCACACTTAGGCCTCCACAGCTATATCCTCTTGTATACACACCTGCACACATACACCCACAAAACAGCCATGCATCAAAAAAAAAGAAAAGAAAAGCAGGAGGAAAAAAAATCAAATGTGTATACTTAAAATTGCTGAATTAAGACATAAACAATAGACTAATCTTTAAGGAAATAAAGGACAAAGGTTAAGACAGGAACAAGCTAGTAAAAGTACAAGCTTCTATACACAGAAGGCATCCTTTAATCCCAACTAGTCAGGAGTCTAAAAGAAGATGATCACAAGTTTGAGAACACTTTGGGTAATACAATAGGACTTTAGGTCAAAAAAGAAAGGCAGGTTTAAATAAGACTGTAAAATACTGGCCATTTGATAGCTGGTATTCATTCACGTCAGATTGACTTTATGCATCTTTTCGCAGGTTCAAAGTTTGAGGATATCGCACTAGTAAAGAGGCCAGTCCTGGTGCCACGATTTATTCCCTGAGCGGTGTTCTGTAATTCACCAGTATATCCTGTATTACTGCTGTACAAGATCTAGCGTGAATGTGGCACTAAATTAAAATTTGAGTCTAACATTTTCTTCTATCTCCTAATAATGACATAATTCTGAAGCACCATTTATCTTACCATCCATAGATGTGTTAGCAAAACATGCAAATGCTTAACATTTTATTAGATTCAGGAACTGAAGAATGACAGTGAAAAACTTTTGTGTATCTCAATCATGGTTCTTAGCTATTATGTGGTTTGACTGAACTCACACCAATTGATGATCATGCACAAAAATTCCAGCATTCACTCCACTACAGAAAAGGCTAATTGCATGGGTCTATTATTAGGATATGCTTTTCTAGTTCAAACTAGCTGCACTTCAATAGAGTAAAGGAAGTTTGCTAGGAAACCCTACTGTGAGAAGATGAACTCTGTCTTAACTTCGATTTAAAAACTATCCATTTATAGATTGCCTATTTCACATCTCTGAGCAAAATGGTTTATTTGTTATGTTATGTAGATTGTGAAGCAATACATAAGAGTAAAGAGTTTTCAAGAAAAAAAGAAAGAAAGGTTTCTCCTTTCGAAGCTCAATTTCCAAAGCAGCCAAGAAATACACCTGACAACAAGGAAGCTTTTGCTCCCAAGGGTCCTGACTCAGTGTAGAGAACAAACAGGCCCTTCCTACCCATCTCCAACCTGCTTTCAGCGGCCAATCTAGGGCTTCTCTAAGAAAAGCTCCTGGAATCCTTGCTCTAATGGAATAGGGAAGAGAAGGAAGATTGGCACAAAATAGAGAATGATATATTCTCTGTGGCAGGGCTAATTCCACAAGTTAACAATTCCACTTCACTAGCAATTTTGTTTCATTGTCATTTTATTCCACTTAGAATTCTGAATTTTCCAGAATAAATGTTGATCTAGAGACATGCTAGATGACTTAGCAGTTAAAGTGCCTGAATGTAAATTTGGTGACCTAAATTCAATTCCAATAGTACACATAGAGGAAAGCTAACTTCTGAGTTACCCTCTGACCTTCAAATGCATGTACCTGTTCATTCATACTTTTTCTTCTTTTCTTCTCTCTTAATAAATTTTTAAAATATCAATTTAACTCACTTGTACACAACTTTGTTTCAAATTATTAATCTTTATCCATATCCATGTTTCTAGTAGAAAACATTAAAGCACTCAATTGAATTGACATACTAACACCTTCATTACTTGAACCTTGTTATGACTGGAGCCTTTTTCTCTCTCAGAAAAAGGGAAATAAGGAGACAGAAAAATCAGGAAGAGCTATGTAATTAATACAAAGTGCAGGGAGAAAAGGGCAGGTAGGAAAACACTGGAGATGGGAAAAAGTATGTGTGCACAAGCATCGTTAAGATACTGGCCTGGTGTGGAGGTACACACTTGAAATCCCAACATTGGGGCTGGAGAGGTGGCTCAGGGGTTAAGCCTCTGCCTTTCAGGCAGAAGGTCCTGAGTTCAGATCCTGGACACCAAGTATAGACGCCGGGCGGAAGCGGGGACAGCCTGCGTTTCCAGTTCTGGTAGGGCAGAGCCTGTGAATCCCGGGGCAGAGTAAACAAGGAGGAGGTGGAAGCATCCATGGTGGTTCCTGAATTCGTCCATGGTTCTACACACACATATACACACGCGCATACACGCACAATTGAATAAATAATAAATTAAAAAAAAAAAAGAAATCCCAACATTGGAGGATGAAAACAAAAGGATGAGTTAAAGGTAATCCCCAGCTACACAGGGAGTTTGAGGCTAGCCTAAACTAGTTGCAACTTTGTCTCAAAAAACTTTTAAAAAGAGGGTTGGAGAAATGGCTCAGGGGTTAAGACTCTGCCTTTCTAGTAGAAGGATCTGAGTTCAGATCTAGGATCCCATGTTTAAAAAAAAAAAAAAAAAAAAAGGCCAGGCAGAAATGTCAGTGAACAAAGCAAAAAGAAGATAGAAGCAATCCAGGATGATTCAGAAGTCACCCTTGGTTCTCCACAGGGACACACACAGCCCTCTGATACACACATATACATGAAAATAAATAAATAAATAAATAAAATTAAAAAGAAAAATTTAAAAGGGAGCTGGGGAGATGACTTAGTAGTAGATATTTGAGAGCAAGAGGATCCGAGTTCAAGATCCAACCAATCCAGACAATCACTGAGTTCCAGGTTCTGCAAGAGACTTTGTCTCAAAGATAAAGAAGCAATTAAGGAAGACCAGACATTGACCTCTGACCTCCACACAAGCATGCAAACATATACCACAAGTACACACAATTATATGGATCTCTGTATGGCAAAGGATATGTTACATGGAAAAAAGGACTCACTAGAAAACCAACCTTAACAACTGAAAACATTTCATGCCTGTCCATCCACATACTGTCGATAGATGCTTCCATGCTACAATACCAGAGTTGAAGAATGATGAAAAGACCATACATCAGATGTGTTGATACATGCCTGTAATCCCAGCATACAAGTGAATATAGCAGTAAGAAAATTCTGAGTGTCAGGCCAATTCACAGCAGTTCCTACCTGAGCTGCACAGTAAGACCCTACCTCAAAAAAAAAAAAAAAAAAGGATCCACAAGCTTTATAAAATGCCAATTATTTGGGACCTTTACAGAAAAACTTTTCCCACCCTGTTCTATTCAATTGTGCAAAGCCTGTGCCTATACCCTATCTTTCTCCAATTCATAAAAAGTTTAAAAAAAAAAAAGAAAGAAAAAGAAAGGAGACACATGAAGTGGGAGAAGGAATTAGCTGGGAAAAGGAAGGGGACCAATGGGAGTGAGAGGGAGGTGTCTGAAGGTAGTAGGGGGTGAACATATCATAGTGATATATTTGTCAAAAAGTAAAAAGTAAAAAAGTGCAGTATGTTTAAGTTTAGCAATAACATAAAGGGTTCATGAAAGTGTTCATTTAATATTAAAGACAAGACTGGAGAGATGGCTTTGGGATTAAGTCTCCGTCTTGCAAGCAAAAAATCCTGAGTTCGGCCAAGATCCCACGTAAAAAAACTAAGCAGAAATGGCCATGGCCTACGCTTCCAACCCTGAAGATGGACACTGGGAAACTCCAGAGCAAAGCAAAGAGGAGGTAGTTCAATCCAGGGTGGTTCCTAAAGTCACCTTTGGGCCTCCATGGGCACACACAATGCCTTCTGATACACACACACAATGCCGTCCGATATATACAGACACACACACACACACAGAGACATGCAAAAAAAAATTAAAGACATTTGACATTTCTGTTCAATATTTAAGTGATTTTGCCCAATACAACCAAGTGCATTTTTAATTAGAAACTTACGTTTTAGAGTCTATAAAACTTTATTACACAAAATTGAGGACAAAGGTATTTAAATTATAAAACAATTTGCTGACCTATGTATGACTTGTAAAATAATGGGAATCCCAAGTTTTTTTCTTTATATTCAATTCAGGGTGTGATCTGACCAGTCAATTCCGGAAAGCATTCACCTCTCCCAAGAAGCTCTGGTAGCAGAAGAAATGGAGCAAACAGTAGAGTAAGTCACAGCTACCTCCACCACCACTACCATCATTTTCTACAATTTCCATGTCTATTAGCTTAAGGCATGTCAATCTCATTCACTCTCAGTCACTATTGTCCCTTGAGAACACCCAGACATTTTACAGATTAGATCAATAGCTTCACCTCAAGATCCCTAGGAAGTGAGTGGGAGAGCCAGATTTAAATTCAGGGCTCTATACTTGCCGACACGCCCATACTTCAGTTAACTTTTACATTTGGGGAAGTAATATCTGTGAAGAAAATAGAATCTGGAAACTAGGAAGAATACACGGCTGCTTCTCTCGCTCCCTTGGAACTCAGTGTAGGTCTTAGAACCCAGATGGTATCACTGGCCCAGGGGCTCTGGGCAGCCCACTTAGAACCACTGCATAGTGCTTCTGCCAGTAGACAATGGATTCCAATGCTAAATGTCAGCTCAAAAACTAACTTTTAAACAACATCCTCTGTAAACAGACAACAGCTCTCACCAGAAATACAAAGATCTTTGTAAATCAGGTGTTACAGTAACACATTCTAAGAGGTTACATGATACACTCGGTGGACAGAATATAAGCCAGGTTTGAATTCTGGTTTCAAAATGCACTCTTATGAAAGTACTGTATCTTCTCTAAGCCATCCCTTTAGTAACGTTCGGTCACACTGCTTGCCATCTAATCCAGGGAACCATCAGCATGGGGCCGAGTTTACTGGTTCAGAGCCAAAACGCCTGAGTCACACAGCTGAAGTTGATGGCCCTGCTCTGCCATTTACTTGGCGTAAAGCGAGGGCCTCGGGTTTCTCATCTGTAAAAAACAGGGTAGCTCTCTCAGGGTTATTCTGAGGACTGAGGAAGCCATCTAAAGTGCTAAAAGAGCAGGGTGTGACAGTGGACACATTGTCATGTCAGCTATTCTTGCTACTAGTAATGTGTGTGGCTCAGAGGAGGCACACAAAGCATTTTTTCCTCTCCATTTTAAGCTATAGACCAATGAAAATTTTCAATCCCCAGTAGACATGGTCTTTGGGGGGTGTCACTGAGGTGGAAGTTACTTGTACAGCTTTAAAACAATGAAACAAGACTAAAGCCACTGACTTTGGTTAAGTGGCAGAAGGTTCTTCCTCTGTTGCTTCATTCTCTAAGCCACATACTCAACACTAGTGCTTCAGGAAGGCAATACCCTCACCCTGGAAACACACGAGACAGAACACACAGTGTTCAGAGCTCCAGGAAGAAACACTGAGGCAGACGGGCATCTGTTCAGCAGCAGAACTTCAGCTCTGCAGAGCTGCACCTGTGACCACAGAGAGACAAACAGGCCTATGGCCCAGACAGAAAGCTCCTGTCTTTCAAAGAGAACTCCACCGTGCCAGCGTGCAGCTGCCTTTGAACTTCTCTGGCTTCCCCACAGCCATAAAAATACTCAGTTCCACAGATTTTTCTTTCAATCATTCAGGATATAGAAAGACCAAAGGCAAAGACCACCTGCAATAAAAAAATTCCTTGACCTTTTCCAGCCTCATAAGTCTGCAAGCTACAATGTGCATTACACATCAAGTTCAATTATTAAAGACAAGACAGAGAAAACCATAAACCCTCAGAGAAAACTTTCTTGGATGCCTTTTAAACTTTCAAATACCTCCCATTTCTATTTCTGCACCTGTTTTTCCTTAAATGACTTCAGATCTTTTTTTTAGGCAGATCTATTCTAAGACTCTAATATTCTAAAAAGCAAAGTTTTAATGGACCTTATAACTGGCTATTACAGAAGTCCTCTTTATTAAGCATATTCAATTCATCTGGAAAAAATGGCTCTTTCCTATCATTTTAGCATCCAAAAGTCAAGGCAGGAGGATTGCCACGAGTTGGAGGCCAGCCAAGACTACAAAGCAAGATTTCATTGTGAAAAACAAAACAAATCAATCCCCCAAAAGATACCAATTCAAGGAGTAGCTAAGAAAAAGCAGGAAAATAATCTCTAGATTGGGCACTGTCATCTGTCATAGAAACAAACAACACTCATATACTTTGAACAATTTTGGTTTAAATTTCTCAGTTATTTGAAACAGAATGCACAAATGGTTAGTCATTTTGTATTTTCTTCTCACTTAAAAAATTATCTAAATCCCAAGTTCTAAATGAATTAAAAAGAAAAAAAAAAAGCACTACCACTCCTCCCTACCCCCAAAAAATCCTTTCTGTCCAGATTGCAATGTCTACTTCAGATTTACAAGCCTTACTTTGTTTTGGAAGCAAAGGGAAGAAAAACAACTTTTCTATTTAAGACTTCATTTCTGGAAATGAAAGTAGAAGGCTTCAAGGTTACGCAGCACAGAGAACATCCTGTCCACTTGTTTAACACACCCTGAGCATGCTCACAGCTAATGGCCAAATTACCTGCAAAACCCCATTTGTTTGGTCTGACATGTGGCTTATGAATTCAAGATTATGTTGTTTTATTTTGTTTATTTTAAAGCAGTCACCTTCATTCCATTTGATCTATCCCCATTTTTGCAAGCAAAGTGTTGGCACATAAAGGCAGAAGAGTCCCATCCTCTACTGTGGGACATCCTTCCCCACCTGTTAAAAACTGTGTGCGCACATACATCGAGCATGCTGGCTGGAGGTGGATGTCAAGAGTTGGAGCAGGCAACATGAGGATAAGGCCCAAGGGAGATTCTGAGAAGGGCCCAGGCTGGGACATTGTGTAACATGTATTTCTGTCTACTTTTCATCTCAAGCATGATACTCTCAGTAAAAGCTCTCACTGGATTAAATCCAAAACAAGGGGCTGGAGAGATCGCTCAGAGGTTAAGAGTCTGACTTGCAAGCAGAAGGTCCTGAGTTCAGATTCCAGGTCCCACGTAAAAAATGCCAGATGGAAAATGATGGTGGCCAGCACTTCTGGCCTTGGTGGGCAGAGCTTGTGAAATCCTAGAGCAAAGCAAAAAAAGGAAGTTGAAGCACTGCACAATGATTCCCGAAGTCACCCTTGATCCTCCACAGGGACACACTGCTTTCTGATACACACACACACACACACACACACACACACACACACACACACACAGGTGCATGCAAAATAAAATTTAAAAAAAAATCTACAACAGAAAGACTTTAAAAACATCATGAAGGAAAGTGTATAATTTTAGGAAACATAAGCAAAACTTGAACTATATGCTACAGAAAACTAATCTACCTTCATAGGCTTCTTTGAGATTAAATGGTAACTACTGACATAATGAGAAGACTTAGCAAGAAGATGCACTTACCCCAGAAGCTTGGCAACCAGAATTTATTACCGTCCCACAGAGTGGAAGAAGAGAATCAACTCCAAAAAGTTGGCCTCTGACCTCCATACACACTATCCACACACAAATAATTTTAAGAAAAAATTGTTTAAAAATGGCAACGAGGACTAGTGAGATAGCTCGGCAAGTGAACGTATTTGCCACACAAGCCTGACGACCTAAATCAATCTCTGGAACCCAATAAAGGTGAGAAACTGGATTACACGGTCTCCACATGCATACCACATGCACCCACATTCATATACATGCATGCACATACACACACTGATAATTTTTTTAAATTACAGGTAGCAGTACACCATGTTATCCTAGCACCCAGGACATGAAAATAGGAAGACAGATCCAAGTTCAAGGCCAGCCTGGTCTACACAGTAAGATGCTATGCCAAATGAACAAAAACTCGGTAATTATTCAAAATAAAGCCTAACAATAAACCGATGAAAAAAAAGTCTCAAAATTATCTTTTTTTTAAAAAAAAAACAACTTTTATTTATTTACTTAGAGAGAGAAAGAAGAGCACTTAATCACCATGTGGGCTTCTGGGGATGGAACTCAGGTCACCAGGTTTGAGAGCAAACACCTTAAACCTCTAAGATCTTGCCAGCCCCCCCAAAAAAATTCTTAAAAGTACCAAACCTATACAAAACTGCACTTATTCCTATTCGACAATAGAAAATACCTGTAAAGATCAACTGCTGGCATTTCTAGAACCAAGGAATATGGGTTAAACCATAGTATCATGTGTTAGGCTGCAATTCACTCCATTTTTCTACCAGGATAATCAATTCTCAAGTCCAGCTGAAAGGAAGTATATCAATTTCTACTATCTACCTGTTGAAAAAAGAATAAATAACAGCCAAGCAATAATCCCAGAACTGGGGAAGCTGAGGTAGGAGGAACACCCGATCAAGGCCAACCTGGTTGTATAGCACAAACAGTAACTTTGGGAATGGAAAGATGGCTCATGGCTTAAGCCTCTGCCTCAAAAGCAGAAGGTCCTCAGTTTGGATCCCAGCTGCCAAGTAAACGAACATTAGGCAGAAATGAGGGCAGTCTACACTTCTGACCATGAAAGACAGGAACCTGGGAAACTCCAGATCAGAGCAAAGAAAAGATAGACTAATCCAGGACAATTCCCAAAGATACTCTTGGGCCTCCACAGGGACATACAGTGCCCTCTAATACACACACACACACACACACACACACACACACACACACACACTAAATAAATATGTTTTTAAAAGTTAGTTAGGTAAAATAAGGTACTTGTATTATTATACATGTTTTTATAAAATTAAGTAGAGCTAATTTTATCAACATCAATAAACCTCAAAAATTCTATTGAATCAAAATGTTTAAATATATTAAACATAAAATAATGTCATACATATTATTTATGAAGATGCACATATCATAAAGGAAAAAAAAAGTGACTGGAAGGATAATTATTCATGTAGAAAGGAAGAGGGACGAACCAGAGAAGATGTGGCAGGATGTTTCAGTGTAATTTGAACCCTTATCTCTTAAATGACAGAGCAGGGCTGGGAAGATGGCTCAGCAGTAAATGGAAAGAATTCAGATCCCCAGATCCCACATAAAATGGCAAAATGCCAGGCATGTATGGGGCCCTCAAATTCGAAGCTTAGAAGTCCCCAAGCAAGCTGGCTGACTGACTAATGGTTAGGCACACCTGGGGTTCAATTACACAGATCCAGGCTCACAATAAGGCGAAAGAACAATGGAGGATTATTCCAGAGATCATCCTCGAGTTTCCTCATGTGCACTCAGATGTACCCATGCACTCACATACACGCACATGCATCCCATACACACTTATGTGAGAAGAAAAAAATGGGCTGTATTGTCAAATGGTTGTAATCTTGGCACTTGAGAGGTAGTGGCAAGAGGATAAGGATTTCAGAGTCACTGGCTACATAGTGAGTTCCAGCACAGGTTAGGCTACATGAGACCCTGTCTCAAGAAACAAAAAACAAAACAAAATCCCATAAACATCCTTAAGCAAATGAGGCAAAATGTTGAGATCTAACAAAGTAGGGAAATGAATTTTGCTCTATTAATAATTAGTTAAATCATTTTTGGTGTGTTGCCTAAATTATTTTGTCATTAAAGAAAATCTAAGGGTTGGAAATACAATCAATGGTAGAGCAACTGCTTTGTATGCATGAGATCCTGCAATTATTAAATCCCCACTACCGGAAAAAAAAGTGTATGTGCATGCGTATGGTATGCACTTTGCATGTAGGTGAGTGTACAAGCACATATGGATGTGTATATAAGAGCACTTGGAGGCCCAAGGGTGACAGTGGGAATCACCCTGGATTGCTCTAACTCTTTATCACTTTGCTCTGGACTTTCCTGGACTCCGCCTTCCATGGCTGGAGTCACAGGCTGCTGCCATAACTGCTAGGCATTTTTAATGTCGGATCTGGTGATTTGAACTCAGATTCTTGCAAGGCAAAGACTAACTCCTGAGCCTTCTCTCCCTCTAAGGAGGCTGCTGAGGCAGGAAGATTACTAAGAGATGTAAGCAAGAGTTGCAATCCTTCCCTTTCCTGGCTTCTCTCTCCCCTATCACACACAAAGTAAGTAAAAATTAAAAACAAATAATAAATTTTAAAAAGCCAAGCCAGTAAAATAATATAGCAGGAAAAGGCTTTGGAGAACTTTGAGAACTCTCAAAAGCTATTTTTCAACCTTCCACACAAGGCATGTGCATCACACACGAACAGCCTACCTATATTTTAACCTATGACCATCACTACCAACCAAAATTGGTTCAACAATATCATCGTTTTTTAGAGCAGCCCTCCCTTGCTACTACACAAGCCTAGATGCTCACGGAGATTAGAAATTAGGCAGTAATTTGGGAAAATCCTAAAAACTAGTCGCGAATTTCATCTATCATACTTCCAATACAGGACAAGTACAGCCAGTCTGGAAATACGAAATGCTCCATACTCTAAAACTTATGAGTGCTGACGTGACAGAACACAAGATTCCACATCATGAAACTGCTTGATATACAAAAAGCACTGAAAACACTGTGTAAAAATTATCAAGTTTTGTATATAAGTTTTCATATAAAGAAAATGAGGGCTAGAGAGATGGCTCAGGGGTTAAGACTCTCTGCTTTGCCAGCAGAAAGTCCTGAGTTCAGATCCCAGGTCCCACATAAAAGCTCCAGCCTGCACTTCCTGCCCTAATGGGCAGAGCCTGGGAAATTCCAGAGCAAAGTAAGGAGGAGGTAGAAGTGATCCAGGATGATTCTTGAAGTCACGCTTGGTCCTTCACAGAGCACACAGTGCCCTCTCATACACACACATGCCAAATGAATTAATAAATAGTTTAAAGCAAATGAATTGTGTATTTAAACTTAGATCCCTTTGCCAAAATTCCTCATCCAGAATATGCCTAAGTCTAAAAAAAATTGTAATTCAAAACATCTTCCAGTAGCAGACATTTCAAATAAAGGACACTTAACTAAGCCCAACTTGTTTACTTAATACTTTGTTCTTAATAAAGAACTAAAATATCCCAGTAATCAATTATAAACAACTGAAGTAATTGATATAGACAGGCATGGTTCTAGAACACAGAAGCATTCTAAAATTTGTTGTGTTTTCAGATAGGTGTTATGTAGCCCAGGTTGGCCTCAGATTCACCACACAGTCAAGACGGGGCTTGAACTCCTGATTCTTCCGCTTCTACCCCTCAAGTGATGTGATTATAGGCATGCACTAACTAGTATGCCTGGAAAAATCTAATGTTCTTAAAATCAGAGTCACAGAACGAAAAGAAAACTTCTGCTTCAAATTATATATTATTTGTAAGAATTCTAACAAGATCCTTTTATCCTACTAAATGTCTACTAAATCATATTGCCTTGAGATGTATCTGTAAAGCAAATCTGAAACAAGTCAGGAGAGATCACAATTGTCCATGTCCTAGAACATAGAGTAACAGACACACTTGCTATGTGGATAGAATGAAAAACATTTTCAGCCTGGCTGAACTCCACACCAGGTTAAGGATTGTAACATGGCAACAACTGAATCACTGATACCTTTGACTAATGTCTGACCTAAAGCAAGCACTTAAACTTTTAGGTAAGAAGATAATAAATGAGGGCTGGAGAGGTGGCTCAGGGGTTAAGCCTCTGCCTTGCAGGCGGAAGGTCCTGAGTTCTGATCCTAGACGCCAGGTGGAAGCGGGGGCGGCCTGCGTTTCTGGTCCTGGTAGGGCGGAGCTTATGAATTCTGGGACAGAGTAAACAAAGAGGAGGTGGAGGCGTCCATGGTGGTTCCTGAATTCGTCCATGGTTCTGCATACACACACATACATATGCACACACGCATACTCGCACGATTGAATAAATAATAATAATAAAAAGAAGATAATAAATGAGTTAATACTGATTAGCATTTTAGGAATAAACTTTAACAACTTTTCACCTAATGCCACAGATCCATTTCTAGAAATGGAAGAGTACAAAGATCTCTTCATTACTGTCCTTTCCTATAAAAATCACATTGATGCAGGTTTCTAAACATGCCCCCACATTTTACTCTCCTATATCAGTAAATGAAGGTGTCAGAGGTTTTTTTTTTTTTTAAACTTTGAATTTCTAAAGCTGGATTAAGAATTCTTACCAACATCAGAGAGGAGGACCCAGAGGAGAGTTTGGCATGAACATTAAAAGGATTCTCCGGGGATTGGGGGAGGGGAGGCATTGGGGGGTGGGGAGGAAGGGGTAAGGGAAGGGTGAGCAGGGGGGGGGGAGGAAGGAGGGAGGGAACCGGTGTACCTATTAAGCTTGTATGAGCAGATATAATAAAAAATGTTTAAAAAAAAAAAAAGAATTCTTACCAAGAAAGTAATCAACTGTATCAACTTCAGGCTTTATCTATTTTTACTGCCAATATTTATCTGTGAAGATGAAATTCAAAATAAGCTTGTAAATTATGTCACAACTTTTTCAATTTTCTTTTCCATAGAAGGCAGCACCAGTTATTCATGTCTGTGAAAATCTTTTGTACTTGTACAAGCATATATAAAGGCATACATACAAACCTATACACAAATGTCTACAGATTAAATAAAGAATATTCAGATTGTAAAGAAATTATCTAAACTCCTTATTTGGTACTCTACTTTCCTACCAACCCCTGCCTCTACCAGCCTCCAGCAGCAATCACACACTGAAATTAGATTCTCTGAGTTAAAGTGTGACTACACTAATTTAACTATAAAGGAAGATTAACTTTTTCCCTTTAAAGTTCAAGGGCAAATAATTTTCATCCTGAAACCAAGTACCACAGGAAACTTGGGCTGGAGAAATGGCTGAGGCCTCTGCCTCACAAGTAGGACCTGAATTTAGATCCCATGTAAAAACACTGGGCCACTGCACTTCTGACTCTGGAAGGCAGAGCCTGGGAAATCTCAGAGCTAAGCATAAAGGAGGTAGTAGAAGCAATCCAGGATGACTCCTGAAGTCACCCTTAGGCCTCCATAGGCACACAGTGCCCTCTGATACACATATATACATATATACATACATACATAAATGGAAAAAAAGAAAGAAAAAACCTGAAGGACCTTGGAGAAAGCTAAAAGAAAATCTCATGAGCAAAATTCCAAGGCATAGGAACCTAGATCTCCACAGTAACACCCCCCTGCATGCATACCCAACAGTGTGAGGGCAACTCGTGTCCAGCTGTGCAGACTTGGAAGCATCTGGGTCCTTGAGGACACGCAGCCTACCCTTGTCTGCTAACTTTACATCACAGCAGCATTATTTCAGCACTGTTGCTAACAGCACTATAATTTTTGAGCCATTCACTAGGCAATTACATGCCAAGTACATTCACATAAGTTATCCATACAAACCCCCCAAAATTAGTTTGTTTTTTTTTTTTTGACCAAGAAACCAAGGCAAAGAGATTGAAATTCAAATATGACTAAAGTCTATGGCCATTCCATGTTTTATTTCTTCAAATGCAGCATATATCTGAAAAATTTTATGTATTTCACAATATTCTCTAATCATTCAAAATAATGTTCCACAAAATCATACATGATCCATTAAAACACTGCTAGTTGCCAGGCTGGTAACATAAGTTTATAACCAATAACAGGAGAATCCGAAAGAATCTCAAGGTTGGGGCCAGCTTGGAGCAATTTAGTAAGACCCTGCATCTCAAAAGGGAAAAAAGAAAGTGAGCTACAGCACAATAGTACCGCACTTACCTAGTACACATAAGGTCTTGGGTTCAATCCCTTATGGGGCAGTGACCACTTCTGCCAACCCATCTGATTTTTTTTCCCTTTAGTGTTAGGGAGGTCTGTCATTGAGCTAAATCCCCAACCTCAATCCATCAGATTCCTACAACCTCTGTGTGTACCCCTTCAAGAGCCTTCCCTTGGTTAACTGATGAGTATCCCCAGATCAGAAAAGGCCTAAGGCAACCCACACAATCTTGGTGACACACACTACATTCTAGGACGTATAGATTTACAGTGACTCATTTACAACCTAAGAATCATTACTGAACAAAGCAAACAACCACCTGCCATGCTTCCTTATTTACCTCCCATCTCTATGACAGCTTCTTCCGGGAAGCCTTCTCTGTAAGACTTAATAGCAGCCAGGTATGGTATGGTAGCTCATGCCTGTAATCTTAGCACTCACGAGACAGATACATGAAAACTGCCAACACAAAAGCCAAGTCTGGGCTACAAAGTAAGTTGCACTGGGTTCGAAACTACAACAAAAAGTGCCAGCAAGATAGCTCAGCAGGTAAAAGGCACCTGCATACAAACCTCAATCCCCAGAATCCACAGAGTGGAAGGAGGTTACCAACTTTCAAAAGTTGTCCTCTCATCTCCACATGTGCTGTGATACATGTGCAGAACACATGCACATGTGCACATACACACACAAATTAATAAAAGCTTTATGCTTTGACTTTAAAAAAGACCTATTTTTTCCCAAGGCCTAATACCAACTTCACCTTTGTGTTTACAAATGCATATACTACTTATTCACAGTAAAAACTATCTTTTTACTTTCCATTTTATGATCTTAATGCGTTATTTAGTCACATACTATCTTTACACTTCCATATTACAACCTTGCTCTATCATAGTAGTGTTAACAAACGAATAAATTACCTTTATTTAAGTGAGACAGGATCTCACTTTGTAACACAGGCTGGCCTCTAACATGGGCTCAAGGACCTCTTCCCCACTTCCAAATGCCCTGAACTTCACTTTTGTTTCTTTGAAACAGAGTCTCACTACGTAATGGGACTGACCTTGAAGTCCCAATCTCCCTACTTCAGCCTGTCAAGAGCTGGGATTATAGGTACTATCTGGCCCAGTTAACATCTTTCAATAGGTCTAATCAAGAGATTGGAAGAAAGTCACGGCATACTGTGGTGTGAGTGTGCAACGTCCCTAAAAGCTCGGCATGCTGTGGTGTGAGTGTGCAACGTCCCTACAAGCTCGGCATGCTGTGGTGTCAGTGTGCAATGTCCCTACAAGCTCATGTGTTTGAACGCTTGGTCTCCAGCTGGTGGCACTGTCTGAGGAGGATGTGAGGCCTAACTGAGCAAGTGTGTCAGGTGAGGTCGAGAGCCTGGGCCGCTTTCCATCTTCTCTCAGCATCCAGAGCCATGAGATGCCGGCAAGAAGCTGCAGCATAATCCCACCACCAGCACGGAAATGATGATCAGCAGGCCTGACGAGGCCTCCCTGCGATGATGGACTGAAATCCCCCTTCGAAGCCAGAGCCAGAAGAAACGTTTTCCCTTAAACTGCTTATTGCCATGAGAGAAGTAACCAGATAAGGTGGCACGTGTTTATGATTCCAGCATTCTCAAAGACAGGCAGGAAATTGGAAGTTCAAAGTCGCCTGGACTACACAGTGAAACCACATCTCAGAACACATACACATCAAATAAATAAAAGAGTAGGAAGAAAATGAGATCTTTGACATTATGATTCAACAGAAAAGCAAATGGCGGGGCTGGAGAAGTGGCTCAGGGGTTAAGCCTCTGCCTTGCAGGCAGAAGGTCCTGAGTTTGGATCCTAAACCCCACGTATAGACGCTGGGCGGAAGGGGGGGGGCTACGTTTCTGGTCCTGGTAGGGCGGAGCCTGTGAATCCCGGGGCAGAGTAAACAACGTGGAGGCGGTCCATGGTGGTTCCCAAATTCGTCCATGGTTCTACACATACACACACACACAATTGAATAAATAATAAAATAATAAAAAAATTTAAAAAAACGAAAAGCAAAGCAAATGGCTTTGCATATAAAAGACAAATTTTATGTATGAGTTTTACAGGTATGTTCATTTGTGCAGTGCTAGGAACTGAACCCAGGTCTACCATTCAGCTACAGTCCCATTCTCCTGAAGTTTTTTTAAGACAAGGTCTCATTACATAGCCTAGACTATGTAGCTCAGGCCTGCCTCCAAACTCTTGACCCTTGGGTGCCGTCTCCAGAACGCTAGGACTAGAGATATGGGTCAGCAAGTGAGGCTCCTATGATTTATTTTAAAAACTTGTATTTTAGCATCAAAATCTAATCCTCTGGCTTGGAATAACTACTTCAAGAATATTCCAACAAGAGGACCACTATAAATTGCCCAGAGTCAATTGGATGCCTGGTAACATTTAATGAGCATATCCTATAGTTCGGGAACCAAACTGCAACTCAGTATGTTCCTTTCTCTCCACCCAAAGAAATGCTACCGTATTAGTCACACGTACAACACATTATTTTATGACACACAGAGATAAAAAGAGCTGCATTAAAGTGACTCACCACCAATTTTAAGACATCTCACTTTGAAAAACGTTGAGATGCGGAAAAACTGTCTCAGAATTTAGAAAATATGATGTAAACCTGACATTGTTTACTAACATAAAAATGTTTGCCATCTCCACACAGCAATTTTCCTTCTGGGCTCAGTATGTATTTTCAAGATTTACTGTATAATTAAGTTCAATCCAATTCATGTATCTTATAAAGAACCTACTGATCTACCAAGCGCGATGCTGGATACAATTAAAACATGTTCTAGATTCCATCACACTGAGACAATTTCCTCTTCGAACCCACACTTGTTGAGAATGGTGCCCTCAACCTTGGCAGTCACATAAGGAGGGGATGGAGGCAGTTCAGCTGACGCAGGGCTTCTCACATGCGCATAAAGATCTGAGTTCCGTGCCCCAGGATCCAGGTGAAAAAGCTAGGTGGGCAGTACACACCTATACTCCCATCATGGGCCAGCAGACACAGGAGGATCCTGGGACTTACTGGTCAGCAAATCTAGCAAAATGAGCAAATTCCAGGTTCGATGACAGATCTCATCTTGGGATTAAAGCTATGGTGTCATGCATGTTAAGCAAGTACTCACCACCTCAAACATTTTAACTTTTTATTTTTAGACAGTCTCACTAAATTACCCGGTTGACCATGAAGCTGAGTAGCCAGGATTACAGACCTCCATCAGCAGGCCAGTGACTGTATGTCCACAACAGGAAGAACACAACAACCGTGTGGTTGGGTGTGCTGAGGTATTCGGGCTTACCCACCACTGTTTTGTAACCTCACTACATGTCAACATAGCACAAAAGTCTGTACTGAATTATAATGCATTTCAATACTGAACATTGAATCAGTATTTCAGTATTGAACAGCCAATTAATAGCACCTTCAAGTAAGTTCTAGCTTTACAGTCCCCCCAAAAAATGCTTTGGATATACCCAAGGAACTGCAGACAACAACTGCATTGGAATTTCTGTATAAGATTAAAGAACTTACCAAGATAGGACCAGCGAAATGGCTCAGTGGGTAAACTGCACAAACTTGGAGACCTGAGTTCAATCTCGGGCCCACATGGTGGAAAGAGAACCAACTTCCATAAAGTTGTCCTCTCACTTCCACTCATGCCTTCTCTTTCTCCCAAATAAATATTTTAGGTGGAGGCAGAAGAATCAGAAATTCAGGCCGTCTTGATTATTCAGTGAGTGTGAGCTCAGCCTATCTTCAAGAGACCTATATGTAAGACCCTATCCTCCAAAAAACAATTTACCAATAACTTAAAAAGAACAATTTTGCTCCTCCTTAACCATATATATATACATGGACACGTGTGTTCATATACAAAGAACAGAGAGAGGGCAGTGTATTATGGGTTGGAATGTAACTCATGATGGAGCACACAGTGGTAGAGCATGGATTCAGTTTATATGCACAAGACCAAAATCAAAACAATGAAGACGATCTTAAAAGAAAAACCACTTGGGCTGGAGAGGTGGCTCAGGGGTTAAGCCTCCGCCTTGCAGGCGGAAGGTCCTGAGTTCAGATCCCAGATCCCACGTATAGACACCAGGCGGAAGTGGGGGCGGCCTGCATTTCCGGTCCTGGTAGGGCGGAGTCTGTGAATCCCGGGGCAGAAGGAGGTGGAGGCGTTCATGGTGGTTCCCGAATTCGTCCATGGTTCTACACACACACACACACACACACACACACACACACGCACATACATACGTACATATGCACAATTGAATAAATAATAATAAAAAAAAAGAAAAACCACTTGAAATTGGTATTTTATAACTGAAGTTAGAATTCAGGTACAGTTCATAACACAAACAAACTTACTGTGTACAGAAAGACATGAGCCTATATATGAAATGATAAATGTGTCTGTACAGGAAAAGAACTACAGCCCTTGCCATTTGTGGGAGATTTGCTCCTGTACATACTTCTCAACTGCTAAGATTCAGTCTATACATTATCCATAACTTAGGGAAACTCCTTTAAGTACGTATCCTGTATTTATCCTGACTTTTTACTCTAGAGCATATGCAAAGTTCAGTATGTGCTTTAAGAAACAAAAGTATAAACACCTCAGTAGTGACAGATGTGGAGCTGACAAGGATTTACGTACAATCTCAGTTTTTTCAACAGACCTAAGAGCCTCAGGTTTTTAAGCCCAGATTAAAAACAAACAAAAAATTCTACAAACAAGGATGCTACAAAAATGTCAAGTATATTAGCATGTAAAATACCACAATACACAATATAAGCATAAGGAGTTAATAAAGGTCAAATCAATGATAGAATGGGTCAGCAGTACAAAATTTAGTTGTTCAATTGAGTATTTATTTTGAAGTGCAAAGTTAGACCAGAAAAGTTAGATTTTTTTTTTAATTAAAAAACTTCAGGGATGAGCTGGAGAGATAGCTCAAGAGTTAAGACTCTGCTCTCAAGCAGAAGGTCCTGAGTTCGGATCCCAGGTCCCATATCAAAACGCCAGGCAGAAATGGCAGCGGCCCGTACTGCTGGCCCTGGTGGGCAGAGCCTGGGAAATCCCAGAGCGAACCAGAGGTAGAAGCAATGCAAGATGATTCCAGAAGTCATCCATGGTCCTCCACAGGGAAACACAGTATCCTCTGACACACACACACACACACACAAAAACAATGTGAATCAAGTCTTTTGGTTATAGGCACATGCCTATAATCCCAGCACTCAGTAAGCTAAGGTAGAAGGATTTAAAGTACAAGAGCAGACTGGGCTACAAAGTAAGAATAGCTATGGCGATGTTATGAACCAAACTAAAATTAGCAGTTGGTAGTATGTTCTCTCTTATGAGTTAATTAGATAACATGTTCTCTTATAAATTAATTAAACTAGTTAATAACAAGAAGAGATATAGAGTAGCATTTATCACTATCCTACTTCCCATACTTTTCCTAATTTAAAATCTTTTTTTAAAGATTAAGATAGGGGGCTGGAGGGCTGGAGAGGTGGCTCAGGGGTTAAGCCTCCGCCTTGCAGGCGGAAGGTCCTGAGTTTGGATCCCAGATCCCACGTATAGACGCCAGGCGGAAGCGGGGGCGGCCTGCGCTTCTGGTCCTGGTAGGGCGGAGCCTGTGAATCCCGAGGCAGAAGGAGGTGGAGGCGTCCATGGTGGTTCACGAATTCGTCCGTGGTTCTACACACACACACAGACACACGCGCGCGCACATACACACGCACATGTGCACAGTTGAATAAATAATAATAATAATAAAAAATTTTTAAAAATCTTAAAAAAAAAAAAGATAGGGGGCTGGAGAGGTGGCTCAGGGGTTAAGCCTCTGCCTTGCAGGCGGAAGGTCCCGAGTTTGGATCCTAGACCCCATGTACAGACGCCCCGTGGTTCTACACACACGCACACATATGCACACACATGCATACACGCACAATTGAATAAATAATAAATAATAAAAAAAGAGGATTAAGATAGAATTTATTAGAGGAAAGAACGGAACTCATGGACTCCAGCCGTGGAGTGCCATGAGGGGCTAGGGCGTCCTGGAAAACTCATGGACTCTAGGCATGGAATTCATGAGAAGCAAGGAACTAGAAATGAACTCATGGACCCACATGTGGAGTGCCATGAGGGCCAGGTGTCTCCTAATTTAAAACTTTTTAAAGATTTCCTTGAGTAATAAAACTCTCAATACATTTGCAATTCATCCTAAATTAGTTTCATTTTCATACTTTGTGCCTCAAAACAACTAAAGATGAAAAATTAAATCAGTCATGAAAATGACTACATGAATCCCCCATATTTAGATTCTTAAATCATATCCTCTTATTTATACCCTATTATTAGTGAAAAAGCAGCAATAATTCATCCGATTTTAAAATATGTGTGTGTAGACACATGGATGCCATGGCATATAGCTCTCCTTCTATTATGTGGTTCACAAGCCTTATGTGGCAAGGGCCTTCACCCACTGAGTCATCCTGCCAACCCATAATTTGTTTTTAATTTAAAATCCAATGTAATTTCCGTATAAAAGTGACTAATAGGGGCTGTGCATGATAGTACACATCTGTCATCACAGAACTTAGGGGCCAAGGCAGAAGGACTGCAGCACAAGCTCAGCATGCGCAGTACACAGAGTTCAAGACCAGCTTGGGCTACGTGGAAATACCACCTCAAGCAAGAAGTAACTTAACAAAACAAAGAACTTAAATTAGAAACCCAGGCATGGTAATGCAGGTCTATAAGCCAAATTAAGAAGGAAGAGACAAAGGATCGCTGAGAGCTCCATGCCATCCTTTCTGAAATGATATTAAAAACAAAGTTACCAGAGTTTTTCTCCTGATCTAGAGCAATACAGTCAGGCATCAGTACTTCTTAAACTGCTACTGAAGGCCAGAATAGTACTGCTTAGAGGATATAATTAATTTACATCCAAAGAGCACTATGCTCAGAAAGCAATCATTGGTTTGCAGTATTATTTGCAGTCTAGGTTTTCCACAAGTTTAAAAAACATGCTAAAATTGGCTGGAGAGATGGCTCAGGGGCTAAGATTCTACCTCCCAAGCAAAAAGTCTTGAGTTCAGAACTCAGGTCCCACATAAAATCTCCTGGTAGAAAGGGCAGCAGCCTGTATTTCTAACTCTGGTGGGCAAAGCCTGAGAAATCCCAGAGCGAAGCATGAAAGGAGGTAGAAGCACTATAGGATGTTTCCTGAAGTTATCCTAATCTTCCATAGGGACATACAGTGCTCTCTCTCTCACACACATACACACACACACACACACACACACACACATACACACCCAAGCAATAAATTAAAATAAAGTTTTAAAAAAGAAAGAAAAAAACAAAACAACACATGCTAAGTGCAATAACTACTGAAATTTAACTTTTAATAATATGTGATCAGAACTTCATCAGAACTGACAGAAAACCCTTTAAGAACAACATTTAAGGAATAAAACAACTAGAACTGGCAGACTAAACCACTATTTTATCCAATTCACTCAAATGAGTAGGAGGCCCCCAGTTTAAAAGCATACAAATCATACACTAATTCTGATTCTATAAAAAAGAAATTCTAATGCGTACTCCTAAGCAAACAGAAACACTTAAGTTTTCTAATTAAGAAAATTAGGGGGCTGGAGAGGTGGCTCAGGGGTTAAGCCTCCGCCTTGCAGGCAGAAGGTCCTGAGTTTGGATCCCAGATCCCACGTATAGACGCCAGGCGGAAGCAGGGGGCAGCCTGCGTTTCTGGTCCTGGTAGGGCGGAGCCTGTGAATCCCGGGGCAGAAGGAGGTGGAGGCATCCATGGTGGTTCGCGAATTCGTCCGTGGTTCTACATACACATACACACGCACACACAGACACACACACGCGCGCACATACACACGAACATGCGCACAGTTGAATAAATAAAAAAAAATTTAAAAAAAAATTAGATAAAGAATTCAGCATAGTATCAAAACAAAGGGGAATAAGGGCTATGGACACGGCACAGTGGGAGAACATTTGTCTATCATCAGCAAGCCCCTGGATTCAATCCCCAGGACAGAGGGAAAAAAGATAAAGCCGACACTTGTTATTTTGTCCTTATTTGCAGTACTATTGAATAAATTCAGGGCCTTGTGCACGCTAGGCAAGTATTCTACCAGTAGATTGTGTCCTGCTCTAGACAGGCATCATACTGAGTGATAAAAACCTTTGTTTTGTTTTTGAGGAACTAAAGGAAAATAAGTCTTCAATTTTATCTGTGTGAATCTTAAGTACACTGACTACATTATATAAAACAAACACACACACACACTCTTCAGCAGCGAACAAGGACCTCTAAAGAATAATGGGTAATTGACAGTAAGTCAGAAAGAGGGCTCAATGGGTAAAAGGCACCTACCTACAAAAGTAGATCTCCCCACTAGTTTTTAGTTCCAGAGCCTACATGATAGAAGGAGAAAAAATTATTTTTTAAAACTTTATTTTGTGTGTGTATATATATCAGAGGGCACTGTGTGTCCCTGTGGAGGGCTAAGAGTGACTTTGGAAATCATCCTGGATTGCTTCTACCTCCTTCTTGCTTTGCTCTGGGATTTCCCAGACTCCCCTTACCAGGGCCAATTCCATCTGGTGGCTTCCTCCCCACCCCAACATGGGACCTGGGATTCAAACTCAGGATTTTCTGCTTGCAAGGCAGAGTCTTAACCCCAGAATCTCCAGCCTGAGAAAACAGATTTCTAGAAGTTCTTTGCTCTCCCCTTGGACATGTTCTCACTTTTTCAAAAAAAATGTAATAATAATAAAGCCAGAGATAGTGATTCATTCCAGCACTTGTCAGGATCACTTTAAACACAAAGCCAGACTGTAGCAGGTTCCAGTCTGCCTCGAGTGAGAAACTCCTCAAAAGAAGATAAAGAAAAAACTAGGATAATGATAAAAAAAAAAAAAGTCAGGTATTAGTGGCTTACACCTGCCATCCCAGCATTCAAGAGGCTGTGTCAGAAGACCACGCCAAGTCTAAACTACACAATGAGCTCCAGGACAGCCTGGGCTACCTACATAGCCAGATCCTGTCTCAAAAAGAGTAACACCACAAAATTCAGATGTCAACAAGTTCCACTGTGTCTGACTTCATTAACACGGTTTAGGTAAACTTAAGGTTTACCTGCTATTTTTCCTTCAGAAGGTAAATACCAAATTTATAAACTACCATATTATTTTCAGTACAAGTTTGAGTTTGATGTCACTGTCAAACTACTTGAAGTAAAATGGATCACATGCATTTTTGGAATGGAGAAAACAATATGGATGCTACTTTTAATTAAGACTTGAATATAAAGCTATATAAAAAAATCTAGAAATATCTTTTCCAAAGGGGTGTGTGTGTATTTGTGTGTGTGAGAGATCTAAAGGTATTTTTCTTAGAGTTAGTTTGGCTATCTTGATTCCTGAAAATTAAGTAGAAATTGCAGGGCTGAGAACAAAACTCAGAAGTAAAGCACAGACTTAGTATGCGCAAGGCAGCACCAAAGATTTAAAAATAGAGGCTAAGAATATTCATATGAAGCAAATACACAGATGTGAAAACAAACATCTAAATATGAAATCACACTTTTTGTTATAAACCACCAACAGTCTTTCTGATGATGGTTCACAAGTTACAAAACTTTTTACTCTTTGTTAAATCTCAAATGAGGGAAAAGCCATATTAACTATTCAAAGACAGAAATAATCTAGCTGATATGATAGTACTTGCCTATAAGGGAAAACAAAAATCTGGCTATTAACTATTCTAATTCCACAGACTATAAAAAGATAAAAGTGTTCACAGCTGCATGACTGCAATACAGGAACATTCAAATATATGTCACTTAATAATCAAAGACAGCAACGCTGAAGCGCGCTGCCTTCACTGCCAAGGGAAATGGGCAGCAATCCAGACAAGGAACATACATACTCCAAAGGCCAGTGCCATGACTCAGCAGGGAAAAGCTCTTGTAGCTAAGCCTGACAAGCCATGTTCAGTCTCCAGAACCTACATGGTGGAAGCAGAGAACCAATTCCCACAAGTTGTCCTCTGACCTCCACGTGTATGCCATCACATGTACCCACCCAAAATGTATGTTACAAAAAAAAGGGGGAGAAAGCTGGAAAAGATGGTTCAGGGGTCAAGACTCTGCCTCACAAGCAGAAGGTCTTGAATTCAGATCTCAGGTCCCACATTTAAAAAAAAAAAAAGGCAGTGGCCTGTACTTCCGGCTCTGATGGGCGGAGCCTGGGAAATCCCAGAGCAAAGCAGAAAAAAGGAGGTAGAAGCAAGCAACCCAGGATGATTTGCCAAGTCACTCTTGGTCCTCCACAGACACACAATGCTCTCTGATGCACATGGTGCACGCAAGCGCGCACGCAGGGAAAAAAAAAAGAAAAAAAAAACATACTCAAAGGTCTACTTCCTTTTTTTTTCTTCCGTAAGACAAATCTAACTAAAAGGTTGTTTTGTTAAATGTGGTGGCTCGCACAGGCAATATAAACACCGAGACTGAGGCAATAAGATCATGTAAGTTCAAGGTCATCCTCATTTAACGGTATGACTAGCTATATTAGACCTTAAACATTCAAAAATGTAAATAAGTTCAGAAGGCATTATTATATCCAAATGTATTACATCTGTTCATCTCTTAGGGACACAAATTAAATGAAACTACCTTCTATAGGGAAAGCAAAAGCAGAAATGTCTACCTGTGCTGTGAGTTTTTTAGTTAACCAACCTTTTGGAAAATATATATTTTAAAGTAGATTGCTGAAAATCAAAATCTATAAAACCAAAGTTGCTCTACCCTTGGAAGGCAATTGATTTATAAAAGAAAAGTTATACTGGTACTAATGAAAGAACTAACAAACAAATAAATAAACTAATAAATAAAAAACTAAATAGAATTTAAAAATTAGTAAAGTATCAACCAACTGCTTCTCGAGTTAACAGACACCAGCTACACACTGAACTTAGTTTCTATGTATAGTACCACAACTAAGATTTTATAACTCTAGAAACCTTGAAAAGTGTACATAATTATACAATACATAGGAAAACATTTTGCTTAGCACTAAGAAAGAAAACTTACAATAAGAAGTTGTTTGGGAACATCTGCTACCTTCGTGTATAATGCCACCCTAAAAATTGTTACGTATTAGAAACTAGGAGGGGAACAAAAGATAATGATCCCATTCTCAAACAAGTAATATTTAAATCCTTAAATAAAGTCCCTTCAAGTGAAAACCACCACATCTGTCTTCCTGAGAGTGGCAAAGCAGGCCAAGCCTCTTTCCTTCAGAGGTTTCCAACTGCTCCCCAACTTCTCAGCAGGGTGAGGTTTGAACAATATCGCTTACTCGAATCACCCAACTAAAACCCGAAAAAACAGGGGAAGATGAGTGGATCCTCCATCATTCACAAACATTACTGTGCTCTCTGAGGCATTCACATGGCTTTTAAGAATGTGAGTTCCACAGTGCAGACACCACAAGAACCAGCCTGCAAACATCCAGCCATGTCCTCAAGTATCTGGCTGGATATAGGACCAATCTGCCCATAAAACTAGGACAACTCCTCACATAGACATAGAATCCCTATAGCGGGCTGGAGAGGTGGCTCAGGGGTTAAGCCTCCGCCTTGCAGGCGGAAGGTCCTGAGTTCGGATCCCAGATCCCACGTATAGAAGCTAGGCGGAAGCGGGGGCGGCCTGCGCTTCTGGTCCTGGTAGGGCGGAGCCTGTGAATCCCGGGGCAGAGTAAATAAGGAGGAGGTGGAGGCGTCCATGGTGGTTCCCGAATTCGTCCGTGGTTCTACACATACACATACACAGACACACACACAGACACATGCGCGCGCGCACATACACACGCACATGAGCACAGTTGAATAAATAATAATAATAAAAAAAAAAGAATCCCTATAGCAAGAAGAACCTCTCAAAAGAATAAACTGATCTCTTCGCAAAGGTTTCTACACCGAACTTAAGTCAAACCTTCCTGGTTAAAGATATATCTTAATTTATATACCCACTGCACCACGTGGCTCCAACCACTGAAACAAAGTCTACTCACTGAATGCACAGTCACTGACTCCAACCTAAAACAGGTATAAACCAGGTTGTCCTTTTCTTGTTATCCAATCTAAAAGTTCTAGCTGTCAGTAACAAGATGTTATATTTGTTAAGTAACACACATGTAAATACTACACGGAAAACTTGACAATAGCTATTACTACAAAGCGGTGTCTTTTTTTTGGCAATGTCTACTCATAGAAAATACCAAAAAAAATTTTTTTTAAATAGGGCTTTGCTATGTACAGCTCAAGGTGGCCTCAAATTCCTGATCCTTCTGCCTTAGCCTCTCAAGTGCTGGCACCACTATACCTAGTCCATTCTGGGAAACAAACAAACAAAAAAAACGTTTTTAGGTTAGTGTACAAAATAGTGAATTTCATTATGGCATGTTTACATGTGTTTAAGTTGTATTTTTTGGGTTTGCAAGACAGCGCAGGAGTAAGGTGCCTGCTTGAAAACCTGGCCACCTGAGTTTGATCCCCAGAAGCCCAAATGTAGAAGCAGAGAAGTGACCTGTGAAGTTGTCCTCTAACATGCATGCCATCAGTAGTAAAAGTTAAATTCAAGATTAAGTACTAAAAAACAAGAGCTTAGCAAGATACAATGCTAGCACCAAGCTGAGGCAAGTGGAATGGAAGAATTCAGGGCTACACATTAAATCCTTTCACAAACACATACCTACTACATGAGCCATTTCTCTCAGCCCAAAGCAAGCACCTTTCCACACAAACATTCACGGCAGCTTCACCAAAACTAGAAAATAACCTAAACACCACTACGCATTAAGAGGACAATTCTGACAGGGCTTGATACAGGAAGACGTCAGGTTCAAGCTCAGGCTGCAAAGCAAGGTCAAGACCATTCTGGGTAACTGAATGAGACTGTCTCAAAATTAAAAACATAAAAGGGTTAGAAATAGGGCTGGAGACATGGCTCAGGGGGTAAGCCTTTGCCTCGAAAACAAAAGGACCTGAGTTCAGATCCCAGATTTCACATGAAAATGTCAGGCATAAATGGCTATGGCCTGTACTCCTGGCTATGAAAGGTGGAGCCTGGGAAACCCCAGAGCAAAGCAACGATGAGGCAGAGCACTCCAGGATGATTCCCAAAGTCACTCTTGAACCTCTACAGGTGTATACAACGCCCTCTTCTATATCCACATATACCTACACACATCTACACCCTCCCCCCCCCCACTTGTACAAGACCAAAAAAAAAAAAAAAAGTTAGGGTTATAGTTTAGTGCTAGAGTACTTTCCTAGCATATACAAGACCCTGAGCTCGATTCCTAGCTCTATCGCAGACATAACCTCATAAACACATTATCATAATACAACTAATGTAAGAAAATAAATTACACTGTCAACCTTAAAATTATCACCAATAAAAAATACACATAACAAGAAGACTGTATTACATTTACATGTAATTATAAAAACATCTAGTGTCAGAAATTTGACTAAAGTTGAGAGGAAAGAGGAAGAGGTACAAAAGGACACCATAAACTTTTGGGTTTTTTGTTCACAGAAGCAGAAGGAACAGGAGTTCAAGAACAGCTTCAGCTACATACCAAGTTCAAAGTAGCCTGGGCTACAAGAGGCCTTGTTTCAAACAAACACAAAACAAAATCAATGGTATAACTGTGGGAATTATAGTATTACAGAAACTGCCATCTTTTCTCTTTTGGCAGTGCTTAGGATCACACTAAGGAAACTGTAAGCACTAGGTGAGCATTCTACCACTGAGCTACATGCCTCATTTGAGCTTTCTCTTTGTTCTGGGGTTAGCTCAGGCTGGCCTTAAACTTTCTATGTAGCCCAGACTGAGACTCTCATACCTTCACATCCAGAAAACTGGGATTGTAGGTGTGTATCACTATGCCAGCATTTCCTAGGGAGAATAAAAGACAGGAAAACTCCGAAATGTTAACAGTTAACAATAAGGACTCCTGGGGCTGGAGAGGTGGCTCAGAGGTTAAGCCTCTGCCTTGCAGGCGGAAGGTCCTGAGTTCGGATCCTAGACCCCACGTATAGACGCCGGGCGGAAGCGGGGCGGCCTGTGCTTCTAGTCCTGGTAGGGCAGAGCCTGTGAATCCTGGGGCAGAGTAAACGAGGAGGAGGTGGAGGCGTCCATGGGGTTCACCGAATTCGTTCGTGGTTCTACACACACATACATACACACATAGGCACACACACAATTGAATAAAAATGAAATAAGTATTTAAAAAAAAAAAAAAAAGAATAAGGACTCCTAAAACATAGTCTCTAGAGAATCAAAAACCACCTGTGAACTTCTTGGACACACATATTCTCAGTCCCCACTGAATCTGGAAACTCCAGGAATGGGATCCAGAAAATCTTCCAGGTGACTGAGATCCAAGTTTGAGAACTAGTATTAAAGGACAAGATTATGAGTATGTTTTCCTTCCTCTTTTTGAAATCTCAGTTTTCCTCACTTTATTACTTTCATATCACCACTAAATTTTTTTTATTATTTTATGAAAAAATTCTCTGTGGGTCTACAAGAAAAAAGCTGCTACACTGTAAAGTCTGAATTGCATGCTTAAAAAAATAATAAACTGATTCTTGGAACCGACAAATCTGTTAGCACTGAACAAGCTACCAAAGTATGAATTTATAAACACAACTCAAGGTGTTGGGGAAATCACACCACCACCAAAACCAACGAATGCAGGTCGTTTTTATGCATGTATGCAAACAGGGAAAGAGACTCTTCGGGGTCACATCTGTGAAAGATGTTTTCCCCTAGAAGCTGAATTTGTAGGCTTTTGTACTAAATTACTACAACTGCACTGCAGGACTCAGATGTTCCCAAGCTGTGTGAATGTTTACTCACGCAGACTCCTACTTTACCAAAGTAAGTGCCAGTATGACTCTTTGTCACCAAAATCTAGCCAGGGAAGACATATTAAGAATATTGAGAGCCATCAGACTTTAACTTTTAGCTTAAAGACCATAAAACTGGTCGAACTTGTATCCTACCAACTCAGTGAAGACAGGTCACAGGAAACAAAAGGTGAACCACAAGGTCCTAGTTGACAATGGAGCTAGTTAAAAGACTAGGAGCCAGAAGACTGATGGCTCAGGAGTCAGACTCTGCCTCACAAGCAGAAGATCCTGAGTTCAGATCCCAGATTCCATGTAAAAAATGTAAAAACACCATGTGGAAATGGCGGCGGTCTGTACTTCCAGCTTTGGAAGGCGGAGCATGGGAAACTTCAACGCAAAACAAAGAGTAGGTAGCGCAATCCAGGATGATTCCCGAAGTCCTTGGGCCTCCATAGGCACATACAGTACACTTGATATACACACATATATACATAGGCACATACGAAAAACATAAAAGTCTACACTAAGAATATAAATTAAAAAGTAACAAAGACTATTAACTGGAGACAGAACTACTGATTGACAGCAAAATATCAAAGTTAAAGTCAATGACAAATGGTTACACATTTTAATGTTTGCTTTCTTTTTTAAAAAAAAATCTGCCTTTTAAACAACAAGCAATCCCTATATCCCATAAAATTATTTTAACTTTTTATCTTTGAGGTGGGAGACAGAATGTACATGGTCAGTTCTCTCCTTCCACTGTGAACTCAAGTCTGAGGTTTGAAGGCAGTTGCCTTAGCACCTTTCTCTATTTCTTAGAAAGTCAACTTATATTCTTAAAATATCCATTTTGAAAATAAAAATTACTTTTAAAGCAAGGTGACACATACAGTACTGACCCCACTCACAGAATGTCCTCTCTGCTTTATAAGAAAATTTAGTAACTAATCCCATAAGCACCACGACCCGCCCTGAACCTTTCCCCCAGCACCAGATCTGACAAGTGCACAAATATGTCAGTTTCAACCTGTTACAGAAACTTTAGAAACCCTACAGCAGCAGCCCCCAGCACTGCTGTGCAGTTCACTCAATTGCTAATAAGAACACACTGCCCCTTTCCACCACTCTAGAAGCTTCTGAGCAGCTTACATTTCCACCATACTTCTGAATTCCCCTGCCATGACTCAGTTAAGTGCATTTAAAGTGGTGTATCTTGTTTTGTTACTGTGCTTCCCTGAAAAAGGCGATCTTTGAAAACTCCCAAATCCTTCAATTTCTGAATCTTACACCAATAACAAACGTGGGCTGTGTCACGGCCCCATTATTATCAGATCCGGCTTTCTGATTTAATTTTTCTGAACATTTCTTGAATCTAACAGGTCAGGTTTTCTTCTCTTCCCCTTTGAAAATATACTTGGTCCTGAAGCAGCTCACAAGGGCTCCCCAGCCCCCACCTCTTCTGTATGTAAACACACTCTTGTCACACACTCCATCAGCTGTTTGCTAGCTCCACCCCTCCTCCTTTTCCGGGTAGTAACAGAGCAGCCAATGAGATGCAAGGAGCTGTGCCTGCGGCCTTTTGCCTGCATACGCTTTTCCAAAACAAGCAGCTCCAGCCTTCAGCAGGGGCCACCGGATCACAGATAAAAGGATCGGCAGCAGGACTGTGCAACAGGGTGAGACGAGTAACACCCCCCCACACACACACACAAGGAAACCCAAGTAATCTGAGCTGTTTGTTCCTCCACTAGGGAGAACTTAAACCGATATTCCTTTAGGGCAAATCATACTTTAAGGTCACCAAACTCCCAATTCTCAAACAATCTAAATAATCGGAGGGCTAGGACCTGAACCTCTGCACCGGCCGTCTACCTGACTGTGCAGGCTAAGGCCTCAGCACCATTCCTCTGGACTTGGGCCTGCTTAGATTGGGACGTATTCTTACAGCGCCCAAAAGTCATGTAAATCAGTTTCTAGGCTCTCGGAGGTTTGCACAACCCTTAGCTGAGGATCCGAAGAGAAACAATGAATGAGTCAGAGTTTCAGAGCATAATCGCCCAGCAGATTATTAAGTGCATCGGTGCAAAACACTCACTCCCTGAATAACTTGGGAGTCAGCTCTCCTCCTACCAACCGGTCACAAAAGAAATACCACCAACTCCAAACAACAGGGAGACAAGGCCGCTGCAAAGAACCCAGCAAGGTAGAAGGCAGCGGCCAATTAGTTCCACGTCCTCTTCTCTCCCTACCCCCACACCGCTACTTTCCCAGGTTCCCTGCCAGGCTTCAAATCCTGGTGGTATAATTATGGCCAGGAGACAGTCAAAAATGGGCTGAAACAGGAGATTGCAATGAAACCAGCTATCAGCCACCACACCAAGGAAATCAAGGGGCAACAAGGAGCAAGAAGTACTGTGCATTCCTTCAGATCTTTCTACTTCCTCTTCACAGCATTTCATTTTCAACCCTCGACCATGTAATGAAATTGTGCTCATTTCAGTAGTACATTAGGGAATTTATGCTATTTTTTTTTAACTAAGTGAATCTTACTCAAAAACTGAACTCCATTTGGGCTTACTGATAAGCCCTAAGAAAGGAGGCCACACATCTCACCCCCACAATACACACATACATACACAAAAGGAAAATCTAAAAAAATTTAACTGCCAAACAACGTTAAACCAGAAAACAGTCAAACACGAAACAAAAAAAAACCCTGTTTTTCAAATCTGGAGACTGTTCTGTCTCAAAGATCTACAATTTTAAAGAGCCCTGCTTTCTTTTGTCAGCAAGAAAGGAGGTGGGAAAGAACAGAAGGCCAAAGCATCTTTGCCTTTCTTCATCTTCTACTAAAAATAAGCGATGAAATAAGCCACTCAGGGGGAGAAAAAAAAGACACCCTGCTGTTCTTTGTCTGTTTTCTCTCCCTTGCCATCCCCCTTACACCCCACTTCTAAATGCGGCAATCATTCTAGATGCCACAACTACTAAATGAACAAAAGGCAGTGTATGGAAAAGGCATCAGGTCAAGTTAGGCTACTCTTTATCCTGAATCCTTTAGATATCTGTTAGTGTGTGATTTCAGGTTCTGACATTGATCAAAAACAGCTGGAATTTGCTTCCCTATTCTACCCCAATTACACATTAGGTAGAAATTTGCATTAGGTGTGAGGGTAACTCTCAATTCAAGATAAAAATAACTCCGGAGTCTGCCACCATGTCATTTCCTAGTTTCTAAACAAAAATAAAACCCAAACTGCTTTGTGTAAAATGTGCACACAGACATAGTTACAAGTTTTTCTGTACACTTATGAAATGTCCACACTACTGGTATCATTCACACATTTACAAAACAATCACAGCCACAAACAGCTCATAAAGAGTTGATTTCACTTATGCTTAGGTATATATTTGGTACATTTACACTTTACTAGCTGCTCCACTCTGGTCCTTGAAATACTCCTCCAAATTTTAAACTCCAAATCCTAAACTTACAAGTTTATCTACTGTTCTTAAATTTTTGCCAAGTCTCCCCTGAGCAAGAAGAAAAACACATTCTATTCCTGAATGATTATGGAAAAAAAAACATTTCTTGCCAAGGCAACTTCCCTCCCATCCCCCACTTTAAAACCGTATGCAAAAAAAAAAAAAAAAAAAAAAAAGCAAGCCTACTTTTTAAAAACTTTAGCAAATTTCCTAAACATTTGACAACCACCAGTGAGTTGTAGGAAGAGGTAAAACAGCTGACCAAAAACAGCAACAAATAAAAGGAAGAAAGAATTCACCTGAAGAATCTAGCCAAACAACTTGAGTTATATAAACAAAATCCTGCAATAGGGGGAAATGGTGGGGGGATGGTGGCCAGGCAGAGAGAAACAGGAGACAGCTTTCCACCAGCCTTTCACACACTATTGCCAGCCTGCACCCTATTCCTCCCCCCCCACCAAGGATTAGCAATTCAGAATACCAGGCTCTCTGCCCCCCCATTAGCTCTCAAAAAAACAAAAAATTCCTCGATGTGTCTAAGGAACCTTCGTGAATTTTTCTAGCTACTCATGAAATAATCAAGTCTGCACCCCAATCAAAACCACTGCCTTGAAAAAGGCTCGGTTGCAGTTTCCCCACTGCAACCTCGCACCAAGTTAGGGGGAGGGGACAGAAAATACAGTGTCACTGGGCAAGATAGGGGCGAGCAGCCCCCCAGAACCTTCCCCTCGCAGAGGGGGCTTCGCTCAAGCGATTCGTGCACGGGCTGTTTTGTTCAGGAACTCCCCTTTCCCCCGTCCTCCCAGCTGTCAGATCTACAACATGGAGGGTGGCCTGCGGGAGGGCCTGGGGGTCCTCGCTGCACGCAGGCATGGGTGGGACAGGCTTTGTCAGTAGAGACGAAGGCAGGAAGGTTCTCCGGACCAAAAAGCTGAGCTGGAGTCTCTGATTCAAAACACAGAGCTCTTTCTTACAAGAGGGGCCCTGGGCTGACTGCTCTCTTCCTAATATAGAAAGGAATTAGGGATAAAGGAGGTCGCTTGAGTTACCCCAGTTTAAGCAGCACCGGGAGAGGAAGGAACCCGGGCATCTCAAGCAAGCGAGAAGGTTTCTCCCTCGAGAATTTCTCCCGTCCGTCCACAGATCCAAAGGCAGCAAACAGAAAGCGAAGACCCCGAAGATGGTGAAGCGCGAGGTGGCTCGTCCTGCCTGCCCCCCACTCCCCCCCAAAAAAGAGGCCGTCCTGGGATTCCAAACGTCGCGGAGGAAAAGTCACCGGCTCTGGAGGTGCAGGGGAAGCAACGCGTATCTCGGGATGTTGCAGATAAAGGGGGGCTGAAAAGGCCCCGGGATCCCCGGAGGTGCCGAGGGGCCGCCGCGGGCGCCGGGGGAGGAAGCCGAGGCTCGGACTGTAGCCCGGGCGCCCCGGGACCCCGGCCCGGGCTTCCGGGGCGTCCTGGGCACCCCCACCCCGCCCCACACGCAGCCCCGGCGCCCCCTCCACGAAGGATACAGCTTGACCACGTCCGTGTCCATCCGCCTCTTGCCGGGGCTGGGGGATGACATGGTGCCGCCGCCGCCTCCCCGTCGCCTGCGCCGCCGCCTCTCGCCCCTCCTCGGCCCGTCTGTCACGGGCCCGGGCCCGGCGCTGTGGGCCCCGCGGCCGCGCCGGCTCCTCGGCGGAGGTGGCAACACCGCCGCGGTGCCGTCGGGTCCGGTCAGCCGCCGCCGCCGCCCCCCGCACGGGGGAACACCCGGCGCTGCCCGGCCGAGTGGGGGTGGGGACCGCGGCGCCCCGCTCCCCTGCCCTCGGGCCCAGGCTCCGCCGCCGCCCGGCGCCGGCGCTCCTCCGCGCCGGGGGACGCTCCCTGCTGCCTGCGCCCGCTCGCTCGCTCGCTCCCCGCTCGCCCGCTCACGCTCTCCCAGCTCCTAGCAGCCTCCACAAGCGGACGACTCCTGCTCGCTCGGCCTCTCTACCCTAGCCTCGCTCTAGGCGCCGTGACGTCACCACTGTGACGTCATCAGAGGGGCGGGGTCGCCGGCGAAAGGGGTGGGGCGACGGCGCGCCGCGGGCTTGCCCGGGGGGTTCTGGGAGTTGTAGTTCCTCTTTCTCCTGCCCTCCCGCAGCCCGCGCCCCCCTCCCCCTCCTGGCTCACCACACACTTCATCGCTCAACTGCCAGAGTCGTTGCCATCCACATAAACGATAGTAGTAAATAATGGCAATAGGCTTACATGCGTGTGTTGTATGACCCTCCCTCTCACACAGCGTTACAGAGGCTGTTTGGATTTGGAGGAGGCCAAAGTAGCAATTACTCAAACTAGCGACAAAAATCTGGAAATTCCCATACCAGCATGTTCCCTGCACTCTCATAAGAAAAAAAAAAAAAAAATTGTTACCAGGAGCGGGTAGGCTAGAGCAAGGCTTCCTCCTCGGAGCTTGCGAACCGGGGTTCATTAACCTTTACACAAACAGCGTCACTATTTTGAGGACTACAGTTAAAGCAGAAATTATTTAGTATTCACATCCCCATTCTACAGAATTTGAGGTAATTGGAAACTCACACACGTGTACGGCTGATCAAAACACCCCAGGCATATAGTAGTTTAAGATACACCGTTCTGCTGTCCAAACTCCTTTACCAACCATATGTACCTCCTCGTTTATGTAGTAAACACTAAGTACCACCTGTGTTCTATGACTTCAGGAATATGAGTAGTAGTGAGAATGAAGATAAAAGTTACACAGGCTTACTAGAATAGACCTAGTGTCAGCATCACCTGGGAGTTTGTTAGAATTGTTGCAAAGAGCTTGCCTTAGACGACTGAATGAGCTTAGGCCGTTGGGCAGAGTGCTCGGGGGTTCCCTTCAGAAGGTGAAATTTGGGGCACACTGTTCTCTGTAAGGCACAAACGTGATCATCTATGAGGCAACCAGACAAAGGAGGCAGACACCAGTCTTCGTGGTATTTCCTATGTTTATATCAGATTCTCAGTGCCAGCTGTTTTCAAAACTGTATCTATTGCTTTCTCTTTGTGACTACATTTGTACTTTATCAAGCGAGGTGCTGTGAACTAGGCCCCATATAAAACCTCACACACACACAAACCAGGAGCAACAGCAATAGGTTGTTACCTCTCAAAGTAAGATCAGCTTTTTTATATATATAAATTATAACGTGCACAAATGACGTTTAAATTTTAAGTATTATTTAAAGGTTTGATGAAAAGCATTAAAAACATTCACTACTGTACAACCATCACCACTATCCATTTCTGGAATATTTTCATCAATCCAAACTGAATCCCTTAAATATAACCTCATTTCTCTGTTCTGCAAAAAATGGATTCTTCTAAAATGAGTTCATTGGTCTCTCCTATTGAACATGGCAAATCTATTGGAAGGAAGGAATGTTTGAAAAGACTTCTAAACTTCTTTTGGTCACTTTGTTGAAGGGAGATAAAGATGGAACCAAGGTTTGTCTTCTTCACTGTCTCCATGAGGCTCCCTGGGCTACTATTACCCTCTTTCCACCCTCTGCCTGATTAACTTCCACCCCTGTGCTAAAACAGTGATTCTCAAGCTTAGCAAAATACTACGTCAGAATCACCTGGGGAACTTGTTTAACTCCGGAAACAGGGAATTCTGATTCAGGTCTAGTGGAAGGCCCGGATATCCCTGTCTTTAACAAGCTTCCCAGATGGTTCTAATGCTAGGCAGCATCAATATTCTAAGAGGGATCTCACTTTCGGAACACCTGCTCTGCCCACCAGGGCCTTCCAGTGGCCACTGCTGTTTCTACTTGGCTTTTTTTTATTTGGGACCTGGGATCCAAACTCAGGTCCTTCTGCTTGGGAGGCAGAGTTGTAAACCCCGAGCCATCTCTGCAACCCTTGGGCCTTTACTTTGCACCAGTATAATTGCTGTGAGCCAAAAACTAGAGAAAACAGAGGAGGGTTTAGTGACAGAAACATGCAGACCATGCTCAATGCTACTTGTGTAGGTTGATGGAGTCAATGGAAAAGATGAATGTAGAAGACCCTTAGGAAGCTGTAAGCACTTCCACTATGGCAACTGGAAGTGTTGATGACCAGGTATAATATGATGCAGGTGCTATATTCTTGTGTAATTTTGTTTCTTTGCCATCAGTATCCCATCCCCCCCACCCCAGGCTATAGATCATTTTTGGGAGAAGTCACTCATTTGGGGGGTGATTGGTTTTGTTTGTCTTTGGAAATGCTATAACACCCCTGGGCATTTGCTACTTGTTCTTGCATAAATCCACCTCCCACCAGCCTGAACTTCTCTCCAACTTCCAGAGCTCCAGAAAACTCTTGAGTTTGCCCTTGACCCAGCTAAGTTCAAGTTTTCCCCTGGCTTGCCTTAAGAAAACTGGAGTTGGTCTTGAGCCACAGTCACTTTGCTCTCTCCACTTCTCCCCATGTTTCAGCGGCTCAGAATGTCAATAATTTACTCTAAAACAACACTGGGGCCTGGGAGTGTCTGTTTATAGTGTGCGCACACCAGACAGTGTTCTGGAATGAGTGATGTGCTTCCTTATCAGGTGCAGCCAAGGGGCGCCTGGGAGGGAGCAGCTGTCCCGACCCTGCCTGACTCACTAGTGTTGCAATCTGAGAAATGGATTCTGGGCCTGTTTATCTCTGCCCAGGGCCGCATGGCAGGGCCGAGCCTGGCCCATGGGGCCTCTGATCTGAGAAGCAGCTTCTTCCAGGCAAAAGAAAAAAAAGTTTGGAGAGAGCATAAGGCTTCCAGTCAAAGAACAAAAGAGAGAAAGATGAAACCTGTCATTTGGTGGAGTGGAAGAGGACAGTCAGAAACTGTGGTGTTTCTGAAGTGGCCTGTTGACCCCCATGACTCTAGAATAAGGGGGGGTCTTTCCTTCCCAGTGACAATTCCCACCATACAGCCTCCTGGTTCCATTCGATGGCTTCTGACATGGTTTGGGCAGATGGCACATTCACCTCAGATGAATGTCGGGAATCCTCTGGAAGGAGCAGAATCTCTGCCCGTGAAGAAGTAAAGTCATCTCATGTCACCTCCTCATACAGTGCTCTCAGAGGAACGCTGAGAGCTAGGAGCAGGAGGCATAAGTGGGGGACTGTTTGTGGAGTTAGGAAAGGGAACCCCCTCCCTCTACCTGTCCTGCCATCACTGAGAGATCCTTGAAGTAGGTCACCAGGCCTGTATGTCTGTTGCCTCATCTGTACGCAGGAGGACGGCTCCTGTGGCAACTTCCGTAGCTGTCACATAGGAGGTGTTCTACACACACACACACACCACCTGAGGGGGTGAGGAAGACGCGCAGGTACATGTTGGAAGCTCACATCTGGGCCAGGAAATGTGTTTGGTTTCAAAAAGAAAAAGAAAATATATATATATAATATATATATAGTCTTCTTTTCCCCTTTTCCTTGTTCCAGGAGGGACAGAGGTGGACAGAATACCCTCCCCTGGAGTCCAGGGGTATCCATATGGTGCCGGCGGGGAGGATGAAGACTCTTCAGAGGCATGGCTACACTTCACTTGCATTCTCAGAGGACCTTCTGGAACATTTCCTTTGCGGTAAGTGAGCGACTGTACCCTCGCTCCATTCTCTTCCACAGACTGTGAGCCGGCCCTTCCCCCGCCTGGAGGCTGCTGCAGGTCAAGGTCCCCGGAGAGCAAACACAGCTGCCCATGGCAGTCAAGGGTACCTTCCCGGGCTGTGTGTGTACACAGTATTCTTTTACGGGTGCCGTCGAGTGGTTGGAGAAGGCAGAATGTGTGGAATCAGAGCTTCGTCTTTGTACTCTGTCTGGCTGAGTTCTCTGAAGAGGAACAAGGTCCCTAACCCGGACTCCCAAACTCAGCTCCGTCCCAGAGCATGTAGGGAACTCCTCTGTGCCTGTCCTGACTAAACCTGCAGGCATTGTGTAATACCAAGAAGGCTCTACCTGGAACCATTTGCATTGGGTGAGAACCTGTGTAGAAAATGTTAAGAGCTGGATTACACCTGTAATCAATCCTGTTGCTTGGAAGGTGGAGGCCGGAGGTTTGGGAGTTCAAGGCAAGCCTGGATTTACCTAAAACAATATCTTAAAAAACAAAAACAAAACAATAAAAAAAGCAGGTCTGGTAATCTGAGCTACTTGGGAGGCTGGAGGATTACTCATGCAAGGTCTGCATTCATTACACAGTGAGTTCAAGGCTAACTTGGGTGAATTAGTGAGATCTTGTCTTAAAAAGTGAACTGGGGGAATCAGCTCTGTAAGTGAGCACTTCCTAGCATGTGCAGGCTCTTGGACCGGTCCCCAGCACACCCTTAGCTACCAAGGGGGAGGGCGCATCAACTGGGGGAATGGTGTATGGGATTAACCAGAGGGAAAGTGATATATATATATATTTGATTAGTTGTCCAATGGACAACTGGGGCTCAAGTACTAACACTTAGCATGCAAGAGGCCCTGGGCTCCCTCCTGGGCAGAGCATTGCATTAGCCCATTGTGGTGGTGTTCACATGTAATCCCAACACTTGAGTGGTGGAGGTAGGAGGATCAGAAGTTCAAGGCTAACCTTTGCTACACAGGGAGTCAGTCTCGATTAAAAGAGACATTGAAAAAAATGCCATATCCATTCGCCATTTTACTTAGGATGTGTGGATCTGAATTCCAGTCCTTTGGCTCTTGAAGCAAATGTTTTAACCTATGAGCTCTCTCCCCAGCCTCCTCCACACACACCCCAGAGGCAAATGAAAAGGAAAAAAAAAAAGGCGAAAGCTGAAGAAGTCGGACCCTCCCAATGTTGTAAGGGCCTGTTTGTTTCCACCAGATGCTGTGGCAGGCGGGTAAGGTGAAGGCCTTCGGCATTCCAGTGATGACCCGGGCCTCAGCTGACAGCCGTGGCAGCAGGTGGAGGAGGGAGGTGGATTATGCTTCTTACAAAGGATTGGTTTGGTTCCCATCCCTTGGTATGAATGTTAAAATCGTTGCTTTCCTGGGAATATATTTTGGTTACCTAGTCAGTGGTTGGACCAAGACCCAGGCCAGGCCTTTGTGTAGTTCCAAGTCCGGGCCCTTTGCAGGCAGTTACATCATTATATCATGAAAAGACAGACCAAAAAAAAAAAAAAAAAAAAACCTCTCAAGTCTCATGCTTTTTTTTTTAAGTCCAAGTTCACTAAAGTTGCAGTCACAATACACCCAAATAGCTCAGAGTTTCAAAGGCTGAAATAACTTCAGAATCAAGACAATTTTTTTTTCTTAATGTTGGAATGTGGACATCTGGACGCAGCACACGCACACACCTTCCAGCAGTTGCTTCCCAAGCCTCCGCCCTCCCTCGGTTTGGGTGCGCTTCCTTGTAGTGACCACCACTTCGGCTAGTAGGGCGGCCCAGGTCCGGCTTTGTCTCCTCACCTTCCCCCAGGGTGTGAGTGATCTTGCTTCCTGAGCCAGACCTGACAGGGATCCAACACTCTTGGGGTAAACCTGAACCAAAGAGGGCTTGCCAGGCTGCCTTCTGCAGAATTGTGCCGGTACCTGGAGACAGCTGAGTGAGCCACCAGCCACATGACATCCATCAGGGCCACGCAGGTCCTTCCTCTTTCCCTCCCTCCCTCCCTCCCTCTCTCCTGGTTTCCTCACTCTTGCTGTCCTTGGCTGACCCTGCTGCTTCGCCTCAGCTCTGTTTTCTAGGAAGCCGGGTTGGTGGGGCAACCAACCTGTACGTGTGCTTGAGGGTTTGCAATTGCAGCCAACTGATCATCCTGCCCTTGCCTCCGAGGGGTGGGCCCTTGTGTGTGAGGATCCACCACACCTGGGCTTTTGTTTGGTTTGGTTTTGCCTGTCTATGTGAGGGGTGTGTGTGTGTGTGTGTGTGTGTACGTGTGTGTATGTTGCGTGCATGCGGGCCCAAAATTATGTCTTACTCAGCCCTTTCCAATTCTTGAGGCGAGGTCTTTCAGTTGAACCCTGAGCTACTCCAACAGCTCGCCCTGGGGATCCCCTGTCTCGGCCAGTGCTGGGATTTACTTCTGCTTCTATATCTGCCAGATTTTTTTGAGGGGGGAGGGGGCTTGTGGGAATCCCACCCAGACTCCACTGAACCATCTCCCCAGCCCATACCTGGTTTATCCAGTGCTGGAAATGCAACCCAGGACTTCAGACATGCTAAGTAAGCGCTCTACCAACTGAGCTACATTCCCAGCCTTCTAGGCTCTTTTGCTCATCCCAAGTAGAGATTTTTGCTCTTGTTGCTTGCAGGGGCCAACCCTGAGAAAACAGCTCAAATGTTCCTCCCAATCTCCAGCACTCCACGGAGCCAGCAACCAGTGTGTAAGAGGAAAAAGTTGCCCGTAACTTCCGGGAATGTGTCCTGGAGGTGCCAAGAAATGAATAAGGCTAAAGGAAGGAAGAAAGACAGGCAACCCATTTGGGTGTAAATGTCAGCCACACCTCTTCCAATCCAGTTTCATGAGGGATAAGGCTACATTCTCACCTCAATTCGTCTGTCCAACGTCATGTTCTCATTGGGCCCAGCACACCTGTGGTATCTAGGGAACGTGTGAGGATGATGATGGTGGTGAGCCTACTTTCTTTCCAGCTCAGACATCAGGGCATCCAGAGAGGCTCCTGAGCAGGCAGCTGCTGACTGAGGATCTTCCTTAAGAAGTTTTAGAGCAGCCATGCTTCGGTGGTCTCTGAAGGTCTTGGAAAGCCATCCCCCACTGCTGGGAATGCACACCCTCCGCTAACTCCGTATCTTTTCATAGGCAAAGAGTTGGGGGAAGTTAACTAAGGGTCTGTTCCTTCAGAGTAATCCCAGCAGTGGGGGATGACCTTCCAAAACCTTCAGAGACCAACCCAGCAAGGCTGCTCTAAAACTTCTAAGCAGTAACATTGCTAACAGAGATAAGAGCATTGCTTTAACACGTCTGCATTCTGCTTTGGGCCTCAATTTGAAATGTGTCCATTGATAGGAATCCTGCTCCTCCATCCTCCCACTTTCAGGGCAGAGCTTCTGCTTGAATAGCCAGTGCTTGTAAAAGCACTTGTTTGCCTGACCCTTAGTGCAGGTCAAGGTCAAAGACTGATCTTGGCCTTACTTCCTGGGCTGGGCAAAGTTCCCAGAAATCACTCCAGATAAGATTAGCTACTCTTATCCTGAATCCTTTAGATATCTGTTAGTGTGTGATTTCAGTTCTGACATTGATCAAAAACAGCTGGAATTTGCTTCCCTATTCTACCCCAATTACACATAGGTAGAAATTTGCATTAGGTGTGAGGGTAACCTCATTCATAAGATAAAAATAACTCCGGAGTCTGCCACCATGTCATTTCCAGTTTCTAAACAAAAAAAAAACCCAAACGCTTTGTGTAAAATGTGCACACAGACATAGTTACAAGTTTTTCTGTACACTTATGAAATGTCCACACTACTGGTATCATTCACACATTTACAAAACAACACAGCCACAAACAGCTCATAAAGAGTTGATTTCACTTATGCTTAGGTATATTGGTACATTTACACTTTACTAGCTGCTCCACTCTGGTCCTTGAAATACTCCTCCAAATTTAAACTCCAAATCCTAAACTACAAGTTTATCTACGTTCTTAAATTTTTGCCAAGTCTCCCCTGAGCAAGAAGAAAACACATTCTATTCCTGAATGATTATGGAAAAAAAAACATTTCTTGCCAAGGCAACTTCCCTCCCATCCCACTTTAAAACCGTATGCAAAAAAAAAAAAAAAAAAAAAAAAAGCAAGCCAGCCTACTTTTTAAAAACTTTAGCAAATTTCCTAAACATTTGACAACCACCAGTGATTTGTAGGAAGAGGTAAAACAGCTGACCAAAAACAGCAACAAATAAAAGGAAGAAAGAATTCACCTGAAGAATCTAGCCAAACAACTTAGTTATATAACAAAATCCTGCAATAGGGGGAAATGGTGGGGATGGCAGAGCAAAGAAACAGGAGACATCTTCCACCAGCCTTTCACACACATTCCAGCCTGCACCCTATTCCTCCCCCCCCACCAAGGATTAGCAATTCAGAATACCAGGCTCTCTGCCCCCCCATTACTCTCAAAAAAAACAAAATTCCTCGATTGTTTCTAAGGAACCTTCGTGAATTTTTCTAGCTACTCATGAAATAATCAAGTCTGCACCCCAATCAAAACCACTGCCTTGAAAAAGGCTCGGTTGCAGTTTCCCCACTCAACCTCGCACCAAGTTAGGGGAGGGACAGAAAATACGTGTCACTGCAAGATAGGGGCGAGCAGCCCCCAGAACCTTCCCCCTCAGCAGGGGGCTTCGCTCAAGCGATCGTGCACGGGCTGTTTTGTTCGGAAACTCCCCTTTCCCCCGTCCTCCCAGCTGTCAGATCTACAACATGGAGGGTGGCCTGCGGGAGGGCCTGGGGGTCCTCGCTGCACGCAGGCATGGGTGGGACAGGCTTTGTCAGTAGAGACGAAGGCAGGAAGGTTCTCCGGACCAAAAAGCTGAGCTGGAGTCTCTGATTCAAACACAGAGCTCTTTCTTACAAGAGGGGCCCTGGGCTGACTGCTCTCTTCCTAATATAGAAAGGAATTAGGGATAAAGGAGGTCGCTTGAGTTACCCCAGTTTAAGCAGCACCGGGAGAGGAAGGAACCCGGGCATTCAAGCAAGCGAGAAGGTTTCTCCCTCGAGATTTCTCCCGCCGTCCAAAGATCCAAAGGCAGCAAACAGAAAGCGAAGACCCCGAAGATGGTGAAGCGCGAGGTGGCTCGTCCTGCCTGCCCCCCACTCCCCCCCAAAAAAGAGGCCGTCCTGGGATTCCAAACGTCGCGGAGGAAAAGTCACCGGCTCTGGAGGTGCAGGGGAAGCAACGCGTATCTCGGGATGTTGCAGATAAAGGGGGCGGAAAAAGGCCCCGGGATCCCCGGAGGTGCCGAGGGGCCGCCGCGGGCGGCCGGGGGAGGAAGGCCGAGGCTCGGACTGTAGCCGGGCGCCCCGGGACCCCGGCCCGGGCTTCCGGGGCGTCCTGGGCACCCCACCACCCCGCCCCACCCAGCCCCGGCGCCCCCTCCACGAAGGATACAGCTTGACCACGTCCGTGTCCATCCGCCTCTTGCCGGGGCTGGGGGATGACATGGTGCCGCCGCCGCCTCCCCGTCGCCTGCGCCGCCGCTCTCCGCCCCCTCCCGGCCCGTCTGTCACGGGCCCGGGCCCGGCGCTGTGGGCCCCGCGGCCGCGCCGGCTCCTCGGCGGAGGTGGCAACACCGCCGCGGTGCCGTCGGGTCCGGTCAGCCGCCGCCGCCGCCCCCCGCACGGGGGAACACCGGCGCTGCCCGGCCGAGTGGGGGTGGGGGACCGCGGCGCCCGCCCCCCTGCCCTCGGGCCCAGGCTCCGCCGCCCCCGGCGCCGGCGCTCCGCCGCCCGGGGGCGCTCCCTGCTGCCTGCGCCCGCTCGCTCGCTCGCTCCCCGCTCGCCCGCTCACGCTCTCCCAGCTCCTAGCAGCCTCCACAAGCGGACGACTCCTGCTCGCTCGGCCTCTCTACCCTAGCCTCGCTCAGGCGGCGCGTGACGTCACCACGTGTGACGTCATCAGAGGGGCGGGGTCGCCGGCGAAAGGGGTGGGGCGACGGCGGCGCCCCGGGCTTGCCCGGGGGGTTCTGGGAGTTGTAGTTCCTCTTTCTCCTGCCCTCCCGCAGCCCGCGCCCCCCTCCCCCCCTGGCTCACCACACACTTCATCGCTCAACTACGCCAGAGTCGTTGCCATCCACATAAACGAAGTAGTAAATAATGGCAATAGGCTTACATGCGTGTGTTGTATGACCCTCCCTCTCACCAGCGTTACAGAGGCTGTTTGGATTTGGAGGAGGCCAAAGTAGCAATTACTCAAACTAGCGACAAAATCTGGAAATCCCATACAGCATGTTCCCTGCACTCTCATAAGAAAAAAAAAAAAAAAATTGTTACCAGGAGCGGGTAGGCTAGAGCAAGGCTTCTCCTCGGAGCTTGCGAACCGGGGTCATTAACCTTTACACAAACAGCGTCACTATTTTGAGGACTACAGTTAAAGCAGAAATTATTTAGTATTCACATCCCCATTCTACAGAATTTTGAGGTAATTGGAAACTCACACACGTGTACGGCTGATCAAAACCCCAGGCATAAGTAGTTTAAGATACACCGTTCTGCTGTCCAAACCCTTTACCAACCATATGTACTCCTCGTTTATGTAGTAAACACTAAGTACCACCTGTGTTCTATGACTTCAGGAATATGAGTAGTAGTGAGAAGAAGATAAAAGTTACACAGGCTTACTAGAATAGACCTAGTGTCAGCACCACTGGGAGTTTGTTAGAATTGTTGCAAAGAGCTTGCCTAGACGACTGAATGAGCTTAGGCCGTTGGGCAGAGTGCTCGGGGGTTCCCTTCAGAAGGTGAAATTTGGGGCACCTGTTCTCTGTAAGGCACAAACGTGATCATCTATGAGGCAACCAGACAAAGGAGGCAGACACCAGTCTTCGTGGTATTTTCCTATGTTTATATCAGATTCTCAGTGCCAGCTGTTTTCAAAACTGTATCATTGCTTTCTCTTGTGACTACATTTGACTTTATCAAGCGAGGTGCTGTGAATAGGCCCATATAAAACCACACACACACAAACCAGGAGCAACAGCAATAGGTTGTTACCTCTCAAAGTAAGATAGCTTTTTTATATATATAAATTATAACGTGCACAAATGACGTTTAAATTTTAGTATATTTAAGGTGTGAATGAACCATTAAAAACATTCAACTGTACAACCATCACCACTATCCATTTCTGGAATATTTTCATCAATCCAAACTGAATCCCTTAAATAAACCTCATTTCTCTGTTCGCAAAAAATGGATTCTTCTAAAATGAGTTCATTGGTCTCTCCTATTGAACATGGCAAATCTATTGGAAGGAAGGAATGTTGAAAAGACTTCTAAACTTCTTTTGGTCACTTTGTTGAAGGAGATAAAGATGGAACCAAGGTTTGTCTTCTTCACTGTCTCCATGAGGCTCCGGGCTACTATTACCCCTTTCCACCCTCTGCCTGATAACTTCCACCCCTGTGCTAAAACAGTGATTCTCAAGCTTAGCAAAATACTACGTCAGAATCACCTGGGGAACTTGTTTAACTCCGGAAACAGGGAATTCTGATTAGGTCTAGTGGAAGGCCCGGATTCCTGTCTTTAACAAGCTTCCCAGATGGTTCTAATGCTAGGCAGCATCAATATTCTAAGAGGGATCCACTTTCGGAACACCTGCTCTGCCCACCAGGGCTTCGGTGGCCACTGCTGTTTCTATTGGCTTTTTTTTATTTGGGACTGGGATCCAAACTCAGGTCCTCTGCTTGGGAGGCAGATTTGTAAACCCCGAGCCATCTCTGCAACCCTTGGGCCTTTACTTTGCACCAGTATAATTGCTGTGAGCCAAAAACTAGAGAAAACAGAGGAGGGTTTAGTGACAGAAACATGCAGACCATGCTCAATGCTACTTGTGAGGTTGATGGAGTCAATGGAAAAGATGAATGTAGAAGACCCTTAGGAAGCTGTAAGCACTTCCACTATGGCAACTGGAAGTGTTGATGACCAGGTATAATATGAGGCAGGTGCTATATTCTTGTGTAATTTTGTTTCTTTGCCACAGTATCCCATCCCCCCCCCCCAGGCTATAGATCATTTTTGGGAGAAGTCACTCATTGGGGGGGTGATTGGTTTTGTTTGTCTTTGGAAATGCTATAACACCCCTGGGCATTGCTACTTGTTCTTGCATAAATCCACCTCCCACCAGCCTGAACTTCTCTCCAACTTCCAGAGCTCCAGAAAACTCTTGAGTTTGCCCTTGACCCAGCTAAGTCCAAGTTTTCCCCTGGCTTGCCTTAAGAAAACTGGAGTTGGTCTTGAGCCACAGTCACTTTGCTCTCTCCACTTCTCCCCATGTTTCAGCGCGCTCAGAATGTCAATAATTTACTCTAAAACAACACTGGGGCCTGGGAGTGTCTGTTTATAGTGTGCGCACACCAGACAGTGTTTCTGGAATGAGTGATGTGCTTCCTTATCAGTTGCAGCCAAGGGGCGCCTGGGAGGGAGCAGCTGTCCCGACCCTGCCTGACTCACTAGTGTTGCAACTGAGAAATGGATTCTGGGCCTGTTTATCTCTGCCCGAGGCCGATGGCAGGGCCGAGCCTGGCCCATGGGGCCTCTGATCTGAGAAGCAGCTTCTTCCAGGCAAAAGAAAAAAAAGTTTGGAGAGAGCATAAGGCTTCCAGTCAAAGAACAAAAGAGAAAAGAGAAACCTGTCATTTGGGTGGAGTGGAAGAGGACAGTCAGAAACTGTGGTGTTTCTGAAGTGGCCTGTTGACCCATGACTCTAGAATAAGGGGGGGTCTTCCCTTCCCAGTGACAATCCCACCATACAGCCTCCTGGTTCCATTCGATGGCTTCTGACATGGTTGGGCAGATGGCACTTCACCTCAGATGAAGGTCGGGAATCCTCTGGAAGGAGCAGAATCTCTGCCCGTGAAAGGTAAGTCATCTCATGTCACCTCCTCATACAGTGCTCTCAGAGGAACGCTGGGGCTAGGAGGAGGCATAGTGGGGACTGTTTTGTGAGTTAGGAAAGGGAACCCCCTCCCTCTACCTGTCCTGCCATCACTGAGAGATCGAAGTAGGCACCAGGCCTGTATGTCTGTTGCCTCATCTGTACGCAGGAGGACGGCTCCTGTGGCAACTTCCGTAGCTGTCACATAGGAGGTGTTCTACACACACACACACACCACCCTGAGGGGGTGAGGAAGACGCGCAGTACATGTTGGAAGCTCACATCTGGGCCAGG